>JAFFSR010000409.1:530000-1130000 GCA_017163975.1 Anastatus disparis
CATCATCATCATCATCATCATCATCATCATCATCATCATCATCATCATCATCATCATCATCATCATCATCATCATCATCATCATCATCATCATCATCATCATCATCATCATCATCATCATCATCATCATCATCATCATCATCATCATCATCATCATCATCATCATCATCATCATCATCATCATCATCATCATCATCATCATCATCATCATCATCATCATCATCATCATCATCATCATCATCATCATCATCATCATCATCATCATCATCATCATCATCATCATCATCATCATCATCATCATCATCATCATCATCATCATCATCATCATCATCATCATCATCATCATCATCATCATCATCATCATCATCATCATCATCATCATCATCATCATCATCATCATCATCATCATCATCATCATCATCATCATCATCATCATCATCATCATCATCATCATCATCATCATCATCATCATCATCATCATCATCATCATCATCATCATCATCATCATCATCATCATCATCATCATCATCATCATCATCATCATCATCATCATCATCATCATCATCATCATCATCATCATCATCATCATCATCATCATCATCATCATCATCATCATCATCATCATCATCATCATCATCATCATCATCATCATCATCATCATCATCATCATCATCATCATCATCATCATCATCATCATCATCATCATCATCATCATCATCATCATCATCATCATCATCATCATCATCATCATCATCATCATCATCATCATCATCATCATCATCATCATCATCATCATCATCATCATCATCATCATCATCATCATCATCATCATCATCATCATCATCATCATCATCATCATCATCATCATCATCATCATCATCATCATCATCATCATTAATTATTTAGTTTTAAAAAAACTGTATGGTAGAATAAAAGAGATTAGCGAGTAGTTTTAGTATGTTGGTAACGTTATATGAATAAAGCTAATCTTATTTAGATTTGATCTTTTTCATTGAAATTCATTTTATTTGTAACACCAAAGTTTTCAATCACTCATTCTTTCTTTATTTATATTAAATGATTTATACAAATTTATATTCCCACCTTTTTAATAGTTAATATTTTATTAAAGATCTGTAGCATGAATGCGAATATTTATTAAATTTTTTAATTCTTTACTCGTTACAATGTACAAATATAAGATATAACATTTCAGCATTAAACTAAGCTATTAATATACAAAATTTAATTTGTACTGTTGTATTACTCGTAATAATCTGATTGGTCATGATAATGCATATGCAACAATATTTATTGTATATTATTTAGTGAAAAGTGAAAATAAGTTTGTACATGTATAATTCATGTACAAACATTTATTTACATGTTTAATTGAAGGGCCGGATGAGTAGATAAACAATGGGGATTCTAGCACATGGGGATTCTAGCACAGTGAAATACCAACACAGTTGTTTTAACCCAATAACTCAAGTATGTGTCAACTTTAATAACCCAAGTTTGTACCAATAACCCAATAACTCAAGTATGTGTCAATTTTAATAACCCAAGTTTGTGCCATCTTTAGTAATCCCAAGTTTATAATTTTTTAAAATAGTTTATTACGTATAATTTTTTTGTGGCTCTGAGAAGAGCCGATTTAAAGTTTTTTATATTTGATATTTGGGGGAGGCATTTGTGGTTTGTATTTTTCGTAATGCTCCTTCCATGATGTTTTTTCTTTTTAGAAGAATCAAGAAGACAAGTATACTTGTTAGGTTTATCGGTTTGTGCCAACTTTAGTAATTTTTATACTTTTATAATTTTTTAAAAATAGTTTATTACGTATAATTTTTTTTGTGGCTCTGAGAAGAGCCGATTTAAATATTTGAGGTGGGTTTTATGTTAAATTAATAACTCAAAGGTTCATACTCTTGATGAAATTCTTTAACAGTTATTACGTTTAAATTTTTGTGGCTCTGAAAAGGGCCAATTGAATAATATCTATATTTCAAATTAACAAGTTGCTACGCTTAAATAATTAGTGACCCTGAAAAAGGTCGATCGAGCAAAAACTATTCTTTTAAGGACAACAATGTTTCAAACGTAAGAACATATCGTTCTAATATATTTAAAAAAATGTGAAAAAAGTTAATGACTGAATTAAAAAATCATTGGTGTTTTGGATGCTCTTCGTATGGCGCGGACCAGAGAGAGAGCGCCCTACAATTATTCATACTAATAAAAAGATAACGCACAAGACGTTGCGGCTACTTTTGATGTCGAGAAATATTGCTGGTTTGAAACAAATAATTTGCTACGTACCAGAGAGCGTTTTAATTTAAAAAAAAAAATTTTAATCCTTGTAAGAGAGTTCTTGCTTGACTCTTCGTTTGGCAGCAAAGTCTATTTTTTTCTTTTCTTCTACTTTTGATATACTTCCTCAGGTGAAGAGTCGGAAACTAAATCAATCACTTCGGGCGAGACCAAATCGATCAACACCGAGGAATTCAGTGAAGACACCATTGGCGATGGACTTGGTGGTGGCGATGGTGAGTTAGATCCAATCCCTGAATCATCCATTTCCATCACTAACGGAGACGGTGGTAATTCCATCGCTGGCGGAGACGGTGGTAATTCCATCGAAACGTCCATTTCCATCGGTGGTGAAGACGGAGGTAAAAACTCTACGCCTGAAATATCCATTGCTTCTAGTGATGAATACAAGCTTTCCATGTTAAGCTCCATTGCGTTCAAGACACTTGGTGGCTTGTAACTAATGACGGATGACTCGTTGACACGTAATTTATTCACTCCTTCGTGAACTGTGATTGGTTGACAAGTTGGAGGGGTGAAAAAACGCGGTGGAGGCAGCTCGCGAAAATATCAACTATAAAAAGAAGTGCATACAAACTTTAACGTCTTTTTAACTTCACCACAGAGAAGGAAGAAGTCGGTTGAATTCATTCAAGTTAAGCAATAAGAAGAAAAGGACTCAACTTCGAGAGACGCCAACGTGAGTTCAGACGGATTTTCAAATTTATTAGCTCCGTTACCACATCCTTCTTTATTCCTTATAAAACAAATCTGTCCTTTTAAGGATTGATATTTATTTTTAAACGTAAGAATAAACATTATTTCGAAGTAGACTCAACTTCGAGAGACGCCAACTTAAGATTTTAAAATTTATTTCCTCGTTTGCCGCATCTTTATTCCTTACGAACAAATCTGTCCTTTTAAGGATAAAATTTTTTAAAAACGTGAGAGCATACAATATTCTAAATAATTTTTTCAAACGTAAGAATAATCAATATTCTAAATATTTTTTTCTTAATAGAATTTTATTAAGTTTAAAAAAATGTAAGTTATTACATGACTGGGAAAAGAAGCTAATAACTTTTCTGAATTTAAAAGCATTAGTATTTTCAATGCTCTTCGTCTGACGTGGACCAGAGAGAACGGCCAACAATTTTCAACCTATAAAAAATCAGTGTAAACTAATTTAAACGTTTTTTAACTTGACCACAGTGAAAGAAGAAGTCAGTTAAAAATTTTTTTCCAAGTTAATGAGAAAAAAAGAAGAGGATTCAACTTCGAGTTCAGATGGATTTTAAAATTTATTTCCTCGTTCGCCACATCTTTATTCTTTTTAAAATAAATCTGTCCTTCTAAGGACAAGTATTTTTAAAAATGTAAGAAAAATCAATATTCCAAATTTTTTTAATAGAATTTTGAGTTTAAAAAAAAATGTAAAGTTATTTCGTGACTGGGAAAAGAAGCTAATAACTTTTCTGAATTCAAAAGCATTGGTATTTTCAATGCTCTTCGTCTAACGCGGACCAGAGAGAGACACATCAACGCGAGTTCAGATGGATTTTAAAAATTTATTTCGTCGTTTGCCACATCTTTATTCTTTTTAAAAGAAATCTGTCCTTTTAAGGACAAGAATTTTTTTTTAATACATAAGAATATTCTAAATATTTTTTCTTTAATAGAATTTTATTAATTTTTATCAAAATGTTTATACTCTGAAACAGAAGATTTAATCTTCAATTAACAAGCTGCTATTTTTAAAATATTGGTGTGCATAAACAGCAGTTATTTTAAAATGTTTATCCCCCTCTAATTAAAGGTGAGGGTGGTGGTTCGCAATTAGGATATAAATAACTCGTTAAGCAGCGTGTTATTTTATTCTTCAAAATGGAAAGACAAAAGACACATCTCTCCGTTTCACCAGCACCATCGCTTCCAGTGTTGTGGGAAGGATTACCACCATCACCACCTCCTACACCAATTTCACCATCATCAAGGCGAAAATTTTCTTGGCCTACGCCGCCGCTTATAAAACCATCGGCTCCACTTCCATCAGTAGAAGAAATCTTAGGAGAGGAGCTCATGGCTTTGGTAATGGAGTTCACATTAGCATCAACTACACCATTTTTAATTAAGCCAAGGAAAAGAAAGGCGGAAGAAGATAAAGAAGATGCGCCGTGGATTAGAAAACTTACTAGACCAAAGAAGGTGGCAACAGGGAAATGGAGGCCCCGCATGTATGGAGTAGACATTATGAATTGAGTTTTCTTTTAAAAACGGCCCTTTTCAGGGCCCAAAAAATGTTTAACGTAGAATAAACTGCTTTACAAATATGTGCTCTATGAATATAATTGTAAAGTTATAATTTTTTAAGAATAATTTTTTTTTTTTAATATGGTAAGAGCCCCTCCTCGCTCTTTACCTGTGAGATTCTTCCCGTTTATGACAAGTTATTGCTTAAATAACTTCTCATAAACCTACAATCTCTCCATTTAAGATTTTTTTATGTGTACATAGAATGTAATAAATCTTTATTTATCATACAATAATTTTTATTACATGGACATTCATCTTCTTCTTCCGATACATTTAAAGTATTCAACGATGTGAAACTACAATTAGCATCTACCTCATCAACACCTAAAGTATATCGAGGGAAGCCAGATCAACTTCAGATTCATCGATTCATTTCGCTTTATGGCATCCTCTCTTGAGAAGCTCGCATCTTATTTGACTGAATTAAATATCATTACAAAGGAATTCGAAGCTGATGGATATACAAGCAATCAAATGGAATTATTAAAGCGGAAAGGAGTTTTTCCCTACGATTACGTAACGGAATTCGATAAACTGCAGGATGCATATCTCCCCTTCAAAGAGGCCTTCTATAGTAAACTGATGGATTGTGAGATTACCAATAGCGAGTACGAGCATGCGCAGAATGTATGGAACACTTTCAATATTGAGACACTGGGCGAATACTCCGATCTCTATCTCAAGACCGATGTTCTTTTGTTAGCTGATGTATTCGAGAATTTCCGCTCGACTTGCATCGAAGCCTATGGGCTAGATCCAGCTCATTATTACACCACACCTGGACTAACTTGGGACGCCATGCTGAAATATACAAATGTTCAGCTTGAACTCCTTATAGACATTAACATGCTCATGTTTGTAGAGCGAGGCATCAGAGGCGGTGTAAGTCAGTGCTGTAATCGCTATGCTAAAGCGAATAATGAATACATGGGAGAGGATTGGATTATGGATGAAGAGTCTAAATATTTAATGTACTATGATGTCAATAATCTCTATGGATGGGCCATGACTCAGTCATTACCTTATGGAGGTTTTAAATGGGAAGTGCAACCTGAAAGATTGGATGTGTTGAGTATTGACGATGATAGTCCTATTGGCTACATACTAGAAGTAGATCTTAAGTACCCACAGTCTCTTCACGATGCACATAAGGACCTTCCACTTTGCCCAGAACATAGGACTGCTCCAAACTCAAAGCAGAAGAAATTGATGACTACCCTCCATGGAAAAGTGCGATATGTGATTCATTTTCGGGCTTTAAAACAAGCACTTCGTAATGGGTTGGTACTTACGAAGATTCACAGAGCCTTACATTCCAAGCAAAGACCATGGCTCAAGTCTTACGTAGACTTGAATACTGAGAAGAGAAAACAAGCCAAGAATGAGTTTGAAAAACTCTTCTTTAAACTTCTCATTAATGCAGTCTATGGAAAGACTATGGAAAATGAGCGCAAGCGTGTGGATGTTAAGCTTGTGAACAAGTGGGAAGGACGCTATGGAGCTGAAGCCTTGATAGCCAAACCCAATTTTCATAGTCGGAGTATCTTTGATGAGAATCTGGTTGCAATACAACTTGCTAGAACGGAAATTAGCATCAGAAAGCCGTTGTATGTCGGTCTCAGTGTTCTAGACCTCTCAAAGACATGTGTGTATGATTTCCATTATTCATACATGTTGAATCGTCTTGGTAACAAGTGTAAACTTATCTACACTGATACCGATAGTTTAGTATACGAGGTGACAGGTCAGAACGTATACGAAATGATGAAAGAGGACATCGTAAGGTTTGATACGTCAGATTATGCCGAAGACAATCAGTTTGGTATGCCTCGCGTTAATAAAAAAGTTATTGGTGTACTGAAAGACGAGTGCAACGGTAAAATCATGACGGAATTCATTGGTTTGAGAAGCAAGATGTATTGCGTTAAAATTCAGAATGAGGACCCCATTAAGAAAGCCTAAGGAATTAAAGCAGCAGTTGTGAAGAACATCATTCAGTTTGACGACTATCGACGTTGCCTGTTTGAACAAGAAACCATAGTTTGTCAGCAGTGCAACATTCGATCAAAGCATCATGTTGTTAGAACAGAGAAACAGAATAAGGTCGCACTCAGCTCCAATGACGATAAGCGTTATCTGTTGGAGGGGGAAACTGATACGTTGCCGTGGGGACATTATTTAACAGCTTTAGAAGAGGCGAGTCAAGGAGAGGGGATTGCGGAGGCTCAAGTAGAGGGGATTGCGGCGGCTCGAGTAGAGGGGAGAGCGTTACTTATAGAAAGTGACGAGCCCGAAGAAGTCATTCCTTCGTCTGACGAGCCACCTGTAAAGAAGCAAAGAACAAGATAGGCTAAATATTTTGATAAAACACTTTGAAATTTCATCAAGAGAAAAAATTAAGGTAAGTTTGAATTTTTTTATACTGTTAAATTTTTATACTCTAAGAACTTAGAAATCTATTTTATTTTAGATGGATCTTGCTCAATTGAATGAGATTGCACGTGGAGGTTTTTTGCCCACCAAGAAGGTAGCCGAGCTGGAGAAAAATCGTGACTACATGGTTACTGATCTTAAATCAGTCAAAACACGTTATGGTAACCGTTTTGTTGCGGATTTAGATAGTGAATTCCGCATTTTTTTGCCAACTCGAGTTTCCTTGGCCTTAGAGAAAGATGAGAACTTTCATTATAAGTTATTGGACGCCATTCAACACTACAAGTTGTTTGTGAAGTATTTGGGCGAGACCAAGAGTGATCTCGAGTTCTCCTTTGCTTAAGCGCCTGGAAGTTAACGGAGAGGTATACGAGTCACGGGTGCACCTCCTACTTCGAGTTTACTCGGAGTAAGGGGTTTACAAGTGGCGATTCTTGGTTGTACCTCACAGATGGGAGCGAAGGTTGGGGCTCCCATCACTTCCTAAAAAACAAAATGTATTTGTTTGAAGCACTTAAGATATAAATACCCTTGCTCGAAAGTTAATGTTTCTTCTACAAATTACGCATCGTTCAACTTTAATAGCGCATTGATAACAGCAGCAACAATGTCCACACGGTAAAAATGCTATCTCGATTCCCTTATCGAAGCAAACTTTACATTTATTTTGTAAAAAATTATCTGTAGGATTTGTATTTCGAAGAAAACGGTACCAACTATTCCATTTCTTGTGTTCTGATAATGGATCCTCACCAATTTCACCTGTATAATAAAATCCTGCGGTGGCCAGATCTAGGGGTTTTTAAAAATCAAAGGCTAGTTTTTTAAAACTGACAAGATGACTTTGCTCCGTATGATACACGAGTGTTTATTGGACTGACGTTTTGTCGATCCAACTATTATGAGTACGATCAAAGCCGAGCCACTTTACGTATACTTGATTTCCACGTCTCTTTAGAACTTTTTCTACAAGATAAACGTCAGGATACTTGACTTTCTGAAGTTCTTCTTCGTAGAAGCCACCAGCGATTGGTTGATCTTGATAGTCTTTGAGACGGTACGTTGTCGGCTGCGTTGCTTTAACTTGTTCAATCGTGAATATTTCAGCAGACCAATTAGGCGTGTATCCTTTTTCAAATACTTGTTTCAACTTGCTTACTCGTACTTTGTCGCCAACCTTGAATTTTGCTTTTTTTCTCACAACTTTTTGAGCAAATCTTGCACGAAACTGAGATTCATTTGCAACTGTAACATCTTTCGGTTTAGCACCAATCGTTCGATGTTTTGTATTGTTGTATGATTTTATCAGATCAGGTAAGATATCGATCCATTCATAGCTATCACGTAAACTGAACTTCATCCACATTTTGTGTTCGAGAGTGCGATTGAAGCGTTCGCAAATAGATGCTTTGAGATTACTATACGTCGAGTATAAGTTAATTTTGTATTGATGCATAAGATTTTTAAAATTAGTATTATAAAACTCTTTGCCTTTATCTGTTTGTAAATTTTGTAACCTTCCTCCTTTATTTTAACTTATTAATTATTATAATTAATAAAATGTTAATTAAATCTTATCTAGCTTTAGAAGAGAGTCGTTTTTAAACTAGAGCGTCATGCCTAGTTTATGCGGACTCTCTTAAGTTTTGTTAAACAGAAAATTAGTAATTATTTTAATGTTAAGTGAAGAGCCCGTTGTTGTTAAAGACCAAATGCTTTAACATTCGGGGCTCAACAAAGGGTTAATAGGAAGGGAATATCGCTTGGATAAGCTCTTTATTTAGTCCAGTTACAATATTTTTTACAAAGCAATCTGAATAAGTCTAATGTCTGCCTTGCTTAAAACAACGTGTTGGCCAATCGCCCGTTGTTGCCTTAAGCAAAGTATGACTATCCCGTGAGAGAGCTGATCCAAGAGTGCCGAGAGACCCAAGCTCCTTGCACTGCTTGCTTCAGCTCTCTTCGGTCTTTCTCCCACTCTTCTCACTTAGTAGAAGAGAGGGAGAGCCGCCGTGTACTCTCAGCGGTACTTACACATGCAAGCGCGTATACGTACATAGGCGCGCTTGCATGTTCAACTACTTTGGTCTTTTTGAGTGTTTGCGCGCGCATCTTCCAGTATCGTACGGTTTCAGGGCCGTACATACTAGAGCGCTCACATCGCCCCCCAAATTAAAATAGATTTTGAATTTTAATTAGATTAATTAACGGAAAAAGTCGATTTTATTTTCTCTAACGCGACTTAAACGAAGATGCGCGCTCAAACACCTAATTACGCACTTATAAACTATGTAGGTGTTGAGGTTCGCCCCCCAAAATAAAATACGATTTTTTCTTGTATAAAAATAATAAATTCTATTTTTCTTGTTTAGTTTTATACGTTATAAATACGTTTATAATAAAAATAAATTTTGTACCCTCTCTAATACATCTTTCTTTTCGCTTGATATTTTACACTTAACACTAAAATTGTCTTTTTTTTTTTTTTTTAATGTTTATACTGTTTTTAAGATAAATAACAAAAAAATTTCACTTTCTTTATAAAAAACGCTTTCTTGAGTAATTAAAACTAAAAAATAAACACTTTTTTATATATAACTAAACCTAAAAACTGTTTTTTATATATAACCCAAAAAAAATATTAATTTTGTTTTTAATTCATGCGCACATAATAATTTACAGTAAACTAAAAACGTCATTTTCTGCTTTTCCTTTTCTTCTTTTCACTATTTTCTTCATTCTTCTCTTCCTTACCCTCCAACCACTTTTCAATATCTTCCTCGCTGTCATCCAAATCATCTCTATTTGTTGCATCTCTTTCTGTAATCGCTTCCATTCTCTTAATTTCCATCCCGCGTAATATATTTTTATCTTTTTATTGGTCCTTTCTGATGTATATATATCTATTAATACTTCCTCTTCTTCTTTTCTATTTTTTATTTTTCTTTTTCTTTTTTCTTCTTTTATTTTTTGATCCCAGTTTCCAGGTGTCGGTGTGTTGGTGGTTTTATCCACCCCAAAATTAATTGTGTGATAATAGTACCCTGGGTCAGCGAAGTCCATAGTATTCGGTTGCACAAATTTGGAGGTGCTGGGATGAATAATGTTTCCCTCATTATTACTGGTCATCTCTGGGTCGTTGTCGATTTCGCAGTCCAGAACTTTGTCTTTTATTTTTTGATCAGATACCGACACTTTCATATGGCGTTGATTATAATAACGCATCGTTTGTGCATCGCTATGTCTTAGGCGTGTGGACATAATTTTTATTCGTCTTATGAGAGATGTGGAAAAAAAAATAATTTCAACGATGCAGCTCACTTAACGATGCGACTAACAATGAGCTGTATCGTTAAAATTTTTGCTCAAATAAAAAAAAAATTTTTGACTATTTTCAAGTTTATGTATGTGTACGTGCACTTGTTACACTTAACTTTGTACATTTTTCGATATTGATATTGACCTTTTCTGTACTTCAAGTGCACGCACACATAAATACTTGTATACGTTGCTGGCATGTGTCTTGTATTCTTTTTATGTTTTTTGCATTCTTTTAAAATAATATTTGACCATATTATTTTTTAATTTTAAAATAATTTTTGAACTAAGATACTTTTAGAACTGTCTAAAATGTTCTATATAGGACTTTTCACGTTTACGTATTTGTTAATGTTATGATGAATTAAATTTATTATTTTTATTTAATTTACTTATTAGCCTCATAGAACGGTTTAAGGTGTTCTATATGGAACTTTCCACGTTCTAGATCTTTTTCATTAGCTAATAGATATGTATCTGGTGCAATGATGTTTTTGATAATATATGGACCTTCATATATCTCAAAAAATTTTGCGATTTTATCATCATCTGCACTTGATACGTTTAATGATTTGAGCAGTACTTTATCATTTAACTTAAACTGATAATGAGTACTTTTCGCATTTTTTGCGTTTGCTCTATCTTTTATTTTCTTATGCATTTTATTTCTAGCATAGAAAATTTTTCTATCATATGGTACCTCAATATTTTCTAATTTAAAATACTTTTCCCATATTCTAGTTGGTTTTTTGCCCATGTGTAATTCAGTTGGCGTAAAACCTGTTGTTTCATGGGTAGTTTCGTTCATTATGCTTTGTATTTTTTGCATATATGACGCCCATGATTTATGTGAATTATTCACATAAGTTCTAAAGAATCGACCTAATTCACGATGGATTCTTTCCACGATATTGCTCTGTGGGTGTCTAATGCTTGAAAAGATGTTTTTAACATTTTCATCATTTAGCTTTTTTATCCATTTTTTGGACGTAAATTGTGTCCCATGGTCGGTCATTATTGATTGTGGTTTGCCATAATTTGGCACATAATCATTAAATATTTTTCTAATTGTTGTTAATGTATTTGCCTTTTTAATGGGATACATTACAACGTATTTAGAAAATACATCTATAGTTGTTAAAATATACTTAACGCCTCCTATAGATGTTGGTAATGGACCATAAAAATCAATCGATAGTATTTCATTTTTTTCGTTTACTATGATTAGCTGCATTTCTGCATTATATTTTAATGTTAAATATTTTGTCTTTTGACAAGTAATGCATGATTTTAGAATTTTATATACATGCTTTTTTAACTTAGGAGCTGTGAAGCTTTCTATTAACAATTTATACGTTTTTTTGGGACCAATGTGTCCATAAAAATCGTGTATTTCTATTATTAATTCTGATGATAGTGATTCAGGTATTATTATTTTTAATCCTGATTCATCTATTTTATATAAAAAATCATTTTCAAATTTATAATGATTTTTTATTTTATCATTTTTTGATTCATTTAATTTTTCTTTTATTTTGATGCAATATGCATCATTATTTTGCGCTTTTTTAAAGCTTTTTAACAATTTTTCTAACTGTTTATTTATTTTTAATTTATTTCGGATATTCGCAATTAATACTTTATTTTCATCGTCTTTTGCGTTATCAGATGTTTGTCTGCTTAAAAAATCTGCAGCAACATTTATTTTTCCAGGTATATGTTCTGGTTTAATATTAAAATCTTGGATTGACAAGGCCCATCTTCTCAATCTATAATTATTAAATTTACATTCATTTAAAAATGTGATAGCTTCATGGTCAGTTCTTACAATTATTTCCTTGGCACCTCTCAAGTATGTGTCAAGCTTGTGTAATGACCATACGACAGCTAATAATTCTTTTTCGGTAGTGAAATAATTTAATTCACTACCTTTTAATGTTCTGCTAATAAAACAGACAATATTTTCATGATTATATTCGTCCAATTGTGACAAGATTGCAGCTATTGCGTAATCGCTTGCATCTGTCGTTAGTATGAAAGGTTTTTCCATATCTATGAATTTCAATATGATATTTTCCGTGAAAAGATCCTTTATACTTTCAAAGGCTTTTTGCTGCCTTGCCCCCCATTCGTAGGGTACATTTTTTCTCAATAAGCCGATTAATGGCAATATTTCATTCGCATAACCTTTCGCAAATTTCGTGTAAAAATTTACAAACCCCAAGAATGCTTGTAATTCTTTAATATTTCTTGGTGTTTTAAAATGTTTTATTGATTTTATTTTTTCTGGATCTGGTGTTATTCCTTTTGACGTTATAAAGTGTCCAAGAAATTCAATTTTTTGCTTTAAGAAATTTGATTTTTTAAAATTAAATGTCAAATTATATTCAATTGCTTTAATAAATAATTGCTCTAAATGATCTATATGCTCTTCGAATGTCGATGACCTTATGTGCAGATCATCTACGAAAGCTAGAACGAATTCTTGCATATTTTTTATTACGTAGTCCAGTCCTCTCAATAGTGCAGCGCTGCTGGTTTTTATGTCAAAAGCTGCTACATTAAATTCATATACTTTGTTATCGATTTTAAACGCCGTATATTTTTTGCTTGGCTCTGTTAATTCAATTTGCCAATACGAGCTTGTTAAATCTAAGCTTGACATGAAATTTTTCTCTTTACATCTGAGAAAAATCTCTTCTATTGAGGGTGGAGTTTCGTAATCGTCAATTATTTTCTCATTTAATTTACGAGCATCTAAACAAAGCCTTACAGTGCCATCTTTTTTAATTACTGTAACTATAGAATTTATATAAGGGCTTTTTGATCTCCTTATAATTCCTAGTTCTTCCATTTTTTCTATTTCTTTTAGTACCTTTTCTCTATGATTTATAGAAATCGGATAAGGTCTAGAATAAAATGGATGATCGTCTTTAAGTTTGATATCATGCTGATATGACTTCAATAGACCTGGAGCCTTTCTAAACACTCTACTATACTTTTTTATTAATAATTTTAATTCTTCTTTTTGTTTGTTTGTGATATTATCACATTCATTTATTTTTTGTTGAATCTCATCATTGGTGAGTTGAGTTGTATTAAAATAATTTTCGGAATTAAGAATTCGATGATTCTCATTTTCCATTTCGAAGTCGTATGAATTATGATCATTGTCTCCTTCATACACTTCGGTTATTTGCATAGCTGAGTATGCTAAAGAATTTATTTGTTTTTCGGTATACGATAAATTTATATCTTTACCATCAATTATTATTAATATTTCTTCTAGCATCGTGTTTATAATCATACTCAAAGCCTTTTGAGTATCATATCCGATGATAACATCTTTGACCAATTTTGGAATTATTAGGTAGATTATTTTTATTTCTACATTTTTAAATTTTGTTTTTATTAATAACTGCCTCTTTATTCTTGTAGTTTTTGTACCTGTGGCTGTTTTTATAAACTTCCCAGTTATTGGCAATAAAGGGCATTTTTGAAATGTCTCGTAATTCTGAAAATAAAATTGCTCCGATATGCAGGTAACTTCGCTACCTGAGTCGATTAGAGCTTTGACATTTATATTTTCTAATTCTATTTCAATTTCTGGACAACATATCATACTATTTTCTTTTGACTCTTGCTTGTCAATATCATCTATTAAATCGTCTTTTATACTCTCTTGCATAGAAGATATTATTTTTGGGGATTTTCCATTAGTTGCAACCTTACCCCTTCTATTTTTGATTTCAGGTGCAACTTTATTTAGTTTTCCTGATTTTTATCATTATTTTCTTTGTTTATGTCTATATTTAAAACATCTAATTCTTTGTTACTTTTCTGTAATTGTTTTTTATTTACAGGTGATTTTAATTTTTCACGTTGTTGATTCTTTTGTTTATTTTTATTTTCCTCGATTCTAGCTACATTTATACTAGGATCCTGTTGAGGTTTTTTATAATCTTGTTTATAGTTATTTTGATTTGTTGCATTATTATTATTATTATACGTTTCATTAGTGTTTTCGTTTTTATTAAAGTTTTTTTGTTGACTATAATTTTTATTTTCTGCTCTTTTTTCCTGCAGTTTATCGTCATTATCGAAATCTGACAAAATTTTAAATAAGGTATTTTTATCTTTGTTTTGCGAGAATTGCATGGCTTGCCTAACATTTCTGCTGAAATGTTTGCTAATTTTTTCAGCTAATTCCTCTTCAGAATATTGAAGATTTAGCTCTTTAGCGAAACCATATACTTGCGTGGCATAAGCCATACGACCTAATTTGCCATTCTCATAATATTGTCCAAATTCAACTTTCCTTCGAGTTGTTCTTTGGACATCTTCATTCCAGTATCTATCAAGGAATAAATTTTTAAATCCTTGATAGGTCAGTACATCATCTTGATAGATATACCACCACTCATTTGCGTTTTTTTGCAGAACAGTATGCAAAAGTTCGAGAGTTTCTTCCTCTTCTAATTTTTTCAATGCAATATATTTTTCAAATTCATTTAAAAATTTCATATGTCTTTCAACCTCCGTGCCTTCGTATTTTGGCAAAGGAATTTTTATTTTGTTCACATATGGTTCGAGGCCTTGCGTTCGAATCCCATTGCTTTTTAATTTTTCTTTCAATTCATTGATCTTATCATCTTGCTCTTGAGCAGTATCGTCTATTTTTCGCGTCAGGTTATCTTGAACCATTTTAATCGCTTCATCTTCGTTTATTATTTTTTTTAATTTGATTAATTCTTCATTTAAGGATTCGTTTTTAATAACTAAGTCTTCATTTTCTTTTTTATATTTGTTTAATAAATTTTTAATCACGATATTATCTTCTAACACGTTTTTTATCTTGTTTGATAATTCGTTTATTTGTTCTTTAATATTTATTGTTCCCGCATCTGCGGTTTTTTCTAAGTTGAAGACTATAGCTTTGTCTGGACTAGCTGTAATTTTGTCATCTAACTCTTGTTGTTTATTAAACAACAATGTCAATTCGTATGACACAGCTTTCATCCATTCATTTTGTTTTGTGTTAACGTCATCCTTTATGGTTTTATCAAGATTATCGAATTCTTGCATCAGTATCTCCGATCTTCTTTTCGCCATCTTGATTTTTATTATTATTCGCTATTACAATATTTACGTAATTATTCTTTACAAAATTAAAATTTGAATATTTCTACTTTCTTATAATTTTTGATTAATAATAATTATTAATGAATTTTTCATTTATTTCAATGTGAGTGTAAATTATTTAAATTATTTAAAACGAAATATTTCAGTTTTTAATTTCGTTTACATTTGCTTTATTATAATATTCTCATTCATTAATTAATTTTATTTTATTAATTTATTTTGGTTTATTGTTTATTACGGTTCTTTTAATTTTTTGATATATTTATTTAACTTAATTTTATTAAAAAAAAACGTATTCTTTATTACCTTAACTGTTCTCATTCGCGTTGAGCACCTATGCCTAAGAATTCCTTTTGTCTATTTTTTAGCTATCAACCTTTTGACTCTACTATTTGCTACTCTTTTTATAAATATTCGCGTTTTAGACTTGCGTTTGCGTGGCTATAACAAAAGATTTTAAAAGAAAATTTAATGTGTACATTGTAACACTCAATCTTCTTGTTTCACCTCGCGACCTTCAAGTCTTTTTCCATTACCCTTGACGAATACTTTATCAAGAATCTAAAATCAAACAAATTTTCGGTCAATCTTTTATTTGCTTTTATTCAGAACAAAGGGAATTCTTTTACATCATTATTTTCTTATATTTTATATTAATGATATTTTATATACCATTTTTCTTGCGTTTCTACGCTTTTTTTTTTTTTTTTTTTTTTTTAAGTTTTATAAATTTTTTTTGTTATTAATTTTTTGATTTTTTATAGATTTTTTTTTTTTTATTTTTTAATTTTTGTATTTATTTTTATTTTTCTATTATATTTTTAAATTTTCCATTTTCTTTGTTATTAAGAAAATGTTCGTTTTTGACTGTAATATTTCGCCTTTTACTTCCCGGTATTGCTTATTTGTATTTTTTTTTTACATTTCCTATTTCATTTTCTATCTTTTCTATTCTTTCGTCTATTGATTTCAAACATTCCACCATTAACTCATTTCTTTGATTATTAATATTGATTAAATGTTGGATTCTATTTTCCAAATATTCTACTCTATTATAGTCTGTTCCTTGGAACAGACTATTTGGGAAGTTTGGAATCATACGACGAGTTTTTATTACAATTTTTTTTTAAAAAAATAAAAAATAAATTCGTTTCTTTTCGCTATTATGCGACCTTAATCTCGCGTAGGTTTTCTCAACCCCGGTTGAGAACCAGTGGGCGCCAATGTAACCTTCCTCAGTGCCCCACGTTGGGCGCCAATGTAACCTTCCTCCTTTATTTTAACTTATTAATTATTATAATTAATAAAATGTTAATTAAATCTTATCTGGCTTTAGAAGAGAGTCGTTTTTAAACTAGAGCGTCATGCCTAGTTTATGCGGACTCTCTTAAGTTTTGTTAAACAGAAAATTAGTAATTATTTTAATGTTAAGTGAAGAGCCCGTTGTTGTTAAAGACCAAATGCTTTAACATTCGGGGCTCAACAAAGGGTTAATAGGAAGGGAATATCGCTTGGATAAGCTCTTTATTTAGTCCAGTTACAATATTTTTTACAAAGCAATTTGAATAAGTCTAATGTCTGCCTTGCTTAAAACAACGTGTTGGCCAATCGCCCGTTGTTGCCTTAAGCAAAGTATGATTATCCCGTGAGAGAGCTGATCCAAGAGTGCCGAGAGACCCAAGCTCCTTGCACTGCTTGCTTCAGCTCTCTTCGGTCTTTCTCCCACTCTTCTCACTTAGTAGAAGAGAGGGAGAGCCGCCGTGTACTCTCAGCGGTACTTACACATGCAAGCGCGTATACGTACATAGGCGCGCTTGCATGTTCAACCACTTTGGTCTTTTTGAGTGTTTGCGCGCGCATCTTCCAGTATCGTACGGTTTCAGGGCCGTACATACTAGAGCGCTCACAATTTTTTGGGACTCGTCCTTGACGTAAAATAGATTTTATCGCAGCAGAGACTTCTGCTCCGGTTTTTTTGTTTCACGGGAACAGCCCATGCATATTTGGAAAAAACATCTATAACTGTAAGCATGTATTTGTAGCCTTTGTTCTCTCGAGAATAAGGTTGCATCTCCACTAAATGAGCTTGCCAAGTTTCATCTAAACCTCGCACATCAAATGTTCGACGGGGATAGCGACGTCTGGCAGGTTTATGAAGCTCTTCTAAACCTCTTTCGTGTTCCATGGTCACAGAGTTAATGATTGCTTACAACAAATTGGCTTTTATACTTTGAATATTTGTTTTAATTTTAGCATCTTGCATCCAATTTTTTTTAATTAACTCGTATAGATCTTCAATGTCTACATTAATTTTTTTTATCTTCTCATCATGCTCATCTTTTAACTTTTGCAGTTCTAATTCTGATGCGTTAAGATCATCTCTTAATCTAGCAGTGACTATGTATATACTCTGGACTTCAGATGTAATCAAACCTTGAAGTGTATTAAAATTAACGGCATCATTCGACTGCTGAGGAGTGGCAACATTGCATAACCTCTTATTTTCTATATCGTATTGTCCATCTTTTGTCAGTTTATAGCCAATTCCTGCAGGTCCTCGACTACCTTCGCTTCGTTTAAGATTACGTCCGAATACATCGACGCTCATTTTGATAATGTAACGAGTCTTAACTTGTAGCTCAATATATATAGCCGGCTTCACGTAACTCTTCGATGATGGAATGAATCTCGTTAGTATGACTAGGATTACCAGCTGTTTTCTCAGCAACTAATAAACAAAGCCGATCAACTAGCTCGTTTGCATCATCCCAGTAGACATAATCGAACTTGGTATTTTTTCTCGCAATTTTATATCTAGGTAGCGAACCTCCTTTTTTACCGAATAGAGGAGCAATAATGCTGGCGAACTTTTTACTAGTATGCGAACGAATTTCTTCATCGTTTCTGAAACGTTTTTTATGAGCATTTGTTAGTTCCAGGATCTTTTCATAGTTCTGTAAATCTTTTTGAGTTACTAATTTTTGAGATGGATGCTTCTCAACAAGCAATTCGTACAATCCTCGAATTTTTGGGAACTTTTCAGTTCCTAATTGCACATAAGTTTTTTCAATATATATTGGTGTATTACCGAGAAAAAGTTTATCACCCTCCCTACGTACACCATAAACTTTATCCAATTCTCTATATTGTAAATCTTCCGTAAAATCTTCGCTAGCAGATTCAAACGAGGTCTCGAGAGAATGGGTGGAATCATTTTGTATAGTATTCTCCAATTCTTCATCGGATTCAGATTTTTTAACTTCAGGTGGAATATTTTCTTGCTCTTCAGGAATGTATCTTCTTCTTTTTTTCTTGCTTTCAGAAGCAATCTCTCTAAGCGGGTCAATGATAGGTTTAAGAGCTTGTTGAACAATTCTTTCTGTAATCTCTTTACCATATTTTAACATGTCATATTTGCGTTTTACAGCATTACGCGCATGAATAAGTTGCTGGAGTGAGGCTTTCTTTTGTTTAAGGTCTGTCATGTTAGCTTTTTGAGTTTCAAAGACAGATTAATGAATCTCCGCTGAGTATGAGTTATATTTATAGCAAAACAATCGAAACCCTTTCGATATCTACCAGCATTTAGTGGACTATCTTTGTCAATCATTAGAAATCCATATTTATCATCTATCCAAAATTTAGAACATAATTCTTTAAAACGTAAAAACGTCATGTCAGAGTTAACGTGATCGTCGTATAAATGTCTCAGATTAACATCATCTTGACGAAAAGTAACTAAGAGATTAACATTATCTCTTATGAGATGTTTTGGGATTCGAGCATAAGACTGGCAGAGGTAGAAACAATCAACGCTCTTATGTCTACCCATACAGAAGTACGCTCTGATGTGTTCTTGTTTTTAACAAGCTACATCGTCGAAAATCATTATAGAATTTGGAAGAGCGTTATCCGGAGATATTACCGATTCGTGTTCGCTAAATGGAAAGTATTGCATACCTTTCAGCGGCTCTAAGAGCTCTTTCAAAAACTTATATTTTGGCTGATTAAGAGATTTCGAATAGACGTAGACATTCTCAAATCTTAGACCATTAGGATGTGTTATGAGTGCGAGTAGGCTATTAGTTTTACCACAATTAGATGGTCCACAAAATACACCTCTGATACTATCTGGAAGTAAATTTCCGTGTTTCTTTGATTTTTTCTCTTGCTCCGAAATAGCATCAAAATTTGCTATCGGAAGCTTAACAGACTGCTCTTTGAAATTCATCTCGTCAGACTTAAACTGCGACTGTTCAATTTACTATAAATACGGTGCTTATATACCTGATGGGTTAGTTATCCTTTGAACTTCAAAGTATTATGATCATATATCGACGACAACGACGTTGTCGTGGTTTGCTTAATAAAATCATAAATAATCTTCCACTGGAACTTCATTTACCAGGATATCAATATTGTGGACCAGGGACGAAATTAGGCAAACGTTTAGCTAGAGGTGATCCAGGAATCAATCCACTCGACAAAGCCTGTAAGGAGCACGATATAGCTTATTCACAGAATCGTAAATATTGAGGTTAGAAATACCGCTGATAAGGTTTTAGGAGAAAAAGCTTGGGAAAGAGTTTCATCGAAAGACTCTAGTATTGGTGAGAAAGCAGCTGCATTCGCTATTGCAAAAGCTATGAAAGTAAAATCTAAACTCGGAATGGGAGCAAAAAAGAAGAAGAAGACTCCCTCCGTTACTCTCAATAAAATAATTAGAGCCGCTTCCAAATCTATGAAACCTAGTAAGTGTGCTCGTAAAGCAATCCTCTCTGCTTTAGAAGGTGCTCGAAGTGCTGTGAGAAAAGCGGGTGGTAAACATAAAGTTAGAGTACCCCGCAGACTATCAATTCCAACTAAAGTAGGAGGATTCTTACCATTCCTCATACATATCTTTGCAGGTCTAGGTGCCATTGATAGTTTAGCAGGTGGCGCGGCTGGTATAACTAAAGCAGTTAATGATTCAAAAGCTGCTCAGAAACAATTAGAAGAAAAACAAAGACATAATAAAAGGATAGAAGAAATAGCTTTGGGTAAAAGTCTTTATTTGAAACCATACAAGACAGGGCTTGGTCTTCATATAAAATCTGGTTTAAAAAAAAAAGATCCTTAAAGTAAGGTTACCACAAAGACCTTTGACAGATTATGATCTCATAAAGTATGCTAAAATACTAAAAATTCCTAATTTTCGAGGAGTTTTCATGCGAAATGCTTTACCAAAGAGTGGACCTCGTTATCACGAAACAGCCATCATTAATCTCGATGACGTAGATGGTCCAGGCACACATTGGGTAGCTTATCGAAAACGCGGCAAAAACGTTGTTTATTTCGATTCTTTTGGAGACCTTCAACCACCATTGGATTTAATGCTATACTTGGGAGTAAATGAGGTCAAATATAACTATGAGAGATATCAAGACTATGATACATTTAATTGCGGTCATTTATGTTTGCAGTTTTTGAGTAAAAACTTATAAAAGGAAAGTCAAATTAGCTATCTCTCATTATCCATTGAACAATCATGGAAGATTCATTAACGCTAAGCTTTTCTAGCACATCATCAGTGCTCGAAGCTCAGTATTTTCCTCCGATCAAACTTTCACTCGATAAGAATTATGTTCTTGGATTGATTGGTCTTTCAACCTTTAATTCAATACCTAACATCGATAGTGGAAATAATAAGTTCTACGTTGGTAACGAAGAAATTTTATTACCGACTGGAAGTTACGAAATTGAAGATATAAAAAATTATCTTTGTGAGGCGTTAGCAACAAAAGGAATTTTATTAGATATAAAACCTAATAATAGTACACTACGTTGCGTTATAACCTGTAGTCATCCTATTGATTTTCGGCCACAAGATTCCATAGGTTCATTGTTGGGTTTTACTCAGCGTGTTCTTACAGAAAAAATCGCTCACGATTCTGATTTACCTGTAGCTATTTTAAAAGTTAACGCACTCCGAGTTGAGTGCAACATAACCTCTGGCGCCTATATAAACAATCGGCGAGTTCATACCATACACGAGTTCTTTCCTGCAGTCCCACCGGGATATAAGATCATCGAAGTTCCATCTCCACTCATTTATCTTCCGATCAGTGTCAAGAGTATAGATCACATTCAAGTACGGATAGTCGATCAAGACGGACACTTGATTAATTTTCGAGGAGAAATTATTACAATAAGATTACATCTTAAACAATCGTAATGGGTATCGTTTACAATACTAAAGTTGGTGGAGGCTATATAAGTAAGTCAGCATGTCGAGCAGTCATCAGTCGTCGAGCGACAAAGAAAGCGCTAACACGGCAAAACATTCAGTTTCTAAGAAGTCTCGGATTAAGAGTCCGTGGCGGAAAGTAACGTGCATATTCTTCTGCTGTTTTCAAAAATATGGAAGGAATTCTGAGCATACAGTTGGGAGTGAAGTTCGATGAATCTGTTGAACATTACGAGGTGCATGCTCATCAACCTTATTCCGCATCTTCATTTAATAATAGTGATGAGATTCGTATATCTATTCAACATCAAGACTTATGTCTTCTACCATCCCGTAGTTCACTCCACATTTGTGGTAGAATCGTGAAAGTTGATGGAACCGCGGTAGCTAATACAGCCCTAGTCAATAACGCCATCTGTCACATGTTTGAAGAAATCCGATATGAAATCAATGCTGTAGAGATTGACAAATGTAAAAATGTAGGTTTAACTACACTCATGAAAGGATAGCTTTCTTTCTGTTCTAGTCAAGAATCAATTCTTGAGAACGCTGGTTGGGTTGATGTAGAGGAGAATCTAAAAGTAAACGACGAGGCAGGTTACTTTGACTTATCTATTCCTCTGAGTATGATTTTCGGTTTCGCTGAAGACTATCGTAAAATTGTAGTTAATGTAAAACATGAACTTATACTGACAAGATCTAGGAATGATTTGAATGCGGTAGTTCAGACGCATCATGAAAATAGATACAAAGAATTTAAGATCAATTTGCAAAGAATAGAATGGCTTATGCCCTATGTAATATTATCGAATGCCTACAAACTTCGCTTACTCAATCATATTGAAAAAGATAAACCGATTGCAATGAGTTTTCGCAGTTGGGACTTGTACGAGTATCCGCTCCCTTCAATCACATCAAAACACGTTTGGACTGTTAAAACTTCTAACCAATTGGAAAAGCCACGTTTTGTTATTCTAGCTTTTCAAACGAATCGAAAAAATCTAAAAACAGCCAATGCGAGTCGCTTTGATCACTGTAACATAAGTAATGTAAAGCTTTTCCTTAATTCGCAATACTATCCATATGGAAATCTAAATTTAGATATTGAGCATAATCAGTTTGCCATGTCATACGACATGTATGCTAATTTTCAACCTGCGTACTATGAGAAAGATGCCGAACCGCTTTTTAAAAAGCAAGATTTCATTAACTACATGCCATTGATTGTAATCGATTGCTCTAAACAAAACGAGTCTCTGAAAAGCGCTCCTGTGGATGTTCGCTTGGAATTTGAATCAAGAAATAACATTCTTGCCGAAACATCCGCTTACTGTTTGATCATACACGATCGCATAGTCGAGTACAATCCTGTGAATGGTAATGTACGAAAACTTGTTTAAGTGGTGGGGGGGAATAGTTATAAATTGGATGTTTATCGTCAAAAAAGTCATTCACAATGGAGTACTTGATCGATATGCAAGGCTTCAAGCAGCCTGGTGATGACTATGTTTTAAAAGAATTGGCTATAGTTCCATTGAACGCTGATTCTGATCCTATTGTGCTACTTTTTAAAGAACCATTTCCTTGGCGAAGACTCACAGAGAAATATAAAACGCAAAATAAATGGTTTGAACAATACTATCATGGTTTGTCTTGGCGTTCTGGTACGATTCCATATACCGAAATAGGAAACATTCTTAAAGAAGCTCTACGAGATGCTAGCAAAATTTTAGTGATGGGAAGTATAAAGAAAAAATGGTTAGAGCGCTTCAAGTTCAACGTTACAGATGTTACAGAGATGGGTTATCCACCACTGGATAAGATAAAACTAGTCACCGTTTGCCCCCATCATAATGGAATGTATAAAGCTTGTTATGCTCTACACAACATCAGACTCATGAAAAAATATTTCATTGAGAGCCAATCATTATTGGAAACACCTATGGAATGGGAGTAAAGAAAATTGAAAGGAGAGATAATATCAAGTGGTTGTACCTCACAGATAAGGGCGATGGTTGGGGCTCTCATCACTATAAAAGCAAAGTGCACCATGACTTGCATTATTTCATCATGGGACAAAGTCCGAGTACCACCGATAAACCTAACGAGTATACTCGTCTTCTTGATTCTTCTAAAAAAGAAAAAACATCATGGAAGGAGCATTACGAAAAATACAAACCACAAATGCCTCCCCCAAATATCAAATATAAAAAACTTTAAATCGGCTCTTCTCAGAGCCACAAAAAAATTATACGTAATAAACTATTTTAAAAAATTATAAACTTGGGATTACTAAAGATGGCACAAACTTGGGTTATTAAAATTGACACATACTTGAGTTATTGGGTTATTGGTACAAACTTGGGTTATTAAAGTTGACACATACTTGAGTTATTGGGTTAAAACAACTGTGTTGGTATTTCACTGTGCTAGAATCCCCATGTGCTAGAATCCCCATTGTTTATCTACTCATCCGGCCCTTCAATTAAACATGTAAATAAATGTTTGTACATGAATTATACATGTACAAACTTATTTTCACTTTTCACTAAATAATATACAATAAATATTGTTGCATATGCATTATCATGACCAATCAGATTATTACGAGTAATACAACAGTACAAATTAAATTTTGTATATTAATAGCTTAGTTTAATGCTGAAATGTTATATCTTATATTTGTACATTGTAACGAGTAAATAATTAAAAAATTTAATAAATATTCGCATTCATGCTACAGATCTTTAATAAAATATTAACTATTAAAAAGGTGGGAATATAAATTTGTATAAATCATTTAATATAAATAAAGAAAGAATGAGTGATTGAAAACTTTGGTGTTACAAATAAAATGAATTTCAATGAAAAAGATTAAATCTAAATAAGATTAGCTTTATTCATATAACGTTACCAACATACTAAAACTACTCGCTAATCTCTTTTATTCTACCATACAGTTTTTTTAAAACTAAATAATTAAATTTCTTGATTAGTTGATTGGAATTCTTGAATCATTGATTTTATTTCCGCAATCGAATCAGAAATATTCTTAATTTTTAATCCTTTAGTTAAAATTGGAGGCAGCACACTAATTATAACACGTCCTAAATAATTTTTAGCAGCATCTTCAGTGTCAAATCCAAATTTTAAAATTGTGAAGCATAAACTTTCCAAACGTATGTCAGGAAAAAGTAATTCACATGGTAAAAGAATTTTTTTATTTTAAGTAACATAGAAAAAATAAATTTTTTGTGGAACTGATTAAAAGCAGCTGACTTTTTAAAAAACAAATCAAGTGGCACTCATAGATTTTATATAAAGTAGGGGGGTACCCCCCTGCTCACTACACTCGCCAACCCCCCTTTTTGTATCTATCGTAAATTGTATATTATAAATAATTAAAACATTTTTAGTGACTTTTATAAATTTGTATTAGTATGTTAATTTAAAATGCAAATATTTTTTTTTATGTATTTATTATAATATTGAAAAATTAACAATTAAATAATGATTTTTTAATAATTTTTTAATATTTTTTTATAATACTTCTTCCCATACAATATTTTTTATAACATTTTCATTTTCATTTTGTATAAAAATTTTTTACTATTTTTTACTCTTGATAATGCTGCATATAATTGACCATGTGAAAATAAAGGTTTATTTAAATATAATCCTACGTTTCCAAAACTTTTGCCTTGAGCTTTATTAATGGTTATTGCAAACGCTAAATAAATTGGAAATTGCCTACGGTATTAAATAAGAATTTAAATATTCAATTGGAAACTTTAATTCAACATCTATTTCAGTTCGATCAATACCTTTATGTTTTGCGTAATCAATACTATAATATTCTACTGCATTTGAGTTAATTTTATCTAAAATTTTATCATTGATATTATATATGTCTTCATTATGTAATGAAAGTATAATTTTATCAGATAAATCTTCTTTTAAATCTATATTATTATCATATATTTTTGTACAAATTAATTTAATAAAAAATTTAAAAAAAAACATTTTTAAAACACGCTTTTATAACGGAGAAAATACACTGAAAAGTATTAAATAAATTCATTTACTTCCTTGAAATTACTTTTATACAGTTCATTGCGATAACAATAAGAAAATTTTACAACGAAAATTTAAAAAGAAAAGTGTGGGCGCTAATTTTAGTAAATCTAATTTAGCGCCCACACTTTTATTTTTGAATTTTCGTTGTAAAATTTTCTTTTAATTATCGCAATGAACTGTATAAAAGTAATTTCAAGGAAGTAAATTAATTTATTTAATACTTTTCAGTGTATTTCTCCGTTATAAAAGCGTGTTTTGAAAATGTTTTGTTTAAATTTTTTATTATCTACACTGTTAAAAAAAGCATGAATTTTAATGTATTTTTCAGCGCCATTCATACATGAATTTTAATGTACTTGGAAATGAAAGCTCATTTTATGTATTTTCGCATTAATATTCATGTTATTTCCTACAAATTTTTCTGTATAATAAACATGAATTTCCAACGACGTACATAAATATCGCATTAATGTATATATATATTGAATTTCTAATGTATCAGTACGTGAAATATAATTCATAAATGCTTCAATTTTTATGTTACTTTTAATGTTAATTGTTTTAAAAATCAAGCACATAGAAAAAAATTCTAGTAAAATACGTTTTTACAAATTTAATGCAGCTGGAGATTTTTTTAATGCAAAGTGCATTAAATTTCATGTTTGATTACTGAAAATTTCCAGTTGTTTCGTTTTTAGTAAATTTTATGTGAATATGACATTTTTTATGTGGAATACGTTAAATTTTAAGCAGAACATAAAACAAATTTTTAGAAAATTGATTTTTATTCAAAATTTAATGCAGATCAATATTTTTAATGTAATGTACATTATATTTCGGGTTTGATTGCAGGAAATTTCCGGTTGTTTTGTTTTTAGTAAATTTAATACAGATATAACTTTTTCAACGTGAAGTACGTCAAATTTTAAGCAAAATATCAGAAAACTTTTAGCAAATTGGTTTTTATTCAAAATTTAATGCTGATCAAGATTTTTAATGCAATGTGCATTATATTTCGGGCACCATTGCAGAAAATTTCCAGCAGTTTCGTTTTTAGTAATTTTAACGTGAATATGACATTTTTAACTTGGAATGCCTTAAATTTTAAATAAAAACTTCAAAAATTTTCAGCGAATTAGTTTTCATTCAAAATTTAATGCAGATATAGATTTTTAATGTAGTGTACATTATAATACAGGCTCAATTGCAATTAATTTCCAATATTTTTGTTTTTAGTAAATTTAATGTGAATATGACATTTTTAATATGAAATACATTAAATTTCAAGCAGAACATCAAGAGATTTTTTAAAATTTTTTTCCCATCCAAAATTTAATGCAGACCTGGATTTTTTATATAGAGTGCATTAATGTTTAATTTCAATCGCAAAAAATTTTCAACAGTTTCGTTTTTAATACATTAAATGCAAACGCAACATTTCAATGCGAAGTACATTAAATTTAAGCCAATCATGCAATTTTCAGCAAATTTGTTCTTACCAGGAGAGGCTATGAGCTTCGGGTCACAGATCTTGACGAAACTTTGGGATAAATTTTTAGGTACCAAAATATGAGTAAAGCCAGAGCGGTACGGTCTAACGCTTCGAAAAACTGAAATTATAGACGTTTCCAGTCTTATTTGAAGAAAAATGTAAAAAAAAAGCTCCTAATTGAAGTGTGAATAATCCAGTCTAGAAATGTCTTTAATAAATCAACAGGGACTAAAATAAAAGTACAGAAAGGAAGCTTTAATTTGCCGTTTTCAGAAAGAAGCAAGAAAGTACCAAAAATCACAAAATCACTGTCCTTTAGAATTTAGGTGATTTTTGGTACTTTCTTGCTTCTTAACTTTGAACGAACATATCTCTAGTTCTAATTATTATTTTTCAATTCTGAAAACGGCAAATTAAAGCTTGCTTTCTGTACTTTTATTTTAGTCCCTGTTGATTTATTAAAGACATTTCTAGACTGGATTATTCACACTTCAATTAGGAGCTTTTTTTTACATTTTTCTTCAAATAAGACTGGAAACGTCTATAATTTCAGTTTTTCGAAGCGTTAGACCGTACCGCTCTGGCTTTACTCATATTTTGGTACCTAAAAACATATCTCAAAGTTTCATCAAGATCTGTGACCCGAAGCTCATAGCCTCTCCTGGTTAGTGAAAATTTTATGCAGATCAAGATTTTTTAATATAGAATGCATTAAATTTCAAACTAAATTGTAAAAAATTTCATTCAGCTTCATTTTTAGTAAATTTAATGCAAATCGAAATTTTTTATTGTAAATGCATGAAATTTAAAGTTACATGGCAAAAAATTGCTTGAGCTTCTTGATTATGCCGATAGGAGGACGCGCGTTGATGCGCGTTTTGTCCCCAAGCGGTGGGAAGAGACCTCACTTACTATATAAGCCGGCTGTTTTGTGTGGACACACATGCGCAGCGGCTGTCGTATTACCATATAAATGCGACATTATAAGTAAATTTGAATGTATTGTATGCGGATATGTATTGATATATAAGTATGTGTTATAAAATAATATATTCCAAGTATCATGTAAATAAAAATCCACTCAGTGTTTCATAGTTACAACATATAAAATATACTATGGAAAAAATAGAATTCGAACAAAATTGTAAGAAAAATCATCAGATTTGCAAAAAAAAGGATCAAAACAACAAATTAAATACTTAAGAGAAAATAATGTAATAAGAAATTATCTTAATCTCATTACTGACAAATTAACAAAACTTTAATATATTTTCTGAAAAAATTTTAGGTGTATTGCACAAAATTTTAAGTACATACATTAAAAAATGGGAAGGTGTGATTGCTGGAAATTTTATGCAATTTTATATGAATATTCAAGCTGGTACATTAATTTAAGTTTAGAAAAGCTCATTTGAAATTTTATACATTTTCACTTTAAATTTGAAGCACTTTAACCTTAAATTTCATGTAGGTATACTGAAAAGTGGATATGCGAATCATTAGAAATGCTATGTAGTTCTACGTGAAATTTTATTCATTTTACATGAATATTTAAGCAAGTACATACAATTAAGCTTGTATAAAGTCACCTGAAATTTAATATATTTTTACATAAAATTTTAAGCATATTGCACCAAATTTCATGTGAGTACATAAAAAACTGAAGGGCGCAAGTTGCTGAAAATTCTGTTCAGATCTACATGAAATTTTATTTATTCTACAATAATATTCAAGCTAGTGCATTAAATTCGCACAACAAAAATTGCTTGAAATTTTATGCTTTCGTGCATTAAATTTAGAGCAGATTTAGTGAAAAAATTATGTATTTACATGACTTGTGCTTTCATGTGCTCCGATAAAATTTTGCTTCCAGTACTTTTACATGAATTTTCATGCATGTATTGTTGACAGTGTACTTTTTAGTTAAAACTGAATTTTCTATGAGTAATTTTTTTTTAAAGATTGTACTTTATTGTATCTTCTATACTTTACTATATCCCCTATATATTCCCCTATCCCTTTTGATCCTCCAATCCTCTATATTTCCAGCTGTACATTCGCCTATCCCCTATGCATTTTCTACAACTATCAACTCAACAACATTCCATCAACTCGCCTCCACCCAAAGATAGCCTTTCCACTTAAACTTCCTCGGAGATGACTTTGCACACCCGTCATCGCCGACCTGACAACGGATTATTACATTGTCATCGGAGACCAAGGTCTGTGTAAAATTTCAGGAATTCCCATCGACAAAAAGTGCCTCAAATCGAGCGTGCAAGATTTGATTACAGACAGACAGACGTGAAAGCAAGCTTAATAAAAGCGTGTAAAAAAGAAAAGATTTGATTTCAATTAAAAATCAATTCAAATACAAAGTGTTTTTTAAATTTTTCCATGTGGTGCGATAGTTGCCGGGGTTGGTTTCTATTTAATTAATTTTTGAAAATAAATTTAGCAATAAGTTATCTAAAATATCATTTTATCCGCTTAATTTATTGAAATGAAGCTAAAGGATCAAATATTTAACTAAAACTTACAATAAATCACTTAAAATTAGCTGAAAATTATCAGTAAAAAGGATGGATTAAGTGGGAATTGGGGATTTCGAGAGGCTGACAGAGGCGGCAGTGGCAGCGGCGAAAATCTTTTATAATATAAATAAATAATAAAAAATTCGCTAAAAATTACCAGTAAAAAGGAGGGATCAGGGATTTCGAGAGGCTGACAGCGGCAGCGGCGAAAATCTTTTATAATATATATATATATATATATATATATATATATATATTATGAGATCCAATAGATGCTGAGTGTTTGACACTGTCATTCACTAAGCTACAGCACGATTTTCTAATTTATTTGGTTGCTAGCATACAACATAATATTAGCAGCATTTGCACATATGAGGAATATTTTCTATCTGAACGTCCTTTAGGTGTTGGTTGAAATTTTGCAGTTAAGTCAACATAAGCAAACATCATGTCCACTTGAACAACTATGACCAATAATATCCATCAATTTATCTCCAAAACTATTTATCATTTGAATGGTAGCATATCGATGTGAAAGTTCTTGTATCGGTAACGTTCTGTATAATGAATCATCTAATTGATTAACAAAGGTTGTATATGAAGTTCCCTATTTTTTCCCCTGATTTATCTGAACTGATACAGAGAAAATAAAGAAAAGCACCATAAAGATGAGTTTAATTTTTCTGAGAGTTAAGAATCCATTGAAGAATATGATTTAAAATGATTTTCATCATAGTTGTATTTAAAGGTGAAAATTGTTCTACTGATTGTAAAACAAAACTAATTCTTAAATTTACGACAAAGTATTTAAAGTGTTCCAGATACCAATGTTTTAATTTAATTGAGAGCTTCACATGACGTCATTTTTGTAATAAATCATGAGAAACATTTAAGAGAATATTCTGTTTTTGAGCAGTAAGAAGTGGTTGATTTATTACGATAGAAAATAGAATTTCAGTTACTTGACACAAACTTTCCACAAATTTAACAGTTGCATATGACAAAGTTTAAGTTTTTTTTTTTTTTTATTTTAAGTTTGATTTATTTGTAAGGCATGAGCTAAAATTGATTGCAATTCTTGCTGCATAAGCTTCCTTTGGGTAGCAGTAACACTTCGATGAGTTATAGATGATTCTTCTGTTATGGATAAATGTAAATTTTTTATATCAATTGATTGAGGCCCACTAGAAAGAACTACCGATACACTACAATGACCAAATATCATTTCAACTTGTGACGGGTCAAAATATTCCTAAGACTTTGGATTTTCTAGATGTAATTGGAAGTCTTTATAATGTAATAAATCCATTAGCAGTTTTTGTGAAAGCACAACTTGATCTCTATCCTGTCTTAAATTACCTGAAAAAGTTAATATATTGTTGAAGAAATAAAATGTAAATCTAAATTTTTTTGGTGTGAATGAATTTATTATAATTAAATACAATATTAACTCTTTGATTATTAATCGTCAAAAAATATTCAAAATTTTAAATAAAGTGAAATTTCGAAATTTATTAAAAAAATGAATTAGTTTATTTTTACCAGTAAGTCGTTGAATCAGAGAATTTTGAAGGCTGCCTCTACCAACACGTAGTTTAATAGCAGCAATTTTAAAAAGCCAAGATATACAAGTTATGTTAGTAGCTCTATTCGTTCCTTGGGAAGGCAGTTTTGATAAATTACGTTATACGGAATCTTGATTTGCTGCGGTTCTGAGAAACCGCAGAACAGGAATAGATGTTTTACCATTTGATAGTAATACGTGAAGAAACCAATAACAAGCTTCTGTTATTTTGCCTCTGCTTCATTCCAAAGATTGTTCTAAAATTAATGTTCTAAAATTCCCAAAATAGAGTATACGCATGTTTGTGGATAACCAAGTATTCCTGGTTGCTGAATCGTGGTTTTTCTGATATCTTTAGCTTTGTCTAATCGAAGTAAATAATGAGCAAGATTTGGAGCTGAACAAGAAATACTCTGCATCATAAGTAATAATATTCTCTATTTTTTCACAATGCCCAGGCTGCTATTTAATTTTTTCTTCTTAATTTTCATTTTCAATATCTTCCATATCTAAACATTCTACTAAGCCATGTCTGATATTAGTGGTAAATGTTGGTGTAGAAGTAAATGTTGATAGTAATTCAAATTTAGTACCAGGTTTATTAGGAACACTTGCAATGATACTGACGGCATACCTTTGACCTTAAGTTGCAAGAAAAGATGGGTCACTGCCATCAAAACTGTTATCAATCATCAGATTGTTAATCAACTATAGATATGTTGAAAGACAAGATAAAATATAATTTTATGATAGACTTTCTGCTTCGAGTCTAGTTGAAGCCATTCCGATAAACATTGCCATTTAAGCCTCATACAAATATATAAGTCTTGAAGTTTGAGGATCCGGTTGAAGCATACCACAAAGTAAATTATAAAAATTTTTTTAAATTTATTTAAACTTTTATCAAAAATGAATTTCTGTAATATTATTGATAAATTATTGTCTAAATCATTCTTACTGATGAAAATTAATGTAAAATAACTTAAAGGGCTTACCTGGATTTGAACCCTTATGAAAAAAACTTCACGGCTTTTAAAATTGGATGCTTTTACGAGCACAGTTGAGAATGAAGTAACATGCTATTTCACGTTGTTGAACTTGTGTTATTGTTAAGAGTCCTCTCTGAAGGGCTTTCGGATTTTTGTTTTCGTTTTTTATAAGTTAGTCAGCTTAACGTATATATATATAATCCATGTACTCATGTACACGCCTACGTATTGGGAAATATATAGTTAAGTTTGACTTCAAGTTCATTGTTTCTTTGCTGTTGATCAAGCGACCGTAAGTATTAGAAACTTTTTCGTATTATTTGGTTATATATAATAAAATAATTTAAATATTAGTTATACAGTACATCTTGAAAAATGGAAAATAATTTTCATAAAAGTGCAACAGAAAGAGAAGAGAATAATGTAAGTTTAAAACTCTTTTTTTTACAATCAACATTAATTATTTTTCAATTTATATAAAACTTTTTGACAATAGGACTTAATTTTATTAAAAATCATTTGCTGTTATTGAATAATGAATAAAGTAATAAAAAAGATTCTATCGTTATTTACAAAAATTTTAAATAAAATTCGCTTTTGTATAGAAAAGATATGTGAGTTACCGTTCCCTCCGCGATTACCTTGGGCTGCGTTAAAGCATACTATGTTGATAATCAGAGCGAGGTAATAAAACTATGTATTTATATAGTAAGTAAACGACACACGGTAAATTGACGGATTGAACAAGCAGTACAAATTTAACCACCAAATTAATACTTCTTTAGTTTTTCACTTTTTATCCAGAAAAGATGTATTCTACTTCAAGTAAATAATCTATAAAACTCTTAAAAAATAGTGGAATTTGTGTAATGACACAAATTTTTTTCTGCAGTCACCTTAAAGGCTTGGTAACTGGCACATCGGCCCTACATAATAATATATTATTTAATAAATGTAATTTATATATCATCCAAATTTTTTTGAATTCTAGAGAAATAAATTATTGTCACTAATAATAAATGAAGTGGATAGATAGATAGACAGATATATATTTATTTTATAACTGTTTACAAAAAGTGTGTGATACAAAAGATAATACATCATAAAATACAAAAAAAATAATACTGTAACGTTACGTGTAAATATTGCACTCATGATATCACAGTCGATTTCCTAAAACTAATAATACTACATAAGTAAGTCACTTTTTAGAATGATATCACAGATCATTACAATAATAAGATACACACATAAACATTAATAAAAATAAAAATAAACAAATCTGTCGATTTAATATCTATCAGTCAAAACAATAAGAATGAAAATAAAATAAAATAGTCTAGGCGCCCAGAGGGTTTCATATGAAGTTAGAGGTCCCACCAAGCAAGTAGGTGATTTATATCTATTTTGAGCTGCTGGATCCGAATTCGCAACTTGCTTTTCGCGCAAGTGGTCAATTAATTTGTTATAAACAAATTAATTGTTTAAATATCTATAGTTTATGAACTACTATAGATGCAGTAATTTTCTCTGCGAAAACTTGTTCTTTAATTAAAAAAAAAAAATCGTTCCTGTTGCATGTCGATTCGATAATTAGAACCAGAGATATGGCTAATATATTGCAAAAAAACATAGATACGTAGCACAAACGCAAAACGCCCTGGTAAAAAACCTTATAACTCGACTACTAATTGATATTTTTTAAAGTTTAACATGTGTTTAAAAAATGTCAGAGTCTCAGCTTTAATTATAAATCGTTATATATTACTTTCAAATGTAAATAAATAAACTAGAATGATTTGAAGCAGAAAAAATTTTTAATTTTTCAGAATTTTGTTTGTTTGTAACAAAATAATATAGGTTAGCGAAAAAAATATTTCTATATTTTTTATATAGAATGATAGAAAATTTCATCTCGTTTAAGAATCTGACCGGTTTTTTTAAATTTAATTAAGTAGAACCTGAGATCTCGCAAATTTAAGCTGTAGCGCCAACTCCTTGCAATACGACATATGTGTGCAATATAGCGATCGCTTTTCTTATTAAAAATTCTTTTATTATAAGGGAAGCAATCTTATTCTTTTCTAAAAAAATTACTTTTAACTCTATTTTATATACTTTGTCATAATATTAATGATGTATAATACATTTAGATGAAGTAGATTTAGTGTTTTAAATGATCATTGATTTTTCTATTATAATAGTAAACAATTTACTCAACTTATGGAGTATTTTAAGATTTTTTTTTTTTTGCAATTGCAAAAAGAACAACAATCTATTTTATTCAAAAAATTTTTTTTAACTTTCCGATTTATTAGAGTCACTTATTTTTAGCTGAATCCTGTTTTATTAAATTTTTATTTAATTTTCTAATACAGAGTTAAAATTAATTTTATTACAAATGAATGAAATTACTTACCTTTTAATAGAAGAATTTTTAATAAGGAAAGCGATCGCCATATTGCACACATATATCGTATTGCAAGAAGTTGGCGCTACAGCTTAAATTTGCGATATCTCAGGTTCTACTTACTTAAATTTAAAAAACAGGACAGATTCTTGAACTAGATGAAATTTCCTATCATACTATATAAAAAATATAGAAATATTTTGTTCGCTAACCTATATTATTTCGTTATAAACAAACAAAATTCTAAAAAGTTGAAAATTTTTTCTGTTTTTTAATCATTCTAGCTTATTTATCAACATTTGAAAGTAATATATTATATATATATATATATATATATATATATATATAAGTTATATATATATATATAACGATTTATAATTAAAGCTGAGACTCTGACATTTTTCAAGCACATGTTGAACTTAAGAAAATATTAATAAGTAGTCGAGTTATAAGGTTTTTTACCAGGGCGTTCTGCGCTTGTGCTACGTATCTATGTTTTTTAGCAATATATTAGCCATATCTCTGGTTCTAATTATCGAATCAACATGCAACAGGAACGATTTTTTTTTTTGTTTTTTTTATTAAAGAACAAGTTTTCGCAGAGAAAATTACTGCATCTATTGTAGTTCATAAACTATAGCTATTTATAGAATTAATTTGTTTATAACAAATTACTTGACGACTTGCGCAAAAAGCAAGTTGCAAATTCAGATCCAGCGGCTCAAAATACATATAAATCACCTACTTGCTTGGTGAGACCTCTAACTTCATACGAAACCCTCTGGGCGTCTAGACTAAAATAAAAATCAAACGAGTCCAATCAGAAAGTAAAAAGTAACACATTCACTCTCAACTATGCGCTCATTAACCATACTATAAATACAAGCACACCTTAAAGCTATATACGGGACTACACATAATAAATTAACATAAAGAGAGTTTATATTATTCAAGGTCAAGCAAGTACCCCCTCACTGCCGTCTTAAATCTGCTACGAGATGGAAGACATCTAATTTCAGCAGGTAGGGAATTCCAAAAATGCACACCTTGGACTAGGAAGGAATTCCTTCCAGTCTCAGTGCGCATAAAGAGCACTGCTATATCCTTTGCCTCTCCCCTAGTAGCCACCCTGGGAATACATTCAGTGAAGAGACTCACTAGATGCTACGGAGTATTCATGTGCACGATTTTGTACATACGAAAGTTTAGGGTCAAGCACAACACCAAGACTCACTATAGATTCAGAGATGGGTATACAAATGCCTCCCTCAAGATTGATCGTCCGTAACCTTCCAGCATAAAAAGAGTTTACAAAACGACTATTGCCAAAGACGATCGCCTTAGTTTTATTAGAATGCAAAGAGAGAGAGACACCAGCAGCCCACTGTGACGCCGCTTTGGTCCTCTGTAAGATTAGAATACCCTCTTCCACATTCTTGCGAGGCACCTGCGTGTAAATTTGCAGGTCGTTTGCGTAGAGTAGGTGCTCGACGCAACCAGAGTCTAGAGCATCACGTACGTTATTAATATAAAGACAAAATAACAGAGGCCCAAATACCGAACCCTGTGGAACTCCTAGGTTGGTTGTCAGCCAACTCAATTCCTCATTTGCATGCGTGAAAACTATTTGTTTTCTTTCTGATATATAGAAGTTTATCCACAAGAGAGCCACAAAAATAAAAATTAAATTGCAATTGCACAGAAACTAATTATTCGATGGTATCTGCCTTTAGCATGTTAAAAGTAGATATAATCATCTACAGCTGTGCCAAATTTCAGATCCTAATATTAATAAACAACAGAATTATAAATTTAAAACAGAAATGAAAATTTTCCCGGTTTTTCCTAATTTTCTTCGGTTCTAATAAACCGATCGGATTGTTTGATCTTTCGTTTTGTTGATAATTCAATTCTCTACAACTTTCCTATTAACACAAAAATAATTTGTCTAATAGTTTTTGTTTTATTAGTAAAAAACAAAAAAAAACGCATATTTTCACTGATTTGTTAATAACTAATTAATAAATCATAGTTGCTAGTCCAAAACATAAGTTAGCATCTACGGACTATCTTTTAAATGATCGCATAGATAGTCGCCAGTTACTAATTTTATCAAAATAAGACTTTTTTCGGTCTATTGACTGGCCTATTCATTAATGGCACAATACGTGCCTGCTTCTAAAGGCCAGGGAATACCCCCCAAGTAGAAGAGGAGTTAAACCGAGTCACAAGATGTTCACCAATAAACGGTAATGCTTCAGTATCTGGCTTTGCCAAATGCCATCCTCACCATGAATTTGCGATGAAAGTTAAGAAATCGCAAGAATAACATCGTTAACATTGATAGGTTTAAAAGCGAAACCATTTTCGCTGCATTCAAAAAGAAACTTCTCGCGTTCTTTACCGTCATCATGCGACAAAAATAACACCCTAGCCAAGTGTGCATTAAGCTCATCTGGGGCAAATCCATTCAGATACCCTTGTGGTCCGAATAAGAGTCCTAGCTCTCTCAACTCCTTCCAGACATTACCGTTTGCAAGAGCCTTAAACAGTCTCTTATGATAATATCCAGTTCTCGCGCGTTCAGTCTGTTCATCCACTGCCTTACGTAACAGTAGAAATTTAGAGAGATATTTACTGTCATTTGTCCGTTTGTATCGTCTATATGTGGCATCTCTCTTGCACCGCATTTGTGACAACTCTCCATCCATCCATGCTGGCTTATTTTTTGTACATTTAAATATTTCCATCGGTACTGAATTTTCAATAGCAGCAGTGAAATCATCGCAAATGCAGTCGAGTACAGACTCTGGATCCACTATATCAGTTGTCAATTGGGACCAATCATAGCCAGCTAATTTCTCTAATGATGATTCCCCACTAATATTCTTATAATTATGATACCTAATCGATTTTCGCACTAAACTGCATACATTGTAGGCTATTAAAACGTCAATTTAATTGTGCCGACTATGAAAGTTTGCAGGTACGTTACGTGCGTCAAGTATAATGTCATTGTCATCCACAAAAATCAGGTCCATCCATGTGCGAGATGATGGAGTTATATGCGTAATACCGTGCTGGACCAACTGAAGTAAAAGCTCAGCAGTCAGCTTATTGAGATACTTCACATCACTGCTTTCTCGCAGGAGGTCGGCATCAGATCTCCCATTATAATTTTAAATGCAAAATCGGAAGTCAAACTTATTAACGTATCAATTAGATCAGAGTTTTTTGTAGAAGAAATGACAGGTGGACGGTGAATGACGGAAACTAACACAGATTCAAAGTTACTTGCTTTAACAGAACAGAAAATATATTCAGGCTTTTCAAGCTTACCAGTTGTAATTAAAGTTATAGTAATTAAAAAAGCTAATATGTCACATTTCAGGTTATCTTTAACGTAAAGGACAACTTAAAAAGCCCGCTCGCAGTGCACCCCTTTTCCCTTTTCGACTCTCCGAGGAAATCTGGCTTAGTCATTGTGGAGAGAGATCATTATTATTTAACTAACTTTTAATAACAGGACATTCATCATTAGAGACTATCTTAATAGTATTGTCAATCTTATTTAAGCATCCACTAATTACGCAAGATTTGTCATCAATAAAATTTTTACCTAAAATAACATATGAATCACTCAAAATTTTATCTATATCATCTCTCGTAACAAATGTGTATGCTCTCTCCCCACTTCCTCGTCTTGCCAGAAATCTGTCACTCCTATACCAAACAAAGTTGATCTCTTTATCCTAAGCATATTTATTTCGATCTTCGAAATTATTATATATGTCTTTTTAATGATATTCATTAATAAAAACCTTATAGTGGTTTTTTATGGCAGACAAACTGGCAAAACGAGAAATAACAATGTCTGTCGTTCAGGAACCAGTAATTTTTTTTTCCTTCGATATTTGTTGAACCAGACTGGCCTCAGAGAGTCTGACCAGCAGTAAGAAAGAACCCCCTAGACCGTCCCGGATCTCATCGCTTCTAGAGTCAGACGATGTTAAACAAACAACCGAGAATATGTGTGACTGTGTTATGTCCGGAAATATGACGCTGAGGACAGAAAAAGCATAATCTCCCTATCGAACATTAGCCGCTAAGCAGTTCAATCTACTGGAGATCACCAATGAGCCCCCCTTCACCCAGATACCACAATTTTGTGTATTTTTGTGTGTGTTGGTGTCCACAGTTTCCTTTGAGTTCGTGTCTATATGTGATATATTTTCACGCTCTCCTACACGCTCCTGCACACTAAGATCAGAGACAGTTTGCACCACGCGTGCTATCCCCACCCCAAGTTCTGAGAAATTTTAGTCCACTCCATTAAATTCAGCTTGCATTGTAGATTGAAGGCTATTTATTTTAGTAATTAAATTTTTTTTCAATCTTATCAAAATTCTTAATTCGAGCGGACAAACTATTTTCTAGACTACTGACTATCCCCTTTAGTTTACTATTTTCATCAAGCAGCCTTGTCTGCACTGTCTCAAAATTCTTTATTATTTTGTCCTGATTGTCAAGCTTATCTAAGATGCCTCGCAAGCCATCACCAATACTCATTACGCTGCTCTCAACATTCAGATACCGATCGAGAGCGTCCAAGACTGAGTCAAGCTTACAAGACAAATTTTCCTCAATTTCGGACAAAGCAGCCTGAGGAATGAAGATATCAGTATTATTATTTAATTTCATATTATTTATTAAAATCACTGATTTATTATTTTGAAGAGTGGCAGCAGGGGTATCATAGGCAGCGCCATCTTTACTACGCGTAGCTATAATAGAATTATTATTTAAAATGTTATTTATACTAGACTTCTTATTTTTTGCCGCGTCACTAGCCTTCTGAAGTGCCTTGGTTGCTGGTTGCCCATGTGTAACGATAACCGGTGATACTTGCATGTCGGTCCTTGATGGAGTCGATGTGCTAAGGGGCGACTTTTTATCTCCTTTTCTGACATCAAGTATTTGGCTATTATTAATGCTAGCGCCGTAAGCATGTAAACTGGAGGGGGCGCTCTTCTCATGCTTTTTCTTTACACATTTGTTACAGGTGTAATGGTAGCCTATGTTTACTGATTGTATACGTGTCATTCATCTAGCATGACAGCGCTGGTAACAAGTTGAGCAGTTATATTAGCGCTTTGTTTCGCAAAGGTCAGATGACGGCTGCTTGCATATAGCACATGGATCCATAGTGAGCATCCACTCCAAAAACAAAACCGGCTTGTCACAAACCTCAAAAAAGTCTGCAGGTCCAGAAAAATTTACAACAGCAAAGCGAGAACAGCATCACTCCTCCCATATCTGATACAGACGCTGTCGTGCATTTAGGCGCCTGCAAGTACTCTGAAACAAAAACGTTTGAAGGCAGCTTGCGGCAGAAAAAAGTCGAAAGTACAGAGCGTCTCAAAAACACATCCGGCTCTACTTACGTGTTCCAAAAACTCCGCTAATAAAATATAGCTTTTTTAAAAATTTTTATATTTATAATATTTCATTGTAATCGTTCATTTTGAGCTTAAATTGTTTTGATATTTTTTAAATTGGTAATAAATTACAATTCAAACTTGAATTTAAATTAAAATTTTCCATATTAATAGAAATCGATCACAATTTTCTTAATTGAGCAGTCACGCTGTGATAAATACAATGTACATTGGACATTTTATGTCAATGCGTACAGTTAACAAATATAAGTCACTAAAAATCTTGGAATATGTTTTATTTGATACTCAAAATACACAGAAAATTTTCAGAGATTTAGGTCAAAGGGGTCTAAAGTTAGAAGTAATGGAATATTTAGAAATTTTCAAATTTTATACTGTATAAATTTCTTTATGAATCTAATTCAAATAAATTAAAAGAAAAATCAATTAAAAACTAACAAATTAAAAAAAAATTTATTTGTTTAATATCCCTACCGAAAAAAAGTTTAAAACTGTTTTAAACAGTTTATAAGTGTGAAATTTGGGACATTCAAAACAGTTATGAGCAGTTTTAAACATTTTTGAACAGTTTTAAAAAGTTTTGATGAATTCGAAATAATTTCAAACAGTGTTTAATAGTTTTGAATTTTTCATGTTTGAAAGTTATAAATTATTTTAAATATTCATAATATTTCAAAATAATTTTAAATCAATATAAACTATATTTTATTAACTTCGACAGTTTTAAATTGTTTTAAACATTTTTGAAACACTTCTAAAAACTCTTAAAAGGTAGTACCTCAGTTAAGGGATTGACGGTTCTGAAAAATCTGAGATTGGGCAAATAATTAGACTTTAATTCAGTTAAATAAAGCACAGTTAATTTTTGGTTAACTTTCGGAGCACGAGAAAGAAATTATCAGCATTTTAATTTTCATCTTTTAACAGGTGCTTTATATCTGTATATAGTGTATATATAGTTATATACGCGCGTGCAATAAATCCTAGATGTTTATATCGTTTTAAACTCGATACTGAAAAATCTATTATGTAGTCTTTTAATTAATTATGTGTTAAATTTGATGAAATTTTGAACCGGCAGTAGCTTACAATCAAAAGTTTAAATAAATTTCCGTGTGGTTCCCATAAAAGCGCGTGTTAAAAGTGTGAAAATTGAAATGATGGTCATTTTTCTCTCATGCTCCAAAAGTTTACCAAAATTTAACTGCATCTTATTTAAACTTAAATCTACTTATATACCCAATCTCATATTTTTCTAAACCGTCAATCCCTTAGCTAGGATACTAACTTGAACACTTTTAAATACTTTTAAACACTTTTAAAAAGTTCGAAATGATTTCCAACAGTGTTTCATAACTTTGTGTTTGTGAAAATTTTCTTCTATATATCAAAATTTATATAATATGTACGAGAAAATGTTCACTTTAGTTTTAAATTATTCTTAACTGTTCAAAAGTGTTTAAAACTGTCTATATCTGTTTTAAATGTCCCAAATTTTAAACTTATAAATTATTTTAAACAGTTTTAAACAGTTTCAAACATTTTTAAACAGTTTTGAATAGTTTTAAACTATTTTGAACAGTAATGCACAATTTATATTTATACTAGGGATTTAAAAGAAACATCCAAGGTTAAATTAGCTCTTTTTTACATAGGACGCGTACAGTGGGTACTTTACTCCCTTCAAGCGAACAGTTAAGTATGCACTATATGTTAACTGGAAAAAAATTGTATATTTACTACAATAGTTAATGTAAATTGCCTTTAATCGTATTTTTAACACCCTTACCTTCGGCTAGGGTGACAATTTACATACGGTTTGAGAGATTTTTCATTTTCACACCCATAATTTCGCGGCTGACTTTTTTCCTTATTTTATGATGAAATAATAGATTAAGGTGCAAATTGGGTAGATAGCTCAAAGTTATTTATTTTCAAAAAAATAAGTTCAATAATATTTTTTTCTTAAAAAGTATTGTATTTTAGAAAAAATGTACCTATTTATTTTTCATCGAAAATCAGGTATCATATAATTTAATTTCCTCATATCACCATTTATTAGACCTCATAAATTAATTAAATATTGAAATTTCGAATTCTTTCTAGTTAGATGGATAGATATATATTTATTTTGTAACAGTTTACAAAAAGTGTGTAATACAAAAAATAATACATACTAAATTACAAAAAAGTTAATACTGTAACGTTACGTGTAAATATTGCACTTATGATATCACAGTCGATTTCCTGAAACTAATAATACTACATAAGTAAGTCACTTTTCAGAGTGATATCACAGATCATTACAATAATAAAATACACACATGAACATAAATAAAAATAAAAATAAACATCTGTCAAATTAATATCTATCAGTCGAAACAATAAAAATTAAAATCAAATAACATAAAATAAAATAAAATAAAATTCAAAGTCCAATCAAAAAGTAAAAAGTAACAAATTCACTTTCAACTATGCGCTCATCAACCATAAATACAAGCACACCTTGAAGCTATATACGAAACTACATATAATAAATTAACATAAAGAAAGTATAGATTATTCAAGGTCAAGCAAGTACCCCTCACTGCCGTCTTAAACCTCCTGAGAGATGGAAGATATTTAATTTCAGCAGGTAGCGAATTCCAAAAATGCACACCTTGAACTTGGAAGAAATTCCTTCCAGTCTCAGTGCGGATAAGGGGCACTGACAGATACTTTGCCTCTCCTCTTGTAGCCACCCTGGGTATACATTTAGTGAGGAGACTCACTAGATGCTCCGGAGTATTCATGCGCACGATTTTGTACATAAGCACAGCCAAAAAATATTGTCTTCTCGAATCAGTGCGCAGCCAACCCAACGCGGTTCTATAAGGAGAAACATGATCACGCATTCTCAAACCCATTACATATCTCACACATGAATTTTGTAATCTCTGTATTTGTCTTCTCGACCCCTGAGAAGCATCGAGCAAAACCACTAAACGATAATCAAGATGTGGGAACAGCAGGGCATTGTAAGCTGTTTGCGCAGTCTCCGTGGTGTACTGACGAAAAAACCGCAGGACGTAAAAAACTCTATTGAACTTTTTTGTAATCATATCAATGTGCAGTTTCCAAGAAAGTCTAGGGTTAAGCACAACACCAAGACTCACTACAGATTAAGAGAAGGGTATACTAATGCCTCCCTCAAGATCGATCGTCCGCGACCTTCCAGCATAAAAAAAGTTTACAAAACGACTATTGCCAAAGACGATCGCCTTAGTTTTATTAGAATTTAAAGTGAGAGAGACACCAAAAGCCCACTCCGACACTGCTTTGGCCGCCCTCTGTAAGATTAAAATACCCTCTTCCACATTCTTGCGAGGCACCTGCGTGTAAATTTGCAGGTCGTCTGCGTAGAGTAGGTGCTTGACGCAACCAGAGTCGAGAGCATCACGTACTTCATTAATATAAAGACAAAATAACAGAGGCCCAAATACCGAACCCTGTGGAACTCCTAAGTTCGTTGTCAGCCAACTCAATTCCTCATTCGCACGCGTGAAAACTATCTGGTCTTCTTCCTGATATATAGAAGTTAATTCACAAGAGAGCAGACCTGAAAAGTCCCGTCAATCTAAGCCTAGCAAGTAACTTGGAAGGAGAGATCGTGTCGAATGCCTTATTAAAATTAAAAAGCAAAAGTAACGTTACGAAATTTATGTCTAGACCCAATCTCATATCATCAGTTAATTTGAGAATGAATGTCTGCGTCGAGTTATACTTTTTGAAGGCAGTCTGCATTGGGTCAAGTAATTTATTTGCAGTAACGTACGCCTGCAATTGGTCATAAGTGATCTTCTTAAGTACATTTGAAAGGAAACATAGAATAGCAATAATAGGCTTCAAATCCTTAGACAATTTTGATGCAGAGCACTTCTTTAATAGCACAATACGTGCCTGCTTCTAAAGGCCAGGGAATACTCCCCGAGCCAAAGAGGAGTTGAACCGAATTACAAGATATTCATCAATAAACGGTAATGCTTTAAGTATCACGCTTGGCCAAATGCCATCCTCACCACGAACCTGCGATGAGAGGTGAGAAACTGCAAGAATAACATCGTTAACATTGATTGGTTTAAAAGCGAAACTGTTTTCGCTGCATTCAAAGAGAGACTACTTGCGGTAATAAGAGTCCTAGCTCTCTCAACTCCTTTCTGACATTACAAGAGCCTTAAACAGTCTGTTATGGTAATATTCAGTTCTTGCGCATTCAGTCTGTTCGTTTACTGCCTAACGAAACTGTAGTAATTCAGAGAGATATTAACTGTCATTTGTCTGTTAGTTTCGTCTATATATGGCATCTCCACAGCGCGGCATTTGCGACAGCTCACCATCCATCCATGGTGGCTTATTTTTCATACGTTTAAATATTTTTATTGGTGCTAAATTTTCAATAGCAGCAATGAGATTATTGCAAATGCAGTCGAGTTCAGACTCTACATCTACTATATCAGTTGTCGATTTGGACTAATCATAGCCAGCTAATTTCTCTAATAATAATTCCTCACTAATATTCTTATAATTTCGATACTTAATCGATTTTTGCACTAAATTGCATATATTGTAGGCTATTAAAACGTCAATTAAGTTGTGCCGACTATGAAAGTTTGCAGGTACGTTACGTGCGTTGAGTATGATGTCATTGTTATCAACAAAAATTAGGTCTAACTATGTGCAAGATAATGGAGTTATATGCGTATTATTTTAAATGCAAAATTGGAAGTCAAACTTATTAACGTATCAATTAGATCAGAGTTTTTTGTAGAAGAAATGACAGGTGGACGGTGAATGACAGAAACTAACACAGATTCAAAGTTACTTGCTTTAACAGAACAGAAAATATATTCAGGCTTTTCAAGCTTACCAGTGGTAATTAAAGTTATAGTAGTTAAAAAAGCTGTCACATTTCAGGTTATCTTTAACGTAAGGGACAACTTAAAAAGCCCGCTCGCAGTGCACCCCTTTTCCCTTTTCGACTCTCCGAGGAGATCTGGCTTAATTATTGAGGAGAGAGATCATTATTATTTAACTTACTTTTAATAACATAACATTCATCATTAAAGATTATTTTAATAGTATTATTAACCTTATTTAAGCATCCACTAATTATACAAGATTTGACAGCAATAAAATTTTTACTCAAAATAACATTTGTATTACTTAAAATTTTATCTATATTATCTCTCGTAGCAAATGTGTATGTTCTTTTCCCACTCCTCCGTCTTGGCAGAAATCTGCCGCTTCTATGCCAAACAAAGTTGATCTCTTTATCCTTCGCATATTTCTTTAGATCTTCGAAATTATTATATATGTCTTTTTTAAGATATTCTTTAATAAAGATCTTATAGTGGTTTTTTATGGCAGACAAACTGACAAAACGAGAAATAACAATATCTGCCGTTGAGAAACCAGTAATTATTCTCTTTTCCTTTAATATTCGTTGAACCAGACTGGCCTCAGAGAGTCTGACCAGCAGTAAGAAAGAACCCCCTAGACCGTCCCGGATCTCACCGCTTCTAGAGTCAGACGATGTTAAACAAACAACCGAGAATATGTGTGACTGTGTTATGTCCGGAAATATGGCGCTGAGGACAGAAAAAGCATAATCTCCCTATCGAACATTAGCCGCTAAGCAGTTCAATCTACTGGAGATCACCAATGAGCCCCCCTTCACCCAGATACCACAATTTTGTGTATTTTTGTGTGTGTTGGTGTCTACAGTTTCCTTTGAGTTCGTGTCTATATGTGATATATTTTCACGCTCTCCTACACGCTCCTGCACACTAAGATCACAGACAGTTTGCACCACGCGTGCTATCCCCACCCCAAGTTCTGAGAAATTTTAGTCCACTCCATTAAATTCAGCTTGCATTGTAGATTGAAGGCTATTCATTTTAGTATTTAAATTTTTTTCAATCTTATGAAAATTCTTAACTAGAGCGGACAAACTATTCTCTAGACTACTGACGATCCCCTTTAGTTCACTATTTTCATCAAGCAGCCTTGTCTGCACTGCCTTAAAATTCTTTATTTTTTTATTCTGATTGTTAAGCTTATCTAAGATGTCTCGCAAGCCATCACCAATACCAATTACACTGCTCTTAACATTCTGAAACTGATCGAGAGCGTCCAAGACTGACTCAAGGATACGAGACGAAATTCCCTCACTTTTAGACAAAGCAGCCTAAGAAATGGACATGTCAGTATTATTATTTAATTTTATGTTATCATTCATTAAAATTACTGATTTCTCATTTTTTAGAGTGGCAGCGAGGGTATCATACGCAGCACCACCTTAACTACGCGTAGCTAGAATAGAATTATTATTTAAAATGTTACTTGAACTAAACTTCTTATTTTTTGCCGCGTCATTAGCCTCCTAAAGTGCTTTGGTTGCTGGTTGCCTTTGTGTGACGATAACCAGTGGTACTTGCGTGTTGATCCTTGATGGAGTCGATGTGCTGAGGGGCGACTTTTTATCTCCTTTACTGACATCAAGTATTTGGCTATTATTGATGCCAGCGCCGTGAGCATGTAAACTGTGGGAAGCGCTTTTCTCATGCTTTATCTTAACACATTTGTTACAGGTGTAATAATAGCCTGTGCTTACTGATTGTATGCGTGTCATACATCTAGCATGATAGCGCTGGCGACAAGTTGAGCAGTTATATAAGCGCTTTGTTCCACAAATGTCATATGACGGCTGCTTACATATGGCACATCGATCCATAGTGTCGACTTCTTGCTGCAAATTTCAAGAACTTCATCGCTTGGCGTGTTCTAAAAATATTAAAACACCGCGTTCCCTACAAAAGCAAAACCAGCTTGTCACTAACCTCAAAAAAGTCTGCAGGTCCAGAATTCACAACAGCAAAGCAAGAACAGCATCACTCCTCACAAACTTGATACAGACGCTGTCTTGCATTTAGGCGCTTGCAAGTACCCTGAAACGAAAATGCCCAAAGGCAGCTTGTGGCAGAAAAAAAAGTCAAAAAGTACAGAGCATCTCAAAAACACATCTGGCTCTACTTACGTGTTTCGAAACAGATTCTAGTTGAATGTTGAGTGAATACGTTTTATAAAGACTTGTAAAAAATCTCAAATTATAAAAATTGAAATATATTTTACACATTATTTCCAGTAAAAAATATATTTATATGTATTTTCTTAAACGCAATACTTTTTAAGAGAAAGAAAATTATAAAATATTGAAGCCAAGGTTTGTTATAACTAATTTTATCGTGAAAACATTTTTATTTTTTGAAAATAATTTAGGAAAATAATTTTATAATTTTTTTATTAAATTTAATGTTAGTTACGATTAAAATTTTGCTATGATATCGCATATGTTATTGAATAAGACACCTTTCATTTAAATAATTAATATTAGTGGTTCAAAAATGTTAATCTTATTGCATTAAATATCATATACATATACAGTACCGTCCATTAATTCGTAAACAAAATTTTGAAAAACATCGCTCCTTTAAGAGCAGGCCGGATTCGCTGTCCTTGTCTAATTGGCATTTTTGTTATTTACTCAAGTTTTAATCGGTGTATCTTCAAATTAAAGGTCGAGCGCAATAGATATTATTATTATAAACATCTATGCATAAGAAAAAAAATATCTACCGGTTTGTTTTTGAGAAAAGTAAGTAACGCGAAAATATTATAAACATAAACTTTTACTTTGGCGTTACTTACTTTTCTCAAAAACAAACCGGTAGATATTTTTTTTCTTATGCATAGATGTTCATAATAATAATATCTATTGCGCTCGACCTTTAATTTGAAGATACACCGATTAAAACTTGAGTAAATAACAAACAACTCAATTGTTACTCGGTCGGTATCAGGTTCTACTCCGGCCTACCGTTAAAGAGCATTATCTCTGGTTCTAATGGTCGCAGAAAAAAAATCAAAAAAGTTAATTGAAGTATACGAAAAATACTAACTTTCTATGGTGTTTAAAATTTTTCCAAACCATTTTTTCCATTTTTTATCCTTTTTTAAAGAGATGTCAATTTTTCACATTTTTAAACATTTTTTTAATCACTTATATCTTTTTTGAAAATGATTATTAGTGAAAAATTCCGACGAGAATCGAAAGAATTCTAAAAAATCTAAAATTCATCACTCATGGTTTTTTTTCTACAAAGCTTATTTAGGTAGTTATAAGCGATTCAATGTTTAGAAGTACTATAATAAAATTACGAAAAATTTAACGGAAAAATCAATGAAAATTTAATTATTCCAACATGTTTGTATATAAACTTTCTTAAATTATCTACTGTCATAAATTTTTAGGGAAAAACTTTAATTTTTGATAATATAACACTTAATTTTTCAAGAAATATGAAAAAAGATATTCTGAATTATTATTTGCATATTATTATTCGTGTCTTTATTATACTACATTACAACATTTAATTGCTTATAACTACCTAAATAAGCTTCATAGAAAAAGAACCATGAGTGATAAATTTTAGATTTTTTAAAATTCTTTCGATTCCCGTCGGAATTTTTTACTAATAATAATTTTCATAAAAGATATAAGTGATTGAAAAAATGTTTAAAAATGTGAAGAATTGACATTTTTTTAAAAAAGGATAAAAAATGAAAAAAATTGTGTTAAAAAATTTTAAACATCATAAAAAGTTAATATTTTTTGTATACTTTAATTTACTTTTTCGATTTTTATTGTGCGACCATTAGAATGAGAGACAATGCTATTTAAAGGAGCGATGTTTTTCAAAATTTTGTTCGCGAATTTATGGACGGTACTGTATATATATATATATATATATATATATATATATATATATATATATATATATATATATATATATATATATATAATAGTCAGCTCTCACGGTACAAAGAAATCGATAAAAGTTTGGGAATATGATGACATACAGTTATTATTGTTACAGGTTATTGATATTCGTATGAAAACCGAGGCGGAATTTCAGCGATTCCTGGTAGAGGAAAAGAGTTCAAGCAAAAATAGAAGAGAATCTGAGAAAATAGGAAGAAGAACAGAGGAAACTCTGGATGGAGGAAACTCTGGATCTCCAAGATCAAGGCGCTGTAATTCGACCTCGACCATTAATAACAACATCAACAGCAATACCAATATCAACACCAATATCAAGAGCAACAACAACATTAACATCAACACCAACAACAACTGCAATAACAACACCAATTGCAACAACAACACTAACAACAATAACAACGCTAACAGCCACAACAACACCAACAAGAGAACTACTAATGTACCACAATACATAATAATTAATACTGGTACTCGCCATTCAGAAGGTACGTAGAAACTGAGAAATTAAATGTAAATTTCATTCAAAATATGCTTTTATGGCTTTAACTACAATTAGAAAAAGTATATATGCCTTATTTAATATAGTTATTGATTCTTACATACCTTTAAAATTACATCATATTTATTAACTCTTTAAAACCGAGATCATAAAAAATATGAAAAATATCAATCAAATTACTTGATGAATGTGTTTTGAACTTCAACTGATTGATTTCTGCAATTTATACTCATTTCTTTTTTTAAGCTTTCTTTGCTGTTAGTGCATTAAAACAAGATGAAAAATAATCGAAAAATTGCAAAGATGAATTATAAAAACTTTGATATAGCATAATTTTGTTAATATAAATTAATTATTGTGTTAAATTTTTACATCTATTTTAAAAAGAAATAACGTTATTAAAATGCATATATTAACCTTTAGAGGGCCAGGATGACGCCTGGAGGCGTCATACCCCGATCTGCCAAAGACTTGGCCTTAGTTTAATCTTTTGTGCATGGCTCAAACTCACTTTTTCATAGAAAAACAGGGCTTTTGAAATTTTTTAAATCTCGGCACTCTAAAGCTTAATACTTTTAAAATAAAATTATAATTATTAAGATAACATCTAAATATTTATATACTACTGAAAAGACATGTTATATTTCGCTTTCATGATTTTTGCATCTAATTTAAAAAGCATATGCTTTATTTAATTCTTTTATCAATTTTTGAATGAATATAGAATATAGAAAAAATTTACATAAGCAAAATATTTGTAGAAAGTGTTGCTGTGATATAAAAACAAAATTTACAAAAGTAAAGTAAAGAAAACAGTTTGAAGCGAAAAAGATAAGTGAAAAAGTTTATATAGAGGAGAGAAAGAGGAAAGAAGTGAGTGACGCTAATTGAAGGTTAGGCCGTCACGTGATAAAAGAGAGTGAAAAGATATGAAAACAATCTAGAAAGGAAGAACAAGATTTATTGAATCAGATAAAAGAAATAGTGAATTTGCTATAAAGAGGGAATTAAAAAGAACATTAGTATTGACTCTGAAAAGAGAGAAGAAATGAATGAAAAGAGTGCATAGAGTTATAAGAGTAGTTAAGGAGACAGTGAAAGCAGTTATAGTAGAGAAAGTAAAAAAAGTGAAAGAAGCCAAAGTAGTTCCGATCATGTACACAAGGTAAAAAAAAAGAGTATGGAGCAGGAAAAGTCAAGTAAGAAAATAAGAGGACATGACAAAATAGATAATATAGAGAAAAGCGTAGATCAGATGAAGAAGATGATTGAAGAATCAGAAATGAAATGGGAAGGTGTAAACAAAAACATGAAAGAGATGATAAGAATGTTAAATGAGCGTAATAAGATGTGGAAAGACCAACTAGAACAACAAAGAGAGGAGAGAAAACAACAAGAAGAAAGATGGAGAAAAAATGATCAGAGAATAGAAGATATGGAAAGTGAGTAAAAAAGAATGGAAGAAGAATTGAGAAAAGAATTGAATCTGATAAAAGAGAAGATAGAGAACGAGAAGGAAAAAATAGATGAAACAGACAAGAGTAGACACTCTGAAAATAGGAATACAGTTAAGAATGAGAGAGGAATAAAAGAAGAGGAGCTAATATGGCTACTAGAGAAAGAAGAAAGAAATAGAAAAAGAAATAACATAATAATAAAAGGAAAGATGGATAGAGAATGTAAAGATAAAAAAGATATGGAGATATGGTTTGAGAGAAAATGCAAATAAATGTAAAAATTAATAAAGTATGGAACCTAAAAGGAAGTATATTGTAAAGTTGTACAGTGTGAAGATAGTATGAATAAGGAAAGAATAATGGAAAATAAATGTAAACTAAAAGAGACAAGGATTTATATAGACAATGATCTCACAAGAAAAGAGAGAGATAATAGAAGAGAGATTGCTAAAAAAGCAGAAGAGCTGAAAGAAGATGGAGTTAAAGTAAAAAGATTCTATAATAGAGTTGAAAAGGGAGATACAACTTGGTCGTAAAATGAGAAGATGAAGAAATGGTTTCAAAAAGATAGAAACACAGAAAAAGAAAGTAGAGAGGATAAGTAATAAAAGAAATAACAGAAAAGAAGAGAAGCTAAAAATCATCTCTTGGAATGTGGCTGGATTAATAAAAAAGAGGAGTGATTTTTGGAAATTCATTAAAGAATATGATATAATAGCTATACAAGAGATGGATAGAAGAAAATAACGAAGAATTCATAAAAAAAATTAAAGGATTATAATATAAACAATAAATGGGTCAAAAGAGTACATAAGAAAGGAAGAGCAAAAGGAGGTATGACTATAGCAATAAGAAAGGATTTAACAGATGAAATACAGTGGGAGCAAACGTGTTCAGAAAATAAAGATAATTATATGCTGATTGTGAAAATCAAATACAACAAGGAAAGATAGCCACTGGTCTCAGTATACATAAGAGAAGAAAGAGAAAAGCGTATGAAAAAAATGGAAAAAATTGTAGAAGAAAATTCAAATGAAAGATCAATCATATGTGGTGACTGGAATGCTAGAATTGGGATGGAAGATAAAGAAAAAGAACAAATGGAAATATATGAAGAGAGAATGTCGAAAGACATAATATTAAACAAGGAAGAAAGTGATTTACTAGAATGGCTAGCAGAGAATGGTTTAGAGATAATAAATGAAAAGACAAAAGGAGGTAGGGAAGGAAAATGGACTTACATAGGCAGTGTAGGCCTATGAGTGACTGACTATGCAATAGTAAACTGGAAAGGGAAAGAAATAATAGAGGATATGAAGATATAAAAAAAAGAGTAGAATCAGACCACGTGCCAATGGAATTGAGTATAAGATGGGGAAAATGATTAAAGGGAATGGAAATGTTTAAAGAAAAAGAGACGACACTATGAAATGAAAAAGCAGTAGAAGCGTACAAAAAACAATCTTGTAAGGAAAGAAAAGGTAGAGGAGTGGAAAAATTTGAAAAATAAAATTAATGAAGCCATGTGCAAGAAAATAATAAAGCTAAAGAAGAAGGAGGATGTAGAAGATTGGTGGGATTATGAATGTGAAAAGAAGAGAATTAAAGTTGAAAGTAAGCTAGATAAAGTGAATAGAGGTGAAGATGAGAGAGAAAGATACTGGCAAGCGAAGAGGGAGTGTAAAAGTTTGATGAAAGCAAAGAAATATAAATGAGGGGTTGAATCATCAGAAGAAATTAAAAGAAACCAAACAGGTAAGACCTTTTGGAATGAAGTGAACAAGAGAAGAGACAGAAAAAAGATAGTGAGAGGAAAATTACCAGAAAGTGAATGAATAAAAAGCTTTAGTAATGAAAAAAAAGAAGTGGTAAATATAGACATAGAAAGGAAAGAAAAAGATGAAAGAAAAAGAATAGTTTATTCAGAAATCAAAGAATAGTTTATTCAGAAATCAAAGAATAGTTTATTCAGAAATCAAAGAAGAAGAAATAAAGAAAATCATGAGGGATTTAAAAAATAAAAAACCAGCAGGAGGTGATGAAATTCCAAATAAAGCATGAAAAGAAGGGGAATGCACCCTAATAAAAGTTTACGCGTGATAATGAATGAAATATGGAAAGGGGATGAATCACCAGATGAATGGAAAGTAGGAATAATAAATTTAATATATAAAAAGGTAATATAAAAGAGGCTAAAAGCTATAGAGGAATAACGTTAATGGACACAGGATATAAAATATTTGCTTAAATTATAAGAAGAAGGATAGAAGTAAAATTTGAAGAGAGGAATTTACTAAGTAACACACTATTTGGATTCAGAAAGAAAAGAGGAACAATCGATGCGATATAAAAACAATAATAGAAAAGGAAATAAAAAAAGGAAAGGGAAAAGCTGTTCTCTTCTTTGCGGATATAGAAGCGATTTTTGATAGCTTAAATAGAGAAGAATTGAAGCGTGTAGCTGCAAAGGTGGCTATCTCCATTTTTTCCGAATTCATTTTTATTGCATTTTCGTATACAGAACATTAAAATTTATCATGAAAAAATCATATGGGACCAAAATATAGGTATAGTCTTTTTTTATGAAATGAAAAAAATATGGTGTATTGCAAAATACACTGACTTTTAAGTATAAGTACAGCAGAAAATGTTATTTCTTGAAAAAAATTTTTTTGGAGATAACTACTTTTGCAGCTATACGCTTCAATTATGGAAAGTATTAAAAAGATTAAATACAAAAGAGGAAACAAGAATGAACATAGAAAAGATATATGATAAAACTGAAGCAAAAGTAAGAATAGGAGGAGATAAGTACACAAAATAATTCAGTATAGAAAAAGAAGTAAGACAAGGCTGTCCACTCAGCGGAACTATTTTTAATCTAGGATTTGCTGATCTAAAAAATAATATGAGAGAAGGACAAAAAGAAGGAATTAAGATAGTTAGAACTAAAGTATATACAATATCGTGGTCGAATGATGTAGCACTATTAGCTAAGAACGCAAAGAAAATGAGGAGTCTAATAAAAAGGTTTGCAAAATATATGAATGTAGAAAAATCCAAAATTATGGAATTTGGAAAAGCTGGTGGAAGAAAAAGAGAAGAGAAATATATGTGAAAAGGTAGGGAAATTAAAATAGTAAAGTCCTTTACGTACTTAGGTTATAAGCAACAAGGAAATAATAAAGATAAAAATCATATAAGGAACCAAAAAGCAAAAGCGAATAGAAAAATGAGATGAGTATGGAGCATAGCGGAAAGACTATTTAAGAATAACTGGAAAAAATAAATGGACCTATTCGATTCATTGATAAAAAGCATATTTATGTATCAAGTGGAAATATGGGGATGGAAAAGAAGAGAAGATTTAGAAAAGATACAGAAAAAGTACATAAAATGGACCTTAGGTATAGAAAGAAACACACCAGACTATGTATTAATGATTAAAACAAAAAGAAACAGTAGAGAAAAAATAGCAATGGGCAGAGCGGTAAAGTACGATAAAAGACGCTGCCAAGTGTTTTGGTGCAATGCTTTCTCATAGAGCTCATTAAGTTAAAGTAATTTGATTTTATTTTTTTAAATGTGATTTTAATATAAAATACAATTTTTATTTAAGAAAAATTAGTGAATGTGAGAGAGTGATTAGTAAATAGGAAGAGAGAGACAAGGATGGATAAAAATAGGGTAGAAATGAGGATCAATCTGAGAAAAAAGGACAAAGAGGAAGTGAGGAAGTAAGAAAAGAGTTAGTGAAAGCGTTAAATCAGAAATCAAAAGAAGTGATCAGAGAACTACTCTAAGGAAATTATTTTTTAAAAGCTTGTTTCATAAAGACAGCAACAAATAACTTGTAAACAAATTTTAGAGCAAATCTATCGAGTAGTTTACGTAAAATGGAAAAAAAAAATGAAAAATGAAAATAAAAAAAAAATCGATTTTCAAAAGTCATCCTTCTTTTGGCAGTTGCAAATAATTCCCATACAAATTTCAAAGCAAATTTATCAAGTAATTTACGTAAATACAAAAAAAAATTAAAAATCGAAAATTTCTTAAAAGTTCTTGAGATAGATCTATAAAAAAAACTACACTATAAAAACCAATTTTTAATTGCTTCCCGTCTACTTAGACAAAATAATAGATAGTATGCAAAATTTGAAGCAAATCCATTGAGTAATTTTCTAGATCTAATTGGCTAAATAAATAATATCTTCTTTTCAAAATTTTAAAAATGCTCTGAAATTAAAGCCACACTAAGAAAATCAATTTTTGAAAATTTTCCTTCTTTTGGCAGTTGCAAATAATTTTCCTGCATATTTTAGAACAAATCTATCGAGTGCTTTACGTAAAATAAAAAAAAATAAGAAAAGAAGAATCGAAATTTTTTTTTAAATCTTTAAAATTCTCTAGAATTGTAACCACACTAAGAAAATTAGTTTTCAAAAGCTTATTTTCTTCAGACAGTAGCGAATAACTTGCATACAAATTTTGAAGCAAATCTATCAAATGGTTTCCGTAAAATAGAAAAAAGAAGAAAAATAAAAATTTAAAAAAAAACTTTAAAAATGCTCTAAAATTAAAAGTGCGCTAAGAAAATCAGTTTTTAAAAATTTTTCTTTTTTTGACAGTCAAAAATATGTTCTATACAAATTTTCAAGCAAATTTCTCGCAAAATTTACGTAAAATACAAAAAAGATAAAAAATCAAAATTTTTTAATAATTACTAAAATAGCTATAAAATTAAAACTACTCTAAGAAAACCAATTCTTAATAGCTTTCGCACCAGTTGATTGAAAAATTAAATTGTATGGGAAATTTGAAGTAAATCCAGCAATTAGTTTTTAAGATTTTATTGGCTTAATAAATATAAACATTTTTTTCAAAAATTTCGAAAGGCTCTAAAATTAAAACTTAGCTAAGAAAATTAGTTTTTAGAAATTTATTCTATTTGGGCAATCGCAAATAATTTCCATGCAAATTTTGAAGCAAATCATCGAGTAATAAACGAAAAGAACCGGAAAAATGAAATATCAAAATTTTTTTTTTTATAAACGACTTTAAAATTAAAACTACGCTAGAAGAACCAATAGCTTACCAGCAAGTTAGACAAAAAAAAAGTTTCATGAGAAATTAGAAGCAAATCGATCGAGTATTTTTCGAGATACAATTTATTAACTGACATCGTACACACACACGCACACACACGCACACGCACACGCACACGCACACGCACACGCACACGCACACGCACACGCACACACACACACACACACACACACACGAACGCACGCACGCACGCACGCACGCACACGCACACGCACACGCACGCACACACATACATACATACATACAGACATACAGACATTTTCTGGAAACCGCTTTTTTCGACTTCCTTAGTCCAAATATATACAAATTAATGAAAAAATGGAAAAAAAAATTTTTATCGATACAATGCCTTCTTTATGAGAAAGCAAAAATAATTAAATGCAAAGAAGGGGATCTTTTGAAGATCTCTTGGAAAAAAAATATGAAAGATATTCTAAAGGAAGAAGAAAATAAAAACAGAGAAAGAAGAAGAGGAAAGAAATGTGAGATGGATATAAAAGTTGATATAGGATGGGAAACGAATGCTTAGAAAATAAATATTGGTTGAAAGAAGAAGAGAGAAAATGTAGACTATGCCATAGAGAAGGAGAGATATTAAAACACATTTTTGAAGAATGTGAGTATACGAAGTTAAGAGGATTGAAATGGAGGGAAGTAATGAGTGGTGGTGTAAATCTAGTGGTGAGACTATCTAAAATGGACTGGTCAAGAGAAAAAGAGAAAAAAAGAGTAATAAATGAAATAAATTGAGAAGAAAAAAAAAAATAAAAAAGGAAAATCCTGGAAGTGATAAAGGAAAAAAAAGAAGAAGGGAAGATAAAATGTTTAAAATATTAGAAAAGGAGTTTCAATCTAAATAGAGACGATATAGAAGTATAGACTATATAGAAGTAGACGATATAGAGAGTATAGAAGGAATGTAACTGAAGGATAGAAGATAGGACATATAGTTGAGGAAGCGCCATCCCTTGAAGTAAGCTAGAAGGTGTATATAGAAAAATGAAGAACAATATAAGATAATGAAAAGTAGCTTGGTAGGCAAAACACGTGCTAGAAGCAATAAAGAGAAAAACAGGCAAACACGTGTTCAAAACAATACAGAGAAAAAAAAGTTTAAAATATATAAGGAGATAAAGAAAAAGAAAATAAAGTAGCAAAGAGAAAAAAGAATTAGTGGATAGTAATTAAATAAGATTGGAAAGTATATAGAGATATAAAAAAGAAGAAAAAGAAAATAACCTAGAAAAAAAAGAGAAGTCAAGTTGAAGTCAAAAGGAAAGAAAAGGTTTGTAGGTTAAGAATAATTGGAACGAAAATGGAGAACAAAGACAAAAAAGAAAATGATAAACCAATAAAAAATAGAAGTGACAGCGAAGGTGGAAAAAATAAGTTAAAAAAATGAATGAAAAGTGTAAGTGCGGAAATGAAGACAAAGAAAAAGAGGAAAGAATGTTAAGATTAGAAGAAAAGGTAGAAACTCAAGAGAAGGAATTGCCCTTACAGAAAGAAGTGATTGATAGTATGGTAGGAAAAATTGAAAGAATAAATTTGAAAATAAGAAAGCTAGAGAAAAAGATCGAAGAGATGAAACCAGAAAAAGTGCAGGGACAGAAAGAGAGCATAAAAGAGAGAGAGATAAAAAAAATGAACAAGAAAAAGGAATTTTGATAGATAGACCAAATATAGAAGAAATTTGCAAAAAATATGAAAAAGAAAGGGTACCATAAGATCAGAACGAAAAAAAAGGAAAGATATAAAGGAAATTATAGAGGACATTAGGAAAGACCGAATAGAAAGTGTACCAAAAAGGGGAAAGGGAAGATCTATTTTGACTTATATTCAAACAGGAAGAGGATAGAGAGTACATGCTCAGAAAATTCAGAGAGTCACGTACTATGAAAGGTTTCAGAGTGGACGAGCCTCTAACCAGAGGTTAAAGAATGGAAAGAAAGGAGAGAGAGGAAAGAAAGTATATAATAAAGAATAAGAAAGAAAAGAAGAGGAAAGAAAAGAAAATGAGAATTTGAAATGGATAGATGAAGAAAACAGTGTTATGTGCAAGTGTCAGAAATTAAAAGAAATAAATGTGAATGAACAATAAATTAGAATAAAATAATATTAAATATTATATTATACACACACATACATACTACACAATTATGACACAACAACATAGTAAACGTAAACACATGTAAATTTCATAGATGAAATAAAGAATTAGTATTATTATTATTTTATGAAATTATTTATATACGTTTCAACTCAAAAAATTAATAAAAAGTGGTTTGCAAAAAATACCTGCGTGCATGCACGCGAATGTGTATATATTCATTTGTTAAGAAAAAAATAATGTATGCATTGAGATTAGATGTTTCAATATCATGATTAATATAATTTAATATTCGATCTAAAATATTTTTTCTGAAACCTTAAGTTGTTGAGCATCAGCTGCAATCTATTTAACATTTTGTCATGCTTTCTTTATTCATTTAATTCAAATATTCATATGATTTTTAGGTAATTCGAGAGGTGGAAGAAGGGAAAGGTGGAGGAAGTCTGCAGGACGCAGCAAAAAAAATTGGTGGGCGCGTTGACGTCGACAAATTAATTATAAAAATTAAGATATTTTGTTGCATCTTAATAAATTTTTTAAACAAATACATGGAACAAATGAGTATCATTAACAAACCTTAAACCAAACTATTATTATATACTACTGTTGATACATAATCTATTTTTAAAAGCATCTACGTTTAATTTTACTTTAGATAAATATATATTTTTATTTTCATTAGTTCAATACACACATTTACACTGTGCTTTATATCCTAATTAATTTATTGTTTGTTCATTTACTAGAGTATTGATAACTTTTAACAAATATTGACTGATTAATTATTTAAGGATGTTTTTTTATCTTTGTTTTTAACGGAATATCGAAGACGTTGTATTCGATTTTTACTTTTTTTATTTCATTGATATTTTTAAAAATTAATTATTTACACAAATATACTGATTTGTGCTCACTAAAACTATGCTGATACTATTTGCATGAAAATTAGATATCAAGCTCGATAAGCCTAACCTCAAAATACTATACATAGAAAGTTTGCTAATAACTTCTTATGTATAGTGTTTTGGTGTACTCCTTGTCTTATTCACATTCGGGATTAATATTACGAATTTTCGTACTGTAGCGAAAGAACATGATTTGACGTACCGTTTATTAATAAGCTTTAAATAAAAATATTCTTCAGAGGCGGGGAGGGACTCCAACATGCCTCAAATGATACATTTCATTAATTTTACGTAATACTTTTTTAATGTACGAAAACAACGAAAACATCGTTATAAAAATTTTTAAAAGATGTTCCTACGGATTATACCCAATGTCAGTTATAACCGAGCATCGTAGAATACCCCCTATGAAAAAACATATAAACTTACTATAGTTGTAAAAAATTTAAAAATTTGTTGTCGAGATTGACGTTTAGATTAGCAGAAATAACCAGAATCTTGGATTTTATGAAAATTTCTTTATAATTAATAAACAATATGAAAATTTTGAAAATTTGTTCCCCTGACTGACGTCAGATTTTCAGAAAGATTGAGAGGCTTCCACGAGAGCGAATATAAATTTGATAAACAATAAGTAATGATGCTACAGGTGACGTCAAGGTGTCCAGAAACATCCAAGTACCGTAAGATATCGACCACAGGTACATCAATATAAAAAATTAATGATGCGATATCTCTTTAAATGAACTATATATATGGGTAAATCTTTCATAATGTTGAAATTTCACCTGCAACAAATTAAAAAAAAAAAAATACAGGCACACGTGTAAAACTAATTTTCTCTGAATGTTGACGTATTATAATGAAAGAAAAAAATCGTGTTACTCACTTTTAAGGGTAGTCTTTTTAACAAACATCAAAAGACAGATTTTCGAGTAAATTTTTCATAGTGTTAAAATTTACTTTCAATAAATTAAAAAAAATTGAAGACACATGTATCAAATTTATTTTTTTTAAATGTTGATATATTAAAATGATAATAAAAGAAAAAATCGCATTACTCACTTTTGAAGATAGCTTTTTTTAATATAAGACATTTAAATATATTCATTATTATCACACCCAGGTATAATATTTTACCTATCTCAGATCAGTTTTTAAGTATTTTGGGCTATAATAGATCATTTTCCATTGAGCTTTTTCATTTTTACATGTTTAATATGTTACAGAAAATATTTAAATACGCAATTTACATTAATAATTACAAAATTTTTTGTAATAAATAAAATATGCCAGAAATGGCAATTTTTTTGGAAAATTCATTTTTGGCGATTCGGGTATTAAAATTGAGTGATATTAGTTACCCAATGGCTTTTGGGATTCCTGATTACAAATCATAAGTGAGTGGAATATCAATTTATTTTTGCTAAAATTGTCAATCTTAGGGTATGAAATTTGACATAGATTTGTGTAGTTTATGTTTTCGAATAAAAATACTTATATTCCTTTTAACCAAATATTTTAGTTTATTTAAAAAATATTAAATCTAAAAATTTTAAATTTTAAATCTAGAAATTTCAGTGATGATTCAACTCAACGTTCTAGGTGTAAGCTATTAAATACATACTAAAACTGAGCTTTTTAAAGTTTAAACTCTTTAGAATTAAAACATTGATAGAAACTAGGTAATCGATGTAAATTTGGAAAATTTAATAGCCGGGAAAAATTCAATGATTTCCAGAATACTCGAAATAATACTTCAAAAGCAACTTAAAGATTACATTGAGTATTATAAAATAGTAAATTACAAAGTTCACAACAGAGAAAAGATGAATCAAAGCTTAGGTTTTCATATTAGTGGATAAAAACCTATTTTTAAAAGTGAGTCACGTTTTTTAAGTATAATTTCAAACGAACAAAGAACTTTATCTACACTAGGCACACGTTCCTAATAAAAAAATTTCTCTTTGTGATTCTAAATATTACCTTTTGATGTAGTTTAAAATGTCACCGCTGAATAGTCTTTTTTACAGCATCGTATTTTCCAGAAAAAAGTAAAATATATAAATTTTTGGTAACATTTTAATAACCTTTCAGAAAGTACTTTTGTTAACAGGCACACACCCATGCTCTTGATTTTCCAAAAGTATGTGTATAGATAAAGCTTTGGTGTGAATTTCAAATAAAAAAAGCAGTAGTCATTTTTTTTATAGCGGTAATTTATCATTTTACATGGCCTGGTAACATTTAAATTTCAAAAAAAAACCCCTTTTCCCCATCCGCCATAAAATGACACGTCTAATTATCATTAACAATATAACAAAATTAGTTTCTAATAACTCAATAAATCAGTGAACATTTGCTAACAAGATGTGCTATCTCATATTTAGGAGAAATGACGCAGTAACATGATTTTTAAAAGTATGAAAGAATTACCCATGTATACATATATATATGAAAGATTATCAACAATACCTAATTAGGAAGAATTACGAAAAAAAGTATTGTATCTGTCAGATAGAATACGAAAAAATAATAGACCCGTATTTTTTTTGTTTTTTGGAAAATGATGAATTACAAGAGTTACAGCCGATATAAATTAATATAATTTTGATATATATATAGATATGCTGCCATGCTCTGTGACGGCACGATCACATAACGTCACACTAATTTCAACTGCCTCTATTTCTTTGAGTTTTCATTTTTATGATAAAAGAAAAAATACGGGACTTTAATTTTTTCGAATTTTATATGACAGATATAATACATTGTTTCATGATTGTTTCCAATTATTATTGTTATTATTCTAATACTAGTATAGAAAAAGTTTCATAATATAAGAATGATTAATAGATATATTATTATAAAATTTTATTCTGTGAACGCGGTGAGAGAGAATTTCATTTAATATATCTCCTTTAGTATTAGAAATTATAAAACAAATCCAATCATATGAAAAATGAATCACAATACTAGATGGCTATAATAAAAACAATATACAAATAGGCCAGAAATATGATTAGGGGAGGATGCGGGGTCCAATGGCTGATCACTAAGGGGGAAAGGGGGAACACTTTTTTATAAATAACATTAACATGAAAGCAGCCGTTTAGAATCAGATTAACTGCATTATTTAAGGAGAGGATAAGGAAGCAGGAGAGTACTCGAAACTAAAAAACGCTTACGACTATATATATATATATATATAAAAATGTATTGGTAACTTGACATGAAATGATCCATATATACATATGAACCTCTGTATATGCAAGTGAGTTGACATTAAACATTCCATATGTATATGAACCCGTGCATGTACGTGCGTGGGACTTGACATTATAAATATATATATATATATATGTATATATATATATATATGTACAAATCTGGACGAATGTGGGCGTATGTGTGCGAGATGATATAAACTGTCCTAAAGATATATAAATATCCATGGAGAAAATTGACAGGAAACGTTCTATAAACCTGTATATGTATGCGTGTGAATTGACATAAAATATCCCATGTATATGTCTAAATATATATATATATATATATATATATATATTAGTTATATACGTAACTTGGGAGTACGAAGGATGAATACAGGCGAGACTAAAGTGTTTGTCGCTTGAGTAGCAGTTGGTCGAGGGCACGCGAAGCGCGCCCGAGACTGACTGCTGCTCAAGCGACAAACACTTTAGTCAAGCCTGGATTTAGAATCCTTCGTACTCCCAAGTTACGTAGATAAGTTTATGTCGTTGGTAGCCGTATGAGGAACTATAAAAATGATTTTTTAAAATTAATGATATATGTTTTATTAAAAAAAAGTAAATAATGTCATTATTTACTTATTTATTTTACTTATTAACTGTTTAACTTTGAAAATTTGTTCAAACAAAACATTCTGTAAAGTTAAGATTTTATATGAATTTGTATGAACATTGACATATCTAACGACATTCTTTTGTTTTCACTAACCTACGAATCGATGTCACTCGCGTCATATACGGCCATGCTATGTGATAGCTCGATCTGTCAATACTCCCTTAGGGAGTATAGAGCTGTCAATACTCCCTAAGGGAGTATTGACAGAGAGAATATCGTCGAGATATTAGCATGAACGTATGCAAGGCCTATACAAATTTAGCGTGGTCTATAGGTATTCCACCGAATACGGCCTACGACGACATAAATATATATATATATATATATATATATATATCATAAAAATATTTCGCCGCAGCCGCTGTCGCTGTGTATAAGAATCTGATTTGTCCTTGGTTAGCTGGAATCTAGCTGAAACTAAGTTAAACGTTAGCTAAAAATTATCTAAAAGTTGGCTCAAAGTTAGCTAAAAATTAGCCAAAAGTTAGCTAGATTGAATGAAAAGTTAGCTAAATTTATGCAAATTTTAGATGGAAATAAGCTAAAATTTAGCTAAAAGTTAACTAAAATTTATATTAATTTCAAGCAATTTCAGGCAAATTTTAGTTTGATTTTAGCTAAATTTCAGCTGCATTTCAGATTGATTTATATTATATTCTCTCTATACTATTGAAAGTATATCGATGCTGTCGTCGCTGTCATCGTCAGAACTGTGCCCTTTATTTTTGGACCTACATTACAGCGTTAAATTTAGCTGAATTTAAGCTTGTAATTAGCTAGGAAAAAACGAAATCAAGCTAAATTTAAGCTTCATTAGCTAAAAATTAGCTAAATTTAAGCTTGTGGTGAACTTGGTAATAGCTAATTTTAAGTTTTGTATATAATGATGTATCATAACATATAAGTTTAAGACTAATAATAGATGAAAAATAGGTAATTATATCTTTTTCGCAATCAGCTAAATATTCTGTAATCATCTTGAAGTCTGCCGTCCAAAGTATAAAAGTGGTTAACTACATTGGGATCCCATTGGAGTTAAGGTTTTCTTACTTTGGACGGCAGAAGTTTAATCATATAAATAATTATCAATTCTACGATTTTATTTAAAGTATAGGTCTAAAAATATCATTTCAGAAAAGCTAAATTGAAGTTTGAAAATCAAATAATCAAATTTAAATTTTGTTTAATCAAAATCAAACACTTAAATATAGTCTTTATAAATTTAAATGAATTTTTATTTAATTTAAAAAAAACACCGACATCACAGTTTTCCAAATTTTTCATTCCTGATCCAAAAATGTTTCAAATATCTATTTATTATTACTGCATTCCGTTTTTAACCGACTTCAAAAAGGAGGAGGTTCTCAATTCGACTGAATTTTTTTTTTTTATGTCTGTTACCTTATAACTCCGTCATTTCTTAACCGATTCCAAAAAACTTTTTCTTATCTGATAGAGAATGTCTGCAGGAAGGTCCCATACGTGTCCTATAATTATTGGGCCAATATTCGGTTTGTATGACCCAATTATCAAATTAAGAGAACTGAGAGTTTTGTTTTCTCTCTCTCTCTCTCTCTCTCTCTCTATCCCTCTCTCTCCCGCTCTCCCTCTCTTATCTAAGCTTCAATATGTAAACATGCACACACAACGACACTGTGCCGTTGGGCCTTCTCTCTTTCCTCCTATACATTGCTTGGTATAATGTACTAATGCATGCGTTATGAATTGATAATGGAAGTTAGGCATAATTAGTGGGTCTACCTATATTTGCGCTTTTAGTAGGGGGATACACTAAAAAATTTTCTAACAAAAAACAAAACCAATTTAAAAAAAATGCACTAAACAGTTACAAAAAAAAATTTTTTTAACAAAAAACAAAACCGACTTCAAAAAAATGCACTAAAAAGTTACAAATAATTTATAATCTTTAATAATTATACGCATAGTACACATCTAACTCAACACATGTGTTGTAAACATATTATAGATTATCTAATTATTTGTAAACAGCACAAACAAATTATTATTGTTTAATTCACAAAAAAATATTATTGAAGTCGGCGTCAAATTCTACATCTGTGCAGAACGATTCAACAACTTGACGCGGTACTGTACATATTCCTATGTACACTTTCATATACACACATACAAAACAGATGAACACATAGACACCAACACATAGGCATAAACACATACACACATACACATCTTTGTATCTTTGTCCCCATCTCTTTGTCACCGTCTCTATCTCCCACTTCCAGTCTTGTCTTTCCATCTCCGTTTCTGCGTTTCCATCTCTTCGTCTCCCTCTCTAATTCCAATTTCGTCTCTCTGTCTCCGTCTTCCTGTCTAGTCTATCTGTCTCCGTTTCTACGTCTTTCTTTTTTCTTTCTCGTCCCTCTGCCTCCATTCTCATGTCTCGGTTTCCCCGTCTTTGTCTCTCCGTCTTTCCGTTTTCGTCTCTCTGCCTGCATCTTTTCGTCTCTCCGTCTCTCCATTTCCGTCTCTCCTTCTCCGTCTCTCCTGCTCCGTCTCCCCGCCTTCAACGCTCTGTCTTTCTTCCCCAGTCTTGTTTCTCCATCTTCGTCCCTACGTCTCCGTTTCTTCGTCTCTGTTTCTAAGTCTTCGTATCTCCGTCTCTGTCTCTATATCTGTTTCTCTCCGTCTCTGTCCCTCTATCTATGTCTTTCCGTCACTGTGTCTCTGTCTCCATTCCTATGTCTCCATTTCTTAGTCTCCACCTCTCTGTCTCTCCATCTAATAATTATGATAATGATAATTATGATAATGATAATTATTATAATGATAATTATGATAATGATAATTATTATAATGATAGTTATAATAATGATATTTATGATAATGATAATTATGATAATGATAATTATGATAATGATAATTATAATAATGATAATTATAATAATGATAATTATGATAATGATAATTATAATAATGATAATTATGTTAATTATGATGATGATAATCATGATAATTATGATTTTGGTCGTAATGATGACGATTACGATAGTAAAGTTGATGATATTATGTTCAATATTGAATTAGTTTTTATTTTAACGTTTCGTCCGAGATCTGTCTGTAGGGCTTATCAGTAAAGCTGTGTGAAAAAAAATCTGAATAAATGGTGACTCTTAAAATTTGTTCTATTAAAATAATTGAATTTTCAGATAAATATTTGTACTTTGAACTCATATTGGCAACAAATAAAAAACAATTTGAGAAATTTGTGATTGAAGTTTATTTGTTCGAGGAAGCATTGAAGTGTGATTCTTTGTTGATTGTTTTTATTTATATTTTTTGTTATTATTTGGTTTATTCAGTATGCCCTCTTTATTATTACACATCCAGTTATGTACGTTACTTTTGATTAATATTTCATTTCTTTTTCGCTTAGCGCGAACATTTATATTCGTGCGCTTACAAGCAGCCGCGTTTTTTGACACAGCGCTCGAAATAGCAGCTATGAACTTTTAATTATACAACGCTCATAAAAGCAGCCGTATTTTTTTAATTACACAGCACCTATAATAGCTGCCTCGTTTTTCATTTACACAGCGTTTAAAACAGTAGCCGAGTTTTTTTCAATTGCATTGCGCTTGCAATAGCAGCCACGTTTTTTTAACCACACAGCGCTTAAAAAAGAAGCATTCACTTTTAAGACCGCTTTATAAAATTTATATTATAATTTAAATACATAAGTAATATCAATTCTGAAACCTTCCTTAGCTTTACTTCATAATTGTTGATTTTTGTAAATTTAATGTTATATTAGAGTTTTAAATATGTACGGTTTTATTTTCTCATTTATTATTTTCAATTTTTGTCACGAGGTTTTATAATTTTTTTTTTTAAATAATGTTTTAAGTACAGGCCATTTTATCTTTAACTTTTCTGTTAATAATATTTTCAATTACTTTTTATTCGTCGTCCTTGAAAGAGCCACGTATAACTGTCCATGACTTGAAATTAGTGTTGGTTAATACACCTCTACTTTTTTTAATGATTGTCCTATTAATAATCATCGCATGAGCAAATTTTACAGAAAATTGTTTTTTTATCATCTGAAATGGCAATTCATCATTTGCTGATAAGGTCATACGTGGTAAGAACTCCCTTTTTTACTTTCTGTGAATATTTGTGCAATGATAATATATTGTTTTAATTTTGTAATTACTAATCGGATTCCTTTACAAAGACCTTCATTTAAATTAACATTTCTTGAAAGCATTACTATAGCTCCTTTCTTTAATTATAATTTATGTGGAGACGAACCCTTGGACGTTATAGGAATAAAAAATTCTTTTGGCAAATTGCGTCTCAACTATCGTCATTTACATCTTTAACTGTGTCAATGCTCAAGTACTCTATTACTGGTTCATTCATTTTTGATAAAATTTTTCCTTTCATTCCTGTTACATCTACATTTTTTGGCGCTAGTATAATATTTTGGTAGTTGTCACAATTTATAATATTTATATTATAACCGTTAATTTAATCAATTGGATTGCCCTTTCATAATACTTCTTTTGGAATTTGTACAACCTCCTATATTTAGTAACCAATTTTTAAAGGGTTTAGGCGATTAAGATAGTGAAAAATGCCCCCGGCGCTTACAAAATACTGAAAGCATCCTCGTGTAGTACATAAAAAAATATGATTGCTCAAAATTTTAGCCCTTTAGACCCTAATATAACCTCAAAACATCGAAAAACGTGTTGTTCAGTTTTTAATAATATCTCGGCTTCTAAGCACCATAAAAACTTTTTTTTCATTTTGAAGGTTCTTTTTATCGCCTACAACATACTAATTTTTGTTTTCACTTTTAGCCCGAAATCTAAACTGTTTTGGGCACTTGAAAGTTTTAAAGTTCAATAAAAAAAAAACTAGAGCAACAGCAGAACCAAAAAAATTATATTTCGTGTATTTTATGTAAAATCATATACATGAATATTTTCAAATTTTCAAAAGTTGTAAAACTAGGTCATAATTGCAAAGAGCCTATTTTCTTGAAGTTTTTTTTCATATTTTTACCTAGCTTGTCACGATATTTTACCCTGTTTGAATATCACGCGAGCAGTAGATTATATACGACGCGCGCGCAGTCATACAAGCCGTCAGAGTTACGCAAAGAAATACGTAACTTACTGACCATCAAGGGAAGAACGCTGAGTCGACCACGAGGCGCGTTAGATCTTTTCCGGCTGCCGTTGAGAGCTCATTGCAATAGGTGCAAATACTCGATAACTTTTGATAGTGCATTGATTCCGTGTCAAGACTCGTGATTCTATTTGAACCATGAGACACGTGCATTATTTAATCCAAGGTGTTATCCTGATTAAGGAAGATAGCGGCCTTTGTTCGTCCAGAGACGACTTCTCGAGTGCGTGCTTCGAATAGCTACCGCGACCAGGATTGCTGCAGCGTTGCGACCGTTAGCCAACGAGCGAGCGATCAGCGTAGAGTCTTCGGTGTAAGAGAAGCTTTTCGACGTTATCGTAAGTAATTGTAAGTTTCACGAAGTAAGGTCTCTTTCCTCGTAAAAACCTTACGTTACAAAGTGCGTGCGTGATATTACCGGTGTTATAGTGTAATTTAGTTCGCGTCGTGTCCTCCCATTTAAAGTATCATTTATGTAATTACAAGCGCATACCTTCGTACATAGCATTCATTATATTCAACGTTCAATTTTTGCTTGTTTTTATAATATATTTAATTTTTTCGTTTTTATAATAAATAGTTTTAATTTAATACCGATTAGTTAAATCATTTATTTAGAATAAAATCTATGCATATATCCTGTTCCTAGTCGCTTACCCCGACGCCTCCGCGGTCCTCGTTTTATTATATAATTTAAATATTCCGGAATCTTTTATATTCCATTATTACAACAAGGAGAACTGAGCAGCCGCGGTATCACGTCTCTCGTTCAGGTAAGAAAGAAAGAAACAGAGACGTAGTGAGTGCAGCAAGCGACAAATATATCATATAAGATTTTGTCGTTCATCAATAACTTTACTAGCTAGCACTACCGAAGTTTGCTGTATAATATTTAATAAATTTCTTATAGTTTCAGTAACTCCGCATACAATTAAGATCTATAGACTTAGCTAAAAATTAATATTCAATTATTAGCTAATTCTTTTTTTGTAACGGGCAAAATAACCGTTACAAAATGGTGCCCAACGTATAGGTGCGTCGACGGGAACACGCTTTCGTACATAAAGTAACAATGGCGACAAACGTATAGTTGCGGCGAAGTAAAAAGATTTTTGGACGTTAGTTAAATTGCAAAATGGCTTGCGCGCTTTCTTATGTAGAATCGTAAATTTAGATATTATAGAGGGCGTTCGTAAATTAACTGTAGCACGTGTTAAAAATTTTTTTTTGAGATAATTGAATTTAAATTTTAGAATTCTTTGTGTAGTTTAAATTAATAAAATTTTTTTTTGTCATCACACAAACTTTGAAATTTTGTTTCTTCTTGAAAATTTTTTTTTTGGTCTTAGCACAAATTATACCCACACAGCATGAAATATTGCAATGAAACTTTTACTGAAATATTGTGCTGAAATATTGTCACAAGATTACAGCAATCTTGTCTTAACATTGCCAAGAGGTTTCATGAAACATTTCAGTGTGATATTGCTGCAAACTTGCTACAAGGTTACAAAAAGGTTTCTGTAAGATTTTAGGAATATTTCATGAATTATTAAAAGAAACCTTTTATGAAAGGTTGCATAGAGGTTTCCAGCAAAAGTAAGAAAACATTTTATAAAATATTGCAAGGAACCTTTCATGAAAGGTTGCAGCAAGGTTTCTGCAAGATTTTAGAAATATTTCATGATATTTCGCAAGAAACCTTTTATGAAAGATTGCAGCGAGGTTTCCGTAAGATTTTAAAAATATTTCATGAAATATTGCAAGAAAACTTTCACGAAAGGTTGCAGCAAGGTTTTCAGCACGATTTAGAAATTATTTCATGGAATATTGCAAGGGACCTTTCATGAAAGGTTGCAGCGAGGTTTCTGCAAGATTTTAGAAATATTTCATGAAATATTGCAAGAAACCTTTCATGAAATGTTGCAGCGAGGTTTCTGCAAGATTTTAGAAACATTTCATGAAATATTGCAAGAAAACTTTCACGAAAGGTTGCAGCGAGGTTTTCAGCCCGATTTAGAAATTATTTCATGGAATATTGCAAGGAACCTTACATGAAAGGTTGCAGCGAGGTTCCTGCAAGATTTTAGAAATATTTCATGAAATATTGCAAGAAACCTTTCATGAAATGTTGCAGCGAGGTTTCTGCAAGATTTTAGAAACATTTCATGAAATATTGCAAGAAAACTTTCACGAAAGGTTGCAGCGAGGTTTTCAGCCCGATTTAGAAATTATTTCATGGAATATTGCAAGGAACCTTACATGAAAGGTTGCAGCGAGGTTCCTGCAAGATTTTAGAAATATTTCATGAAATATTGCAAGAAACCTTTCATGAAATATTGCAGCGAGGTTTCTGCTAGATTTTAGAAACATTTCATAAAATATTGGACAAAAACTTTCGCGACATTTTTCAGCGAGGTTTTCAGCAAAATTTAGAAATATTTCATGAAATATTGCAAGAAACCTTTCATGAAAGGTTGCAGCGCGGTTTCTGTAAGACTTTAAAAACATTTCATGAAATATTGCAAGAAAACTTTTATTACATATTTCAGCGGGATTTTCAGCAAGATTTAGACAACATTTTGATGGAATATTGCATCGAACTTTCTATGAAAGATTGCAGCGAGCTTTCTGCAAGATTTTAGAAACATTTTATAAAATATTGCAAGAAACTTTTCACGAAAGGTTGCAGCGAGGTTTCTGCAGGATTCTAAAAACATTTCATGAAATATTGCAAGAAACCTTTCACGAACGGTTTCAGCGAGTTTTCCAGCAAGATTTGGGGAACTTTTCATGGAATATTGCAAGAAACCTTTCATGAAAGATTGCGGCGAGGTTCCTCCAAGATTTTAGGAACATTTTATGAAATATTGCAAGAAACCTTTCATGAAAGGTTTCAGTGAGGTTCCTAGCAAGATTTGGGAAACATTTTACGAAATATCGCAAGAGACCTTTGATGAAAGGTTGCAGCAAGGTTCGTGCAAGATTTTAGAAACATTTTACGAAATATTGCAAGATACCTTTTATGAAAGGTTTCAACGAGGTTTCCAGCAAAATTTGATGAATATTTTATGAAAAATTACGAGGGATCTTTTGTTAAAAGTTGCAGTAAGATTTCTGCAAGGTTTTTGACAAGATTTCTAAGATATCACAAAAAATATTGCCATGTACATTTCGCCAATGGTTATTACCATATTTTTGGCAATCTTCATAAAATATTCCAGAAAAGCGCTTCACAAAAAGTATCAGCAAAGTTTCATGAATAATTTCAAAATGAAATTGCAGCAAACCTTTCATAAACAGTTTCAGCAATAATTCCGCAAGTTTTTATAAAAGATTCTAAGAGTAGTCCAGATTCGCTGTTCTTGTCTTATATTTGGTTTCCTGTTATTTACTCAAGTATTTATTGCTGTAGTTGTATTGTAAACGGGAAGTTGAGCGCAATAAGTATGCTATTATTATAAATATTTATGCGTATGGTAAAAAAATCCATCGAATTGTTATTGAAAAAAGTAAAGAACGCATAAATATTAGAAACAAAACCTTTTATTTCAATATTCTCTACTTCTCTCAAAAACGAAGCTAAGGAATTTTTTCTTTTTGTGCACAAATATTGATAATAATACTATTGCGCTCAACTAGTAATTTATAGATACAACGATTGATACTTAAGCAAATAAGAAAAACTTTATTACACAAGGATAGAAAATCCTGCCTACTATTAAATATTACTGCAGCAAGCTTTTGGCAAGATTTAAGAAATATTTTACAAAATATTGCAGGAAACCATACGGAAAGGTATGAGCGTTGTTCGCTGCAAAATTTGGGAAAAATTTCATAAAATATTACGAGAAACCTTTCATGAAAGATTGCTGCAAGGTTTCTTGAAATGTTGCTGCGAGGTTTTCATGAAAGGCTGCTGCGAGGTTTTTAGAAATATTTCAACCAGGTTCTAGTGCGGACATATAAATGTTGCTGCAATATCTCATAAAAGGTTGCCACGAGGTTTTCTGCAAGGTTACGGCGAGATTTTCTGAAAAATTGCTGTGTGGTTGCTTGAAATGTTTTTGCTATTTTTCCCGCAAGATTCCTGTGAGGTTTCTTGAAATGTTTCTGTTACATTTCCTGAAAGATTGCTGCGAGATTTCCTGCAAGGTTGCGGCAAGGTGTTCTAAAAGATTGCTGCAAGGTTTCTTGAAATGTTTCTGTTACATCTCCTGAAATATTGCTGTGAGGTTTTCATGAAAGGTTGCTGCGAGGTTTTCTGAAAGATTGCTGCGAGGTTTTTAGAAATATTATAACCGGGTTCTAGCGCGGACATTATAAACTAAAATAGAAAAATGAAGTGAAATTAAAAAATACGCAGTTACAAGTTCAAGCAAACTGTTTAATTATTCAATCATTAGGAACTTATTATAATAAACAATGTACTAAACAATAAAAAATAGAATAAATAATAATAAAATAATAATAATAATAGTAATAATAATTTTTTCCTTCATTTATGGTTAGTTTGACGACAAAAATCTGCAAGCAGACTGCCGGGAGTTTCTTGGACCTGGAAAAAAATACAGACGGAAGTAAAACCACGGTTTGTGAGGGGTTACTTGTGAACGGCTAGCAACCCTCTAAAAATCGCGTACCCCTTATCTGACAAATGAAAGTCTTTTGACGTGAAGGGATACTCCTAACTTCACTTAAGCTTTTTACTTATTCCAAAATCTGTTTATCACATGATGTCAGGGTGGCGTCAGTACTTGTTTGTTTTAAATCTTTCTTCCTGGTTTTATTCTTTTTGACTAAATTCATTTCCTTAACCTAAAAAATGTATGGAAAAATAAATCGAACGCGTTCCATTCTCACATGCATGCATAGCTAAGCGCGTTAAAAACTTCAGTTCGTTGTGAAGTACGGTAACTCTCTTCCACGACACACATTCCTTGAGAGTCTGAACCAACGCTTTGGAAGTGTCGACTTTGTTTCCCAAGAAACATTTATACTTTTGTCGATTGCATAATCGGACTAAAGTATCAACATCTATATATAGGATTGGCTCTGTAGAGGGGAGCATAATCAATCCTTTCTATACCTTCAGTCTTGTTCCTCGTGGATTAGAAAGGGTCTTATGCTCCACGTAGAGCTAGCCTATCTACCGCGTCTGACTTATGCTCACACTTGGACGCACGTGATATAACTACGTAAGTGGGTGAAGCGAACCCGCTGGCGTGCTGACCTCCCGCGACACTCACACAACAGCGAAATCTCGCAATTTTGTAGCCATTTCAGATATTCCTATGGAGCATGATTTGCTTCCTTATTAAAAAGAAATCCTGATCATCACTGTCGTAACCCAAATCTATGGGACCGGCTAATACCTCTAGGTTATAAAAAAGCTTTAACCGAACTCCTGTGGTATCATTTGTACTTTCATCGATTTCCCTATCTAAGTACGTTTTCTTCTGTCTTAGAACGCTTTTGATAAAATGTGTCATAGCATTTTATTTTTTGCCAGCCAAAATAATTTGATTCATGATCATTTCTGGCATTATTCATCCAACTATTTCCTGGACCTGGCTTCTTTCTTCGTTCCACTAATAGCAGACGAAGATCGTATGATACGCATCGTCGTGGTCAGCGAAACAGAAGATACAGCTCGGGTCCTAAGCCTTTCACATATTACTGAAATACCCGTGGTTACTGAGGAACTGCCCACACAGCATGAAAGATTGCTGCATGGTTGCTGCAAGGTTTCATGAAAGTTTCGAAACTTCGCAGCAACCTTTCATGAAAGATTGCAGCAGCATTTATATGTCCGCGCTAGAACCCGGTTGAAATATTTCTAAAAACCTTGCAGCAATCTTTTAGAAAACCTCGCAGCAACCTTTCATGAAAACCTCACAGCAATATTTCAGGAAATGTAACAGAAACATTTCAAGAAACCTTGCAGCAATCTTTTAGAACACCTTGCCGCAACCTTGCAGGAAATCTCGCAGCAATCTTTCAGGAAATGTAACAGAAACATTTCAAGAAACCTCACAGGAATCTTACGGGAAAAATAGCAAAAACATTTCAAGCAACCACACAGCAATTTTTAAGAAAATCTCACCGTAACCTTGCAGAAAACCTCGTAGCAACTTTTTATGAGATATTGCAGCAACATTTATATGTCTGCGCTAGAACCCGGTTGAAATATTTCTAAAAACCTCGCAGCAACCTTTCATGAAAACCTTGCAGCAACATTTCAAGAAACCTTGCAGCAATGTTTCATGAAAGGTTTCTCGTAATATTTTATGAAATTTTTCCCAAATTTTGCCGCGAACAACGCTCATACCTTTCCGTATGGTTTCCTGCAATATTTTGTAAAATATTTCTCAAATCTTGCCAAAAGCTTGCTGCAGTAATATTTAATAGTAGGCAGGATTTTCTATCCTTGTGTAATAAAGTTTTTCTTATTTGCTTAAGTATCAATCGTTGTTTCTATAAATTACTAGTTGAGCGCAATAGTATTATTATCAATATTTGTGCACAAGAAGAAAAAATTCCTTAGCATCGTTTTTGAGAGAAGTAGAGAATATTGAAATAAAAGGTTTTGTTTCTAATATTTATGCGTTCTTTACTTTTTTCAATAACAATTCGATGGATTTTTTTACCATACGCATAAATATTTATAATAATAGCATACTTATTGCGCTCAACTTCCCGTTTACAATACAACTACAGCAATAAATACTTGAGTAAATAACAGGAAACCAAATATAAGACAAGAACAGCGAATCTGGACTACTCTTAGAATCTTTTATAAAAACTTGTGGAATTATTGCTGAAACTGTTTATGAAAGGTTTGCTGCAATTTCATTTTGAAATTATTCATGAAACTTTGCTGATACTTTTTGTGAAGCGCTTTTCTGGAATATTTTATGAAGATTGCCAAAAATATGGTAATAACCATTGGCGAAATGTACATGGCAATATTTTTTGTGATATCTTAGAAATCTTGTCAAAAACCTTGCAGAAATCTTACTGCAACTTTTAACAAAAGATCCCTCGTAATTTTTCATAAAATATTCATCAAATTTTGCTGGAAACCTCGTTGAAACCTTTCATAAAAGGTATCTTGCAATATTTCGTAAAATGTTTCTAAAATCTTGCACGAACCTTGCTGCAACCTTTCATCAAAAGTCTCTTGCGATATTTCGTAAACTGTTCCCCAAATCTTGCTAGGAACCTCACTGAAACCTTTCATAAAAGGTTTCTTGCAATATTTCATAAAATGTTTCTAAAATCTTGCACGAACCTTGCTGCAACCTTTCATGAAAGGTTTCTTGCAATATTCCATGAAAAGTTCCCCAAATCTTGCTGGAAAACTCGCTGAAACCTTTCGTGAAAGGTTTCTTGCAATATTTCATGAAATGTTTTTAGAAACTTGCAGAAACCACGCTGCAACCTTTCGTGAAAGGTTTCTTGCAATATTTTATAAAATGTTTCTAAAATCTTGCAGAAAGCTCGCTGCAATCTTTTATAGAAAGTTCGATGCAATATTCCATCAAAATGTTGTCTAAATCTTGCTGAAAATCCTGCTGAAACATGTAATACAAATTTTCTTGCAATATTTCATGAAATGTGTTTAAAATCTTGCAGAAACCTCGCTGCAACCTTTCGTGAAAGTTTTTTTGCAATATTTCATGAAATATTTCTAAAATCTTGCAGAAACCTCACTGCAACCTTTCATGAAAGGTTCCTTGCAATATTCCATGAAATAATTTCTAAATCGTGCTGAAAACCTCGCTGCAACCTTTCGTGAAAGTTTTCTTGCAATATTTTATGAAATATTTCTAAAATATTGCAGAAACCTTGCTGCAACCTTCCATGAAAGGTTCCTTGCAATATTTTATAAAATGTTTTCTAAATTTTGCTGGAAACCTCTATGCAACCTTTCATAAAAGGTTTCTTGCAATATTTCATGAAATATTCCTAAAATCTTTCAGAAACTTTGCTGCAACCTTTCATGAAAGGTTTCTTGCAATATTCTATGAAATGTTTTCTAAATCTTGCTGGAAACCTCGCTGAAACATGTCATGAAAGTTCTCTTGCAATATTTCATGAATTGTTTTCAAAATCTTGCAGAAACCTCGCTGCAACCTTTCATGAAAGGTTTCTCGCAATATTTCATAAAATGTTTTATAAAACCTTGCAAAAACCTCGCTGCAACCTTTCATGAAAGATTCCGTGTAATATTGCTTGAATTATTTTTTGTAACCTTGTAGCAAGTTTGCAGCAATATCACACTGAAATGTTTCATGAAACCTCTTAGCAATGTTAAGACAAGATTGCTGCAATCTTGTGACAATATTTCAGCACAATATTTTAGTGAAAGTTTCATAGCAATATTTCATGTTGTGTGGGTGGGTAAGGTAATAGTTAACCTCTTCATGCTTTCTTTCAACCCCTTCTCAATAAGAACATGGGTCCATCAGCCGTCTTTCTCCTGATTCCATTTTCTTTGCCGAGAATTCATGGTTACCTATCTTTTTTTCTTTTGAATTATTGCAGCTTCTTCTTCCCATTTCTTTCGTTCGCAGGATTGCTTGCGTTTTATCACCTGCAATTCGACCAGAATGATTCCTGCGATGACTAGCACCCCGGGACCCGAGACAGTGCAATAGACGCTGATGACTCTGAGAGCCCTTCTCCTTTGAAGGGCTCTCAGATTTAAAGATAATGTTTTTGGGTGCGTCTCCTTCTTCATTGAGTCGGCCCATATTTCAGAGCCGTACGAACAGTTGGACGATGTCACTGACATGAAAAGTCGTTGTTTGTTTGATTTCATACCGCTAATGTTGGCCACAAGACGACTTAACTGCAATGTTTTCTCCATCGCTTTGTTTGCGATGTATTTTGGGTGCGCAAAAGAGTTAATTTTGCATCTAGCTTTATGCCAAGATACATCACTTATTTCCTTGTTTACACCACGTTTGTACCAACCGTCATAGGAAACTGCATGTTGATATATTTTTAGGTAACACGCACTATTTCTGTCTTAGCCATCGCCATTTTAAGACCATGCTTCACCATCCATTCGAAGATTATTCTTATTGCTCTATTTAGTATGTGCTCTGCTATATTTGTGTTACGCGCGGTAATGACCGAAGCGACATCATCGACGTACGCAAACATTTTTACATCGTCTGACATTGCGAGTCTGAGTAATGCATTGTACAAGATGTTCCAGAAGTCTGGGCTTTCTACACCAACCTTCTTCTGTCTCGTAATGGAGGATACAATTTTTTAAATAGTCACTCGCATAAAGAATTCTAGTACTCAAAACTCACTCAGCGCAGCAAGAAGGTCTGGCTACCTTGCTGAGCTAAAAGCGTTTTTAGTATCTTGCAGAACGAGAAATGCAATAAGACATGAATGATGGTTTCCAGTCCGTCCCTCTCTCACCACTTTCACTACCTCTCCAACTGCATTTATGATAGACCGCTTCTTCCCTAAGCAGTACTGGTTGTTGGTGAAATCGCCAGCTGCCTGTACAGCTTCTTGAAATCGCGGCTTTAGCAGTCCCTCGTATAGCTTCGCTGCGTCGTCCAAAATGCACAGTGGCTTGTAGGATGATAAATGCCGGGGATCACCTCTCTTTCCTTTGTTAATCAGCGCAAGACGTGCTACCTTCCATGGGGTGCTCAACACGCCGATTTAGAGGTATTATTTGTACATTTTTCACAAGAGAGATGGTGCTTTCACCGCTACGCACTTGAAGACTTCAGATGGTATTCTGTCAGAGCCAGGTGCCTTCTTGTTTTGCATTACATTATGGCGATCTGTAACTCTCTGCTTGTAAAGAGCGGGATCTCTCCTAGTTCTCCCGTGCTCTCTCGTTCCTCAAGCGTTGAATGCGCAGAAAACAGATGGTTGAGAATGTTCACTATGGTCTCTTCTCCGAATGGTAAAGTGGAGACAGCGCCAAGCTTCTTGATCACGATCTTGTAAGCCTAGCCCTATACCTATTTGCTCACATCATTGTTCAGCTCTCTCCAACCCTGTGCCTTGCCTCGGTTGATCTTTTTCCGAAGTTGTTCATGCATATTCTTGTATTGTTCGGACAACAGGGCTGCCTCTGGTCTGTTTTTTACTCTTGCTTTCTGAGATCTTCTTCTAAAGCTAAAAGCTTTTGACCTGTTCTTAGCAATATCATTCTATCAATACGCAGGACGCTCATGTTGCCGCAACCCTTTGCACGGCATTGACACATCACAGGCCCTGTGAATAAGACTCATTATCTCGCTTAGAAGTGCCTCTGCAGCGCCGGCACTTTCGGTGGCAAGTGTTACTGTCGGCAGATCATCATAACCTTGTTGCAGTACTTGGGCAAGTTTTTCAGTGTGCAGCTTGGCAGTGTTTTATCGGATTGTTCTGGCCATTTTTCACCACAGTGATTGGGGTTTATCACTGATTTAAATAGTAATGTACTAGTGGTCACTCCCATTAAATGTCTCTAGCACCTTATAATCTAACACTCTGCAGGAGAGATTTTTTGATGCGAAAGACACATGTGGAATTGTATCGCACCTCGTCTGAATTTTGAAGTGTTTTCGATGTTTAGGATTATTAGGTCAAGCCTGTCAGACATCCCAATGATGTTTATGCCTCTGCTGTCCTGTATTGCCATTCCCCACTCTAGCACTTTAGCGCTGAAGTCGCCAGCGACTACTATGACGCCTTCTTCTCTGCGGACAGCATTTTCGAGCATATCTAACCCTTGATTAAAGTTGTTTATCAACGTATTGGGGATGAAATAGCAGTTAACGTATGTAACGTTTTTGCTTTTTATCTAGACGAGCCTTCTTCAGCTCCGTTTGCGTCTACTCTGATCTTGTTTGGGTCTACGGAGATCGCTGTGGAGCCAAGCTCGTCTTTAAACCAGGTTTTAACTCATTAGTTTGTTAGCTGCTTGCTAATCAGGAGCACATCAGCCTCCGTCTCTAATTTTATTGGATTCAAAAGGCTGTTGGCTAGGTCGCTTTTGTGTCAGTTGGCTCGGAGGCCCGTTATTTGGCCCATGATTAGCATTGTCTTTTAATTTGGCTAGAGTCTCGCGCAAGACTTTGCACTGACCTGACCGAGGGACGTGCTTCTGCTCTGCTAGGTCTACTTGCTGCTCAGTACATAATATCCACTGAGCATCAGTAACCCTGCAGGCTGATGGCCTTATGGCCTTCTTTGCAACCCTTATAGCACATCTTGATACGGTCAGGTCCCCGGCAGTTGCGTACCTGGTGACCTTAGTTCAGGTATTTGAAACAGTGCTGCACTCGTTGCCAACTTCCGATACGGCAGCTGGTATAGCCAATCTTTACTCTGGTTCAAGGCAGCAGAAACGATGCCTGGTCTTGTTAGATCTCTACAGTGGTCAAGCAAAGTGCCCTGCTGTTGGGGTTGGTTAGCGAGACACTGAACTCCTCCACTTCTTTGTTGGCTTCGGTAAAGACAGCTTGAACAGTTGTCTTTACTTCTTTTTTTGCGGCTAGGCAATCGATATCTCTGACCTTGACCACTTCCTTGGGGCTCATTTTTATTACGTTGCCTGTTTCGCCTACCGTCCTTTTCAGGAATTGACTAAAAGTTTCTAGTCCCTTAGTGGAGCCCAAGTCAATCAGGACAGATCTGTCCCTGGTTTTTTTTATCCCTCTGATGCTGATAGTTGGACTCTAGTCAAGAAGATCCTGCTGGATGTTGTGCGGGATTTCACAGTAGGACTTTACTTTTTCTGGCTTAGTAAGGACGAAGAACTACAATCGTAACACATGCCAGAGACCAGTAACTTTTACCTCGTGACTTTTATTCCACCCTGGCTTTTACCTTTCTCAGTATGACATGCTGGTAGGGTAACTATTTGTCGCAGCGCCATCTTTATTGAATCTAGTTCTTAGCTTCCATCTTTCTTCAGTTAAACCTCTCCTTCTTGAGAATTCATCAGGGTATCTTGGCTCTTTCTCTTTTCGTCTTCCAGGTTCCACCTAAAGATTTTGCATACTCCACTACCAGCCACAAGTTTTACAGTTTCACCATCAGAGTCTTCCTGCCGGCACAAGGAGCAGCAGGCATCGTTGGCACATGCCACTCTTGTGTGGCCTGCTTCACCAAACTCGAAACAGTGCGCTGACCTATCGGATCCCTGGCATTGATCCTGTCTATGACCAAAGTCTAGGCATCTATGACATCTTGTTGCCATTGTTCTCCGCTTTACTCTGCAATCAACAAATCTAATTTTGATTTATCTCTTATTCAAGAGATTTGCCTCTGTCCCATCAAGAACAATTACAGCCACCTTAGACCCCAATTTGCTTGGTCCAAGGATCATAACCTTCCGAGCTCTTTGCTTGGGATCTAAGGCTCTACTTAATCCTCCCTGTACCTCGGTCTCTGTCAACATCAGGTTAAGATCCTGAATCTTAATTGTCCTTTCTCATTCATGCTTACAGTTCCTAGACCCTCTACTTTAACTTCAACATTGTCAGTAAAGGCCTTTTTATTCGACTATTTCGAGATTTGGATTATAAGGTTCCCCTTCGTTGTTGGACTAACACTTATGACCTCAATATCACTATCCTACGGCTTAACATCCTTACAAAGCTTTTCAAGGACGTCGCGTATGTAAGCCCCTACGACATCTTTACGATTACCGCTTTTTTCTTCCTGGGGGCTTATTCAGTAATACCGTAACGTCTAATGTCAAGCTTAACGCCGACGCAGGCATGCGTAGTAATCATTTTTCAGCAAATACTATCAAATATCGCGAGTGTTATCAGAGATCATGTTCACGCAACGACCAAAATCTTCTGAACTGAAGCGCTAAGTCGATTTTATCGACAAATTTTACAACCAACTTGAAGCTTGGTTGTAAATCGTACGTTAAACTGTTAAACGTTATATTATGCATGACATATGTATATACATTGACAGAAAAGATTTTTCGAAGCAAAAGAATTACTTCGATTTGATGTAATCATTTAAATGGAAAAATAATTTCTTAGATAACTAGATGTTTCAATTAATTTCTTGCATCAAAGATTTTAAGTTATATCCAAGAGGATCGAGATATCTTTTCAATCAGCGGATGTATATACCTATATATATAAATAAAGCGAATATTATTTTACTATTTTTTACATTAGTAATTACATGATAAATTGTGTATAATTTAAATTCAATTGGATCTGCAGGTTTTAAAGTGACTTGTATGTACTTCAATAAAAACGAACAGAAACAAATAATATAAATATTGTTTTAAATAAACTTATCTTATAACCAATAAAAAAACGTTTTTTAATAAAATTCTAAATTTGCATTTTATATTCTATATCAACAACTACAGTTTTTCAATTGAATTGTTAATTTTTCTGCAGAACTTAAAAATATTAACTTTCAAAATTTCATCTTTCAAAATAAAATTGTTGGCTTAGATAATGTTGAGTTAAAAGGATATATAATAGAAACATAAATACAGATTTATTTCTAATATGAATGTTAGATGTTGTGTGTTTTAAGACAAATACTGTTAAGATTTATTTTTTCTCTCTATTGAAATTCAAAATGAATGGATCATGACATTTTTTTAAATTATTACTTTGGATATCTAATTATTAACTTATGAAATTAAACAAGTTATAGAATAATACTTTAGTTTTCATGATGCCCCAATCAACTGTCCATTTTAAATTCTGATACTGAATGTGTGGAGAACACAAGATCTAATATAAATCTACAAAAAGACTAGTAATATTGTAATTTATTTGCGTATAAATATATCAAAAATTTAAAAAAAATAATTTTTTTTGTAATGATGTTAATTTTGTTGTAATAATTATTTAGAATTATTTTAATTTGGAATATTTATGTTGTAAATGTTTGTTGTAAAAAATTAACAGAAACATTTTTTCATATATGCTTATCGATTACTTAAAAGAGTAGAGTACTTAACACTTTTCGACATCGAAACGTTAAGTCAATCATTATTGTTAAAAAGTTAGTGAATAACCCCCTGGTGCTCGACTATGCAGTTAGAAGACGTGATTGACTGGATAGCACAGTCTGAATAAGATACTGCGTATTCACAGCGCCAGGCATCGCTTTCTTCTTCTTCCTTGCATTATGTCGCACGTCCTCCGGGCTGTTACCAGTACTGCCTTGGCCCTTTCGAAAACCAGAGCACGCAAGCACAGTGTATCTAAGAACCTTAGCGTGCATACGTCTCCGCCCTATAATTCTCTGCATATGACGCCAGCAATACCGTTCTGGCTACCGCTTCGTACCCTCGGTACTTGCAGAGTAATCATTCCATGTTTTGTATGCGAGGTTATCTTCTCTAGCCTTCTATTAGAGATGATTGACGCCAAGACCTGGTTCTCCACTCCAATATGATCAGCATGAGATTGGCTCCCTCCAGAATCCATGGAGCCAGTTGCTAGGGCTTGCACCTGACCAGAAGCGGAGGTGAGATTTCTCGGTAAATCGGTACTCATCTAGGGTATTAATATTCCATCGTCACACATGTTCCATTAAAATAGTTAATTTATTTAGGAAACAACTTCTTTCTTGTAATCCAAGTAGGACCATTTGTGGGATCACCTATTCACCACAGCACCTTTCTGGTTGAATTTCAATTCCCAGCTTTCAACGCTCTATTTCCAATTCTACTGGAGGTTTGGTCTATTACGGCAAAGGACATCCTGAACGTAATTGACCAGACACTCCTATTTTTTAGTTGACTCTAGCATCTTCAAGATAATATCATCTGATGTTATCCATTCTACTTTGTGAGAAAGGCCCATTCTCGCTTGTTCCCAACATTTTACATTTAAGAAACGAGTGTAGGGCATCATATTTAGGGGATCCGCAATATATGCACCTTGGATCGGTGGCCTTGCCCATCTTATATAGGTATGCACGAAAGTAGCCGTGCCCAGTCAGCATTTATGTGAGGTAGAAATTGATCTCACCATGCTCTTGGCTAAGCCACGGGAATAGCTGGCTATAACCCTGCAGAGCTTTGCTACTACCTCAACTGCCTTGTCTGCCCTTGTTCTAATATTTTCTCATAAGGTTAGCCTCGTATCTAACGTAACCCGCAGGTACTTCATGGTGGCTTTAGCCTGTACATCTGTACTGCCTACCGTGAACATTAGTGTTTGGGATGTACCCTTCTTTGTGAGAAGCACGATCTCCGTCTTGGCTTCTGCTAGCTCTAGTCCATGAGCATTCATCCAGTTTCTCACGTGGCACATAACATGACTGAGTCGCGTACGTCCAGTTCCTAGCGACGATGGTCACTGCAACATCATCCACGTATCCAATCAAGGAGCAGCCTTCCGGCATTTCCATCTTAAGTATCGCGTCATATGGAATGTCTCATATGTTATATCCCAGGACTTACCCTCATGCCACCCCCACCGTCAGTTCCCTCCGTCTAGGGTCAACTGCAGTGTCATACTGAATGAAGCGGTTTCACAGATAATCTCTGATAATTTAAAGTAGGTATTTACAAGGAAGGTTCTCCAACCCGACCTCACCGATTTCAACCATTCTGCGATATTGTTTGGTACTTAAAAAAATTAGAGACACGTATTTTTTTTGGGCTGACATTCACTTCAAAGGGGTGAAAAACGACCCTAAATTTTATTCAAAAAAATTGTTTTTTTTCAGGGTTTGTTACCCGAAAACTGCTTCTTGGTTGCGGCATCCTTAACTATGGCTTTTAAACAGGCGGGAATAGTAGCTCCACTGCGCCTGGAGCTCCTGTGGTGGGCGAATCATCTAAAACCAAGTAATCGTTTTATATGGTGTCAACTACAACAACAAAAACTAAAAAAAAACCGATGTGGCTATAAATAGCCAAAATAATAAAGAAGGCCAGAGAACGTAGGCTGATTTCCCAATGAAGACAGGGGTAGAGATCGTCTGATTGACAGTAGAGGAAAGGTCTCATTTCTTGAAATGTCAAGGACAATCTTTTAGAGCTCATCGAGCACGTGGATGCTCTTAAGATGGAGCAATCCTGCTTGCTTGAGGCAAGAACGGTTGATACCAAACAGATGGAACAGATGAAAGTGATCGGAATGCCTCAGGCGAGCACCGCAGCTAAGCGGTCTAGAAAAGAGGACTCAATCGATTCAGGAAGCCATTTCAAACAGCGAGCTCCTCTTAAAAAGGGCTGAGCTGAGGAAGGGGATATGTCTTTCAAGATCGTCCAGAACCTTAAGGAAGTTAGGGCTGCAAAAAATCAAAAGCAGCAGCTGCAACGACAAACACAGCAGCAGCAACGAGTGCTACATCAACAGCAGCGATCACAGCAGCCCAGCATCAAACTATAGTAACTCCAAGGGCAAGCCTGGAAGGTAAGTGCTTTTTAAAAAGTAAGCACTCTTCGAGGTACAGAACGTCCAGCATAAGTTTGAGTTCTAGCTCAAGCTCAAAGTTGATACCTCATCGAGTTGTTCTTCTTGCAAATCGAAGAAAACAACAATATCGACGAACATCATCAACAACGGTCTTTAAGTCCACATCGCAGAAGGTAAATTTTATTTTTTTTACTATCGTTTTTTTTTTTAACAGTGTAGAAAAAATATTTAATGTTTTTTCGTTTTAAAATCAAAGAAATATGCAAGTACTCCTCTTAGGGAGAACTCTCCGAAAGCTGGACCTTCAGGACTTCACATAAAAAAGTAAAGAAAAAAAAATAGAATATTTAATTTGTTCTTCTGTTTCAGCAATTAAGAAGAATTCAAGTACTTCTGTTCGAGAAAACTTGCCGAAATCTGGACCTGTAAGACTTCACATGAATAAGTGTTAAGACCCAAACAATAAAAATAAGATCATCCACAAAATAAAGTTTATTTTACTATTTATAACATTTGTTTTCAATTTTTATATTATGACTGTTTTTTTAAACTATATGGTTATGCGTGTATTTTATTACTTTTATTATTAATCTGTGATATTATTTTCTTACACGCATTTTGTTTATCGATACGAATAAAACTAATATATATATATATATATATACATATATATGGGACGTTTCACGTCAACTCACCTAACAAAAAAATAGAATTCGTCGAAAATCTGTGAAAATGTTCTATTTGATACCCAAAATATACAAAAAAAAATTTTAGAGGTCCAGGTCAAAGGGGTCAGGATTTAAACGTGATGGAATTTTTCGAATTTTCCAAATTTTTTGCTAAATAAATATTTTAATGAATTTTTTCCTCAAAAACTATCAATTTTTCGTTGAAACTTAATGGAATACTTTTTCTTAAAAATTAGATGTAGAATTCACCCGAATTTTCGCAAATTATAATATACTGATTTTTATGCTTACTTGATCGATTTAAACATACTATTTAGTATATCTAAAAATCGAGCAGGTTAAATTGACTTTTTAAAGTCTAATTTTTTTTTTTTTTTTATGAGGAAAAAATATACAAAGCCTCTAGTTGGGCAGCCTTCTCAAAGTTACTTAATTGTGCAAAAAAGTCTGAATAAATCGTTATTTTGGATCAATGATGAGATTCGTGATTTTTTTTCTGAAAAAATATTGATTTCCGGGACAAATGTATGAAAATGTTTTTTATTGGAAATTGTATGTAAAATGTATGTAAATTTTTGTGAACCATTAATTGCTAAACATCACAAATTATGAATAAAATTTTGAAATTTTAAAATTTATTATTTGTTAAATTTCTAGTATATATGGTTCATAATGTCTTGAATTACAATTTGTAAAAATATGTTCATATGATTTCCAATAAAAAACATTTTTATACATTTGTCCCAAAAATCATTACTTTTTCAGAAAAAAAATCACGAATCTCATCATTGATCCAAAATAACGATTTTTTTCAGACATTTTTGCACAATTAAGTAACTTTGAGAAGGCTGCCTAACTGAGGCTTCTGTATATTTTTTCCTCATAAAAAACAAAAAAATAAGACTTTAAAAAGCCAATTTAACCTGCTCGATTTTTAGATATACTAAATAGTATGTTTAAATCGATCAAGTAAGCATAAAAATCAGTATATTACAATTTGCAAAAATTCAGGTGAATTCTACATCTTATTTCCAAGAAAAAGTATTATATTAAGTTTTAACGAAAAATTGATAGTTTTTGTGGCAAAAATTCATTAAAATATTTATTTAGCAAAAAATTTGGAAAATTCGAAAAATTCCATCACGTTTAAATCCTGACCCCTTTGACCTGGACCTCTAAAATTTTTTTTGTATATTTTGGATATCAAATAGAACATTTTCACAGATTTTCGACGAATTTTATTTTTTTGTTAGGTGAGTTGACGTGAAACGTCCCATATATATATATATACACATATATATATATATATATATATATTCATTAGAATGTCTAATAAAATTTGTTTGTTTCTTTCTCAGAGAACTTTTATTACATTTTAAACACTTCTGACATATATAAATCCTACTAAAGGGCCTCGCACCAAGCTTATCGGAAATAAATTTCGGTGAAATTGGCTGAAATTTTTATATTTTTCGCAACTCAGCATCCTGAAAACATGTTTCCATGGGTAAAGAGCCTGAAAATTAACAGTTTCCAATCCTATCCATCCCCTAGAAATCACCCCTACCATATTACAATCAATCTAGCACCTAGATACCACCCTCACTAAACCATAAGAAGGCTAAACCACCTAACAGTGGGTTCAGTCACTCATTTTTATAAAATAAATCTTATTTTTATGGGTTAGAAGGATTAGGGTGTATTGGTCGCTTTTTCCAGGGTCAGATGGGTTAGCCTGCTTTTGGTTTTATAGAGGTGGTTTTGATGGGGGTGGGTGATTTTTATCCCTTATTGGGGTGTGTTGTGAATTCAGTATATGAATGCTGTCGTTTCATTTTAATTTCTTATATTATACATTTCAAAACTTTATATACTTTGATTCATTAAGGTAAAAGAACTTTTCTCGCAGCTTAATTTCATTTTTATCCTATTTTAGGGGTATTTTTAGCTCCAATTCACTATTTTTGGGATGTACGATTCGGATTCAGCGACCAAAAATACATAAGAATAGTTGGGTCTGTTTCACTGGTCTAATACTTTTTTTTGTATGGCTGTGTTATCGATAGTTTCCCTTTAAGTGAGACAAAAAAATTAATTATATGGAAATTTGAAGCAAATTCATCGAGTAGTTTTCGAGATACAATTGGGTAATTAAATACACACACACACACTCACACACATACAGACATTTTCTGGAAACCACTCTTTTGACTACCTCAGTCCAAATTCATGAAAAAATAGAAAAATTTTTTTATCGATACAACGCTTTCGCTATGAGAAAGCAATATATTCAGGCAACTCCATTTCGCCTTTACTATAACTAGTTATTAGAGTATCCGGAATAGCCAAAATAGTGTATTTCAAACTGTTTTTTTTTTATAACAAAGCAACTCTTCTACCACGCAAGTTTCTATCTTGTCTAAACACTTTATGTTCCTCGACCGGAATGACGTCATCCGAAATAGACAAACCAAGCCAGGTTTCAGCTGCTTCAAAAAAGCCAGAAGAAGGACCATTATTTATCAACCCATGTACCTACTTAATGTAAGCTCTGAAAATAGTCACATTTAGAAAACACGCTAGCAATTCACCTCTCCTCTCTGTACGACCCTGAGAGGGAGCCCTGCGCAGTCATTGAGGATAGGCCACATTCAATATTACTTTCATATTTTCATTTATTACTTGGTACGTCATTATATTCTGTTGCTCTAAAACTTTATTATTAATATTATACATATGATATTCGATAGAGTTTTAGAGTTTTTCTTATTTTTATATACATCAATTTTGATTCGTTACAATTTGTCAATGATTTATCTGAATCATCATTAAAAAAATTGTGTGCTTTCTTTCTCTCTTTTCTCTCTTCTTACTGGAAATTTATCACTTCTGTACCAAACAAACTTAAAGTCTTTTCCTCTAGCATAGTTTTTTAATTTTTCATAATTAACATATTTATTTTCAGGTAGAAATCGATTTATTAATATCAAACTGTGGAAAAAAATCCACCAAGAAGGGTTGGTTCAAGATTCACTGTCTAAAACCTGTAAATTGTTGTTTAGCCTCAAACACCCTTTGTAACAGGCTCCTCTCAGAAAATTTAACTAGCAATGAGAACATTTTGACCGCCACTAATCCCACGTTTAGCATACACTCCGTTCATACCATTATATTCAGTAATTTTCTTAACAGAAATTATGTTCGTCCGCTTGTTAAAAGTATGGCACCAAGAATGGTCAGGCGTATTGCTTCAGCAGAAAATTCACTGCTATGCGGTCCAGCCCACCAGAGATCATCAACAAACCACCCTCAAAACCACAATCCGTCTCAACCTAACGGCGTGTTCATCAATAATTACTATGTGTGTATGTTGTGATTGTATTTTGGTCATGTCAACAAATCTAGATGTGTAAATTTTATGCTCATTAAGTTCTGTGGGATCCACAACAACTTGCGCCATACTAGCCACCTCGGTTGTAAGGTTAAAGAAATTCCTGACCTTTTCGTCGAACTCGTTATTAGGAAATGTTTCTCACTCACTATTAAATGTAGTGCCAAAAGTTTGATCAATGATTTCAATTTTGCTGAATAGAGTGGACAGGAAATCCCATTCTAAAGTGACTATTAATCCCTTAAGTTTACGTTTCAATTTTGGACACTATATATCACAGGCCATTAGCAATATTCTTGATGTATTTCTCAAGAGCCGACAGTCGATCCAAAGTATTTTAAATTAAGACAAGCCTGCCAGACAGTGCACCCTCTGGAGAAAACACAACTGCCTGTAATGAGATAAAATCTACGACCGTTTAGACCACATTATTATTATCATTATCATTATTACCATCATCATTATTATCATCATCATTATTATTATTATCATTATTATTATTATCATTATTATCATAATTATCATTATTATCATTATTATCATTATTATCATTATTATCATTATCATTATTATCATGATTATAATTATTATTATTATCATTATTATCATTATTATCATTATTATCATTATTATCATTATCATTATTATCATGATTATCATTATTATTATTATCATTATTATCATTATTATCATTATTATCATTGGGAGTCGGCTTGGAGAGGCCCCCTAAGTCAGTGATATCTTCTAGGTTCCATGTACTACTCCTGGGCGTCATCGTCGCATCAATGATCTTTGCAGCAATGCTATAACGTTGATGGTAAATGAAAAGCAATACCCCAGGAGAAGTAACCTCGCAAAAGACCGGGGATCATCAAGCACGTTGATGCCCTCGAAAAGGAGCATTCTTGCTGACTTGCCGCAAGCACGACCACCGAATAGATAGAAGTGACTAAAACGCCACCGGCAAGCACCGCAGCTAAGCGGTTTGGAGAAGAGGACTCGCTTGATTCAGGAAGCAATTCCAAACCATGAGCTCCTCTTGAGAAGGGCCAAGCTAAGAAAGAAGATGAGTCTTTTGAGACCGTCCAGAGTTGGGAGGAAGTTAGGGCTGCAAAAAAGCAGCAAAAGCAGCAACAAACACAGCAGCAGCAACAACGATCGCCGCAACAACAACAGCAGTGAACAAATTATTATGCCAGGAGAAGGGAAGTCCTACAGTGACGTGCTGCAGAACATCTGGCAGAAACTCATTGATGAGAGCCCAACGGCCAACATAAGAGAGATCAGAAAAACTAAGGCCGGAGATGTCCTTATTGAGTAGGGCTCATCTCAAGGACTGGAGACATTTAGCGATACCCTGACCGTCCTGGTCGGCGAAATGGAAAACGTCAAGGAGATGTGCCCCAAGGAAGCTGTCGAGATCAGAGATATTGACTGCCTAGCCTTAGTAGAAGAAGTAAAGACAGCTGTAAAAGCTGTCTTCACCAAAGCCAACAAGGAAGTGGGAGAGTTTAGCGTGTCACTTATAAACCCCAACAGCAGAGCGCTTTGCTTGGCCATTGTAGAGATGGAACAAGACCAAGCAGCGTTTCTGCTCTCAAAAATGAAAATAGAGATCGGCTATACAAGCTGCCGAATGAGAAGTTGGCAACAAGTTTAGCGCTGTTTTAAATGCCTGAACTACGGTCATCAGGCACGCGATCGCCAGGGACCTGATCGTAGCAAGATGTGCTACAAGTGTGGCAAAGAAGGCCACAAGGGATCGACCTGCAAGGCTACGGATACTTAGTGCATACTATGTACCGAGCGGGAAGTAGACATAGCAGAATGGAAACACATCCCTGGGTCAGGTCAGTGTAAAGTCTTTTGCGAGACTCTAAACCAAATCAAAAAACGCTAATGATGGGTCGTATGACGGTCCTCCAAGCCAACTTATACAGAAGTAACCTGACTAACAGCCTTTTGACTCAAATCAAATTTAAGACAAAGGCTGATGTGCTACTGATAAGTGAGCAATACACAAACTGGGATGCCAAAACATGGCTTAAAGATAAGCTTGGCATGGCAGCGATCTACTTGGACCCGAACAACATCAGAGTAGACGAGAATGGAGCTGAAAATGGCTGTGGGGACACGTACGTGTGTTCCCGTATTACGCTTGCGCGAACCGGTTTCACAGCTGAAGAAGATGAAGCATCCATGTTGCGGAGTCAGTAGCGTTTGAACTCACAGTGAAAGAGGTTCAGCGCAGTCGCTTGTTGAATAAATAAGAATTAACATATATTTCTTTTGTTGTAGTTCTTCCTTTCCTACACGCATTCCTGGTTTTGGGGCTAGGATTTATTATTATAATTGGAGTCAGATGATTGTCTTTATTAAATCCCCGTATTGGTGACAGGACGTGAAAGGAGGAAGCAACGTCCTTATCAAATCTCCATATTGGTGACAAGACGTAAAAGGGAAGAAGCGTCGGTAGCGACCATTGTGAATACCGAATAAATTGCATCATCTCGCTTCAACTGCGTCCCATCGCTGCCTTGTTCATCGCTGCTCATCGTCTCCACCATCTTTGAGACATCAATTTCAGCAGCATCGAATCTACTTCTCAAGTAATCTATCACAAGGTATTTATTTAGTGCGCGCGTGTTAAAATTGCTCCATCGCGTGCCGTTACTTGTGATTTGCGCGTAAAACTAAATTTAACCGTATATAGTATTTTTCTTTTCCTCTTTACGTTAAAAGCGCTGTAAATGTAGTTGAAATATAGTAGTAAGCGCACTTAAGGGACATTGAGAAGATTTGATAATTAATCTCATTTGGCGTCCATGTTGGCGTCGCATTTATATAAATATAGAAATACGGTAGCGCAAGAAAGATAGTAGATGTTGTTGTTGCCTTTTTCGTTTAAATGGTCGCGTTATACAAAGTTTTTATGCACGTGACATAACCGTTAACGAAAATGCTAGAATTTTGGATTTTAAATGGCGACTTTCGGAACGCTGCGTGCCTTTGCTGATCAAGAAAAGTGTTTGCCTTTGGGCGAACATTCGAGACGGCTGCGGTTGGTTGTTATAATAATTTTAGAATAAAATTATTTTTTCTATAAAAATTTAAATTAAACTACTTTTTCTGTTTTCTTTTCTTTTTCTGTTTTTGTTCGATTTTTTATATAAAATTTTTTCAGTTTAAGTTATTAAAATTAGTTTTTTACATCAAGTAAATTTTATATTTTCAGTAAATTTTATACTATTTTTAGTGAATTTTACATTTTTAATAAATTTGATATTGTGAGAAAATTTCTCATGTCTTTTTATTAGTAAAATTTTCTATATGCGTTTGCAACCAATTGGCATTATGGCTTTTGGAGTACCATATTTTATGACATAGTCATTAAATATTTTTCTTATTGTTATGAGCGTGTTTGCTTTATTAATAGGGTAGATTACTACATATTTGGAAAATACATCTATAGATTTTAAAATATATTTTACTCCAACTACTGACATTGGTAGAGGACCATAGAAATCTATCGATAATGTATCATTTTTATCATTTACTATTATGGGTTGCATTCCTGCGTCATATTTAATGGTCAAATGCTTTGTTTTTTGGCAAGTTTCACATATTTTTAATAAAGCATAAACTTGTCTACGTAGTTTTGTAGTAATAAAGTCCTCTATGATTAAATTATATGCTTTTTTGGGTCCTATGTGACCGTAAAATTCGTGTATTTCTAATATAATTATTTTTAACACATTTTCAGGTATAATCTTTTTTTCTGAGTCTGTTAGGTTAGGTTAGGTTGTAAGAGTTTGGACGACTGCCTTTTCACGGGAGTCGCCCGAGCTCGGTGGCCAGTGGCCTATTGCTATACCCAAAATTGAACAATAATAAGAGAGAAAGCAGGGCGAAAGAATACTTATTCTCCCCCCTTTCTCCACTGAAGCATTTCCAACCTCTAGTGAAGTTTATTAGTTTCCCTGGCCCCATCTCTGCTGCCTCTTCTAGTTCCTCTAGATAGCTACATCCCAAGTTCTTGAGTCTTTTGCTCTCTAGTACCGGACAGTGACATAGGAGATGTTCCAAGGTTTCCTCCTCCTCATTGCATTTTCTACAGTAGTCATCCTCGATCTTGCCCATTCGTTTGAGCCTGGCTTTAATAGCACAGTGACCTGTTATTACTCCTGTGATCATGCTGACTGAGGTTCTTTTGTAGCTTAAAAGCTCCTTTGTTTTATTTTTATCAATTTTCGACTACGATTTCCTGGCTATTCTGCAATCATTGCGATTGTTCCAGTCCTTATTGTGTCTCTCTTGTAGTATTTTATCAATAGCTGTCTTAATCACTTCGATCGGTGGCTGTGGGTCCCTGCTCGCTTCCGCACTGTCTCTATCCGCTCCCAGCTTCGCCAGCTCATCCGCTTTTTGGTTACCTTCCACACCACTGTGTCCGAGAACCCAGCAGAGTATGACTCCACTCTCACGGATCCATGACAGCGCCTCCCGGCAGCTCATCACGGCCTTTGATCTGGTGACCTTGGATGCTAATGTTTCTAAGGCAGCTTGACTATCCGTGTAAATTGTGGCTCTATTAGAGCCTCCTTTACTCTGGATGAGTTGGGCTGCTTTTTCGATAGCCAGGATTTCTGCTTGTAGGATACTGCAGTCATTTTTGAGTCTGTAAGACTCTTCGACTTCCAGCTCCCTTGAGTTGATTCCTGCTCCTGTGCCGCTTAATGATTTGGAGCCGTCTGTAAAAACAGCCCATTCATTACTTCTCATTACTTTGTCGTCGTCCCATTCTATTTTCGACGGTATCCATATATCAAGTTGTTTCTTGAATTTCAGCTTGGGCAGCATGTGGTCCGTTAACGGTGTTAACAATGTCCCCGCGCCTTTCTCCATTTTTAGCATTTCTTTTATTATGCCTGTGTGTACACAGTCATTATCCGGCTTCCATAGATCAGAGTCTCTTAATCTGATAACTCCTTTTAAGGCGATTCCTTTAATAACTAGATCTATCGGTTGTAGATTGAGCATTATCTCCATGGCCGCTTGTGGTGTACTTCTCATTGCCCTAGTTGTGCCTAAGGTAGCCACCCTCTGTACTTTGTTTAGGCTCTTTTTATTTATTTCCTTGTTCATAGCGCACCGCTACACCAGTGCTCCGTAAGTGACTATTGGTCCAACAATCGCATTATACATCCACTGTGTTATCTGCGGTTGCAGACCCCATCTCTTACCGAACATTTTTCTGCATGTGTAGTATGCGTTTATTCCTTTTTTCATTCTTTCTTCGACGTTCCGCTTCCAGAGCAGCTTCGAGTCAAGGACAACTTCCAGATATTTTGCTTTTTTGGACAGCACAAGTGTGTACCCCCCAAGTTTTGGCAGTCTTATCTCTGGAGTTTTGTATCTTCTTGTGAACAGAATCAGTTCCGTTTTATTAGGATTTACTCCCAATCCGTTCTGTTCTGCCCACTTAGTGATTTCTACTAGAGCTGACTCCATGATGTCATCAACCACAGTCGCATCTTTGCTCGTAATCAGTACCACCACGTCGTCAGTGTAGGCTACCACTTTTATTCTTTTTTCCTCAAGTTTTTTGAGGATTTTATTCATTACCGCCAACCACAGAAGGGGAGATAGAACTCCTCCCTGTGGTGTTCCTCTTGTGATTTTTCTTCTGGTAGTTCCGTTTCCTAGTTTCGAATTTATGATTTTACTTTCGAGCATTACCATGATCCAGTTGATAGTTATACGGTCTCATGTTCTCTAGTGCTTGTCTTATAGCCTCTGCTTTGACATTATTAAAAGCTTCTTCAATATCTAGGAAGGAGCCCAGTGTGTATTCCTTCCTTTGAAGGGCCTTTTCTATTGTCCTCACTACTTCATGCAATGCACTATCCACTGATTTGCCTTTTAAGTAGGCATGTTGTGCCGTGCAGTTCTTTTCCACTTCCGTGGTCTTCTTTATGTGTTGATCTACTAACCTTTCCAATGTCTTCAATAAGAAGGATAATAGGTCTGAAGTCTTTAGGTAGTGTGTGGCTAGATTTTCCCGCTTTGGGTATAAAGACCACTTTTACCTCTCTCAATTTTTTTGGCATATATCCCAGTAGTAAACTTTCCGAGAAAACCTTTATCAATAGTTCCATAATTGTGTCTTGAGACTTCTGCAGCATGATCGGCATGACCCCATCCAGCCCCGCCGATTTATAAGGACCGAACGTGCCCACTGCCCACGCTACTCTTTCCTTCGACACAATCTCTTTTACCATTTCTCTTTTTTCTTTCCCTATTTCCATTTCTTCTTGGATTGGGGGTTCTACCGTTTCTTCTGCTTTCCGATTTTCCGGAAAGTGGACATTTATTAACAAGTCTAGGGTCTCCTTACTGGTCTCGGTCCATGAGTCATCCGGTTTCCTGACGCTCTTTATGACCATCGGGTCCTTTGCGAGCGCCTTTCTGAACCTGGCTGACTCATTTACGTCGTTGACGGATTCGCAAAACCTTTTAAAGGAGTCCCATTTTGCTTCTTTGATTTTCTTCTTGTATTCGTTGAAACTGGTTTTGTACTTTTCCCAGTTCTCGTTTGTATTATCTTTTCTAGCTATTGCATGGAGTTTTCTCAAGGTCGTTCTCAGCAGCCTTAGTTCCACGTTCCACCAGGGTTTGGTTTTTACGCGGCTCTTCCTGACGGGACACGACCTCAAGTATGCTTCATGCAGTGCATTTTCTAAGAACTCGACGCTTCTCTCGATTTCACCGATAGTAGGATTTGGCGAGACACGAAAAGTGCTCCATGTCTGGGCCTCTTCCTCCACCAGTTTTGAGAAACGCGTCCAGTCAGTCTTTTTGGGGTTCCTAAAGTTCCTAACCTTTGAAGGATCGCGATTTATATTAAAAAGGATTCTCCTATGGTCTGAAAAGGAATTTTTCAGGGAAACTTTCTAATTCCCTGCCCTAATTTGTTCTGAATTTGTGGTCAAGGTTAGATCTATCACTTCCCCCCTAGTCCTATTTACAAATGTGGGGACATTACCTCTATTGCAAATTATAAGGTTAGTGGTTAGTATAAAATCCAAAATTGACTCACCTCTCTCGTTGATGTTGCTGCTCCCCCACTGATTATGGTGGCCATTGGCATCAGTTTCTATCACTATTTGCCTACCCTTCGCTGTGGTGTCTTTGACCATTTGTCGAAAGAGGACGGATGGTGGCTCTTTTTCCTCGTACGGCATGTATATGGAGGTGATGGTCAGCGCTGGTCTGTCCTTCTGTTCCATTAACACCGTAGTCATATCGTTATTGCTGTATTGAGTTAACAATTTGAGTTTTAGTGCTCTTTTTGCTAAAATACAGGCTCTTTTCTTACCTGCCATCTGAGCGAAGAACATGTCATATCCTTTTTGCCCCAGCCTTTGGATTTTGTCTCTTACGATCCATGGTTCCTGGACTAGGGCAACGTCAATATTGTCCTCATTCAGCGACAGCATCAAGTCTTCTGAGGCTGCTTCACAGTGGTACAAATTAATTTGCACCACTTGCAGACCCGGTTTCTCCATTTTTGTCCTTGGAGTTGGGAAGCCTCACCTTCAGCGTGCCTAGTCCGAACTTGATGCTTCCCTTCGTGGACCTCATGTTATTAAGGGACCCTTCGTCAACAGCAATGATGTAGTCCTTGCCGTTGCCATTTTTACTCGCCACTGAAGAAATGACTCTCCAGCTTTGAGTATTGAGCCCCTTATTTTGCCTGCTTATAATTTTCAGCACGGTCTCATCTCCCTCCAGCACTGGAGGAGGGACCCAGACCGATACTACTTGCCTGAGCGGGAGGTCAGACCTAGGCACCACCTCTAACTTCGTCCCCTGCCAGAGTCCGCCGCAGTCACTAATTACTTGCTTTAGAAAGTCTAATGACTTCCTGTTGCTGCAACCAACAACCTTGACACCCTTCTGCCAGCCGGCTCCGTCGAAGCTTATCTCTTCGTCGCTTCCGCCTTCGGCTCCTTCTGCAATTGCTAGCAGCACCCTTCTCTCCACCTCTAGCCAGCCTTCAGAGCTCATCTTACCGCCGGGATCTGACCGATCTATGACGGCTATCTGAAACTCCTCTGGTGACACGAAGCTCGTAGAAGGTTTTGCCCTTTTCGCCGCTATTTCCTCGCTTTCGTCTAATCGCAACCTTTTGGTCTTTTGCTCCCTTGAAGGAAGCACGTGACCTTTGGATGTCGCAGGTTTCGGCGATGAGGTTACAGTTTTGGGCCGCTGCAGCTTCTTTGCTTTACTCTTTGTGGGGGGGACATCGGCCTTCTTTTCGTCCAGTGTTTCCTCCTGTTTCTTTGACAGTTGTGAGGCTCGTTGCTGTTTTTTGAACCTCTCCACTATCATTTGGTTCTTCCGGATAAAGTCACTTTCCCTTTCAGTGATCTTATCCGGGTCTTTTTGGCTCATTTTATTAAGAAATTTGACAGCATTCCGATAGCTTTTTCTCTTTCTCTGAATGCTGCCAATCTTCCTAATTCTTTTAGCTTTACCATCCGTTCCGTCTATGTCAGCCTCTTTTAGGAGTCCCCTTTCTGTATCAGAGTCAACAGCTATGACTGTGCTGCCTATTGATGATAAATCATCTTCGACGGCTTTGTTAAGCTGCATACCCTGTAACCGCTCCGAGATACTCCTAGGGCTGCCTTTGACTTCCAGGATGGTGGTGCTCTCATTTTCCCTTGTATCAATACTCGTGGTCACCGTAACCAAGTGAACCATTGCGGGCACGGTTTTGCAATGTAATGATGAGCCTCCCCCAGAATCCGAATGAGGCTCAGCCGCTTTTACAGCGGATGGATTTCCACAAGGGTTACCACCTGGGGTAATTAATATTTTATCATTACACTCCATCATGCAATAAACTTTGCCTTCTCTCTCTAATTCCATTGTCCGCGGTCGCGTATTTAATATTAGCGACTAGCCAGAAAGACTGAGTTTGGTCCCGCTCACTCACTACTCTTTCTGGCCTTTTCACTATCCACAACCTGTGGACGCGCTCGGTAGCATGGAAAAGTGCTCTATCCTCTAGAGGAGGTTACCGAGTTCTGAGTCTGTTATTTTGCATAATATTTTATTTTCGTATGAATAATAATTTTTTATTTCAGTGTCGTTTATAGACATTCCTTGTAGTATTTTTTTTACAAGATTTATCATTATTTTGATAAGATTTTAAATGTTTAAACACATTTTCTAATTTTTCACAAATTCCACTTTTGTTTAATTTTGCAATTATTATTTCATCATCTTCTATAAGATCTGATATCTGTCTGCTCGGTAAATCTGCAGCAGTATTCTTTTTACCAGTAACATATTCTGATTTTATGCTGTAATCTTGTATAGATAAGACCCATCGTCTTAATCAGCAACTGTTGAATTTACATTTATTTAAGAATGGGATCGCTTCATGATCAGTTCTTAATGTCATTTCTCTTGCATCTCTTAAATATGTGTCTAGCTTATCTATTGACCATACTATTACTAGCAATTCTTTTTCGGTTGTAAAGTAGTTTAATTCAGGCCCTTTAAGTGTTAGGCTTATAAAATATATGATGTTTTCATGATTGTATTCATCTAACTGTGATAATATCGCTGCTATAGCGTAATTACTTGCATCAGTTGTTAGAGTGAATGGTTTATTCATATCTATGAACTTTAGAATCATATTTTCAGTAAAGAGGTCTTTTATATTTTCAAAAGCTTTTTGTTGCCTTGCCCCTCATTCGTAGAGTACGTTTTTTCTTAATAATCCAATCAATGGTAGGATTTCATTTGCATAGCCTTTTACGAATTTCGTATAAAAGCTTACAAAGTCTAAGAATACCTGAAGTTCTTTCACGTTTCTTGGACTTTTAAAATTTTTTATTGATTTTATTTTTTCGGGGTCTGGTGTAATACTTTCACTTGTTATAAAGTGCCCCAAGAATTCTATTTTCTTTTTTATGAATTTGGATTTTTCAAAGTTAAACGTTAAATTATATTCACTGGCATTTTTGAATTATTTTTCTAAGTCTGTGTTCATCGAACGTTGTAGATTTTTCATGTTAATCGTCTACAAATGTTAATAAAAATTCTTCGAAGTTTTTTATTACTTCGTCCAGTCCTCTTAATAAGGCTGCACCGCTTGTTTTTATGCCGAATGTGGCTACGTTAAGTTCGTATATTTTATTATCTATTTTAAATGCAGTAAATTTTTTGCTATTTTCTGCTAATTCTATCTGCCAATAGGAGTTTGTTAAGTCTAAGCTTGATATATATTTTTTTCTTGCATCTAATGAATATTTCTTCAATAGATAGTGGTGCCTCATAATCATCTATGATTTTTTAGTTTAGTTTTCGGGCATCTAAGCACAGGCAAACTGAACCATCTTTTTTAATGATTGTTACTATAGCATTTTTGTATGGGCTTTTATATTTTCTTATTATTCCCAGTTCTAGAATTTTTTCTAATTTTTTTAATACTTTTTCCCTATGATTTATAGGTATTGGGTAAGGTTTTGAGTAGAATGAAGTTTCATCGGTTAGTTTTAATTCATGTTTGTATGATTTTATCAAACCAGGTACTTTGCGAAATACTTTTTTGTATTTATATATTATATCTTTTAATTTTTTCTTTTGTTCATGTATAATGTTTTTACATTCATTTATTTTTTCTTCAATCTCTCCTTTTGTGAGCATTGAAGTATTGAAGTAATTTTCAGAATTAAGAAATATTTCTTTCTCGTTTTCTGTATTCAGATTATATGATTCTTGGGATATTTCGCCTTTATCATATATCTATTGTAATTGAATTTTTTCATATTTATTTATTTTTATTTTATTTTCGATGTAAGATAAGTTTATATCTACATCGTTTACTACAATTAATATTTCTTGCAGCACGGTATTAATTATCATACGTTACAATCTTTGTGTATCGTAACCGATGATACATTCTCTTATTAATTTTGGTATGATTAGATATATTCGCTGAATTTTTTGTTCATTAAATTTGGTAATGATCATTATTTGTTTCTTTATTTTGGTTGCTTTTGCACCTGTTGCTGTTTTGATAATTTTACCTGTAACCGGTAATTTAGGGCACATTTTTTATTTTTATAGTTATTAAAGTAAAATTGTTCTGATATGCATGTGACTTCGCTGCCAGCATCTATTAAACCATTCATTTGTATACCCTCTAGATATATTTCTATCTCTGGACATACTATCATATTAGTTTGATTAGCATTGTTTTCTGGTTCAATATCGTATAGTACTTCTTCATTTCTTGATTTTTCTATCGATGCTATTTTATTTTGGGGATTTGTATCTGTTAGAGCCACACCCCATGAATTCTTGTTTATAGGTGTAATATTTATCGGTTTTTCTGGTTATTATTATTTTTATTTTCTTCAAATTCTATGTTTAATGGATCAATTAACTCATGGCCTTTTCTAATTGTTTTATTATCCACTGGTGGCTTAAATTTTTCGTGTTTGGGTTTTTTCCTATGATTTCTATTTACCACTGATGCTGCATTCATTTGTTTATATCTGTTGTACGGTTTCTTGTATCCGATTCTTTCCGTGCTAATCCCTGGTTTATTCCATGATGAATCATCGATTTGCTTATTTCTATTCTCTTGTGTTTGATCGTTGTTTGAGTCTTCTTTTTGTTTATGGTTGTTATAACCATTTGTACGAGTCTTATCGTTATCATTGAATCTGTTGGGTTTTCGTTGATTTTGGTTGTATGGAGGTTTGTAATGCATTTTCTTTTCTCGAATTTTATCATCGTTGTCGAAATCCACAAGGATTTTTAGTAGTGTCATTTTATCTTTTTGTTGTGAAAACTGTAGTGCTTGTCCAACACTTCTATTAAAGTGCCTTGCTATTTTTTCAGTTAATTCTTTATCCATGTAATTTAAATTTAATTCTTTGGCATAGCCGAATAGTTATGTTGCATATGACATGCGTGATATTTTTTCTTGTTCGTTATATTATCCGAATTCGATTTTTCGTTTTGAGAAACGTTGTATATCATAACTCCAAAATCTCTCCGTAAATAACTCATTAAATTCATTAAATGTGGTTAGGTCATCTTGATGGACGAACCACCATTCGTTGGTCTCTTTCTGTAGTACTGTTTGTAGTATTTAAAGTTTCTGTTCTTCGTTTAATTTTTTGAGTGCGATATAATTATCTAATTCGTTTAAGAATTTTATGGGTCTTTTCCCTTCATTGCCTTCAAATTTTGGTGTTGGAATTTTGATTTTATTTAGCTGAGAGTCGTTATTATTACTTCATCTGTCATCATTGTTGTTGTTAATTTGTTCTTTTATTTCTTCGATTCTATTATCTTGATCATATGCCGCATCATCAATTCTTTTAATTAAGTTTTGGTGTATTTCTTGAATAAGAGTATCATTTTCTATTTTTTATTTTAGAGAGTATAACTCAGCATTTAACCTTTCGTTTTTTTCTTTTAATTTTTGATTTTCAATTTGTACTTTTTTCAAGTTATCTGATAGTACCTCCGATTGATCTTTTAGAGTAAAGTCTCTAATTATGTCTTTGTGTATAGCTATTTTTAATAATTTATCCCATTCTCCAGAGTTATTTCATTTACTTTCCATTGTTTCGTTTTGTTGGGATAATTCTTTTAATTCTGAAGATACTACTTGAATCCATTCTTGTAATTTCTGTGGGATATTCTTCTTATTTTCTTCGCTTTCTTGAATTTCTCGCATTTCGACATTCGATCTTCTTTTCTTTCCCGGCATTTTTGCTGTTCATTTCACATATTTATACGTACACGAAATCTTATTTATACACCTCCATATAAGATTTTTATTTATATCAACGTTCAGCAATGAAAGACAAAAAGAATATTATTTATCATATATATACTGAAATTTGACAAGATGATGAATAAAAGTTGTTAATTTATCATTTTTTATTAACCTTGATTAATTTTTATCATTGATATCAAGGAGAAGAAAAAAAAATATGTAAAATGTCATAAACTTCAACTATCAATCATTAAATTCTAAAATCTCATTATTTATTTGTACTTGATTCTAGATTATACTGTATAATCCTTTTTCACTTATACGCAGAGCCTACTGTATATTCATATATTTTATTCTACTATTTTAAATTGATTTAAGTTTTTTAATTATTATTTCACGACATAAAATAAGTCATTGGCGCACAACTCCATGCTGAAGCAATTAAATAATTATAAAATCAAATAATTTGTTTATAATTTTATTAGATCTCACAATTAGAATTGCAATTCATCATATTAAACTTAACTTATAAATTGAGAACCCATATGAAAATTTCAACGTTTAAAGTTGAGAACCTTTATGTTCGTTATAAAATTTTAGGTTGTGCACCACTGTCCATTTTCATCGATTTAAAATTTTATTTTAAATAGTATATCAAAATTTTATTCCAATTAATTACTTTAAATCAATACAATGTAGTATAGCTATTAAGCGTTTGATAACGTTTTGCTTTTGATGTTAATTGCTACCTTATGTTATTTTGCTATCCTAAACATTGAAATTAGCTCGAAATTTGTCGACTTTTCTGTCGTGAAAATTTTATCATGTAATGAAAATCATGTTTGAAAATTTTATTTCTTTAAATTTTGACGTTCCTAAGCCTATTTCATTGCTTTTCATAATTTTTTGTGCTTTATTTAAGCCTTTCTTTTTTTTTCTTTTTTCTTTTGTTTTTAATTTTATTTTTATACTTAATATTTAATCGATTTGTTATTTTCTCATGTAAGTAATTTATTTCTTCTTTTAATTCATAAATATGCTTTACCATAAGTGGCATATTATGGTTAAACCTATGCCTCAATTCTCCTAAACCATTTATTATCTTTTTTTTCATTTTCTTTCCCTTTATTCGTATCTTCTACTAAGTAATCTAAATTGTTTTCGAATTTTTGTAATTTAATTGTCATGAATTCTATATGTTTATTTTGTTCATCGGTTTAACTTCCAATTATTATTAAAACATTTTATGTTCTTTTTTCTCTATGACTATAAATACATTTTTTTGATTGTTTTTAACATTTCGCAATAGTATAATCTCTACTTTCTTTTTTAATATGTAACATTTTTCATTGTAGTTATTTTGTTTTTCCAATGATTTTCTAATGAAATCACAAACTTTTAATTTGTACATTACGTTTTAGTTTTATTCTTTTTCCAATATCACTAAAAAAAACAAAATTTTTTTACATTTATGTTAAATAATTAATAAATGCAGAGCACAATTTATATTAAATAAAAAGTCTTTATTTAATCTATACAAGAATAATTCAATTAAATGATCTCTCTATACAATAATGAAATACAAGTTCTGGCTTTAACAGACGGACTTGAACTAAACTGAACGACGACGAGACGCAACTTGATTCTCTTCAACTGTCTACTAAAATATTCTCAATAGGTGGCAACACCTAGTATGAGTGTGTATATTTTCAACACTCCCTCCCACACTCATACATATTTTAATTAAAGGAGTTGTAGCATATCTCTCGTTTTTATTGTTTCTGTTCTGATCGTTCATTTAGTTCCTGTAATATAGAGAAAAAGTTTGTTAATAACTTAACTAAAATACATATCAGAAATATAATCAGTCAATGTTATCAGTCGTTAAATATTTGTTTGGTCAGTTGTTCATGTAATTCAAATGACAAAGGTTTTGTGAATACATCAGTTATCTGACTTTTAGAGGAAATTCAACTGACATTAATTAAACCTCTAGTTACACATTCCTTTACATAATGTTCTTTTATTTCGGTCATATGTCTTAATTTGTTTTCACCTCGAGTCTTAACGCTTGCTTCTGCTGCCTTGTTATCACACCATAATAGAATTAGTGCTAATTCTTGTTTTAACAATCTTTTAAAATTTGATATAAGGATATCAATTCTTGAGCGCATTCGTTTATAGAAACATATTTCTGTCTGTGAGTTCTTCAGGATGTTGTGTCTTCGAAAAACTTGATCACATAGCTACTGGTCGTAAGAGAATTTTTGCAGTCGTCAAAACTTGCATCTGAAAATCCTTGTAAACAGTCGTTCTGTCCTTTATATCTAAGTTCAAAGTCTTTTGTTCTTCTTAATTATTCAAATACTCTTTCAATCTTCTACCAGTCATTTTTCAGTAAAGTTGAATTGGTGTCTGCATAGAGTATTTACCTTATATGCAATTTCTGGCCTGCTTGCATTGGTTTCTCCTTTTTTTCACGCTGTCTTTTCTTCTTATTGGCTACCTGATTGATTACCATAGGTGTTCGTTGGGCGAGTGATTGATCCAAACTAAACTTCTTTAGCATTTTGTTTATTTATTGTTCTTGCTTAATGCTCAGTATCCTTTTGTTTCTGTCTTATTTTATTTCTGAGCCTAAAGAATTTTTAGTCTCACCAGTTTCTGTCATTTTAAATTTTTTTTTCTTTACATTTGTTACAAACTAGCAGAATGTCATCTGCATACTAAATCAAGATAAGAAATCCGTCTTTTTCTTGCTGAGTAAATAAACAAGACTCATTGTTGAATAATCTAAGTCCACATTTCTTTACTGTCTTTTTAAGTCTTTCATTCCAACATTTTAAACTGACTTTCAGATCGTATAAAGCATTTTCCAATACACACATCTTGTTTTGTTTGATCCTTTCATAAGCATTCATCCCTTCAGGTATTTCCATATATATCTCAATGTTTCAATATCCATTTACAAAAGCTGTCTTTACGTCCATCTGACATATTTTTAAATTGAATTTGTTTGCCATTGCCAGTATAGATCTGATTAAATGTAATCGTGAATCCGGTGCATATGTTTCTTGCATGTCATACTCATTTCTGTCTTTAAAACTACGAATTACTAGTCTCGCTTTATATCTTATTTTACTGTCTTCTTTCTTTTAAATACCCGTCTTAATTGTATAATGTTTGATCTTTTTCTGTCATTCATTACTATTGAACTGTCAACTAATTTTCATACATTATTCTTATACATACATTCTAATTCTTCAATAATAGTTTTGGTCCATTTTTTTTGTTGTTTTTTTGTTTATCTTTTGACTTCATGGCTTCCAAGTTTGTACTCAGGTCAATATTTATTTCTGCTAATAAAACATGAGTTCCTTTATCTATCTTATTTTCTGTACTTGTTTGTGTTTCCATTGGTAATTAAATCTGTCGTTTTTTTTTCTCTCCCTCCGATTTTTGCACTTCATATTCAGTATTTTTCTTAACTTTTGTCGGTTGTTCTACTAATTTCATTTTCTCTCCCTCCAATCCTTGTTACTTTTTATCAGTCTTATTATTTTCGTTTCTTGGTCGTCTAACTGATCTTTAGACTTTCTCTCCCTCCGGTTTTTGTATTAGTCTTTCATTTTCTTTGTCTTCTAATACAAAATTCACAAACCATGTATCTTTATTTTTTCATCAATTTGTTTCCAGTCTTGTATATCAGTTGCTGCATATCTGTCCTTGTAGACTAATTTTTTGTTGAATCTTACATCTCTGCTTTCGTATAGTTTACATAAAACCCATTGTGTCTGAATTCATTATTTACAAAGGTATAATTGTTCAATGCTTGACTGTCTTAAATGGCAATTTGTTAAACTTTGCAATCATACACACTTCACAGTATTTCAACGTATCATCAAATACAGCCTGTTTTAAAGTTTTGATATTAGGAAAATTTAATTGTAATTTTCTTAAATAATCAACTGATGCATGATCCATTCGAAAATGCCACAACCTAGCGTAGTTGTTTGTATTTATTTTCTCCGTCGCTTTTGTGTTTTCAATCTCACATTGAGATTCTTCACTGACTTTAATCTGATGTGATTTATAAATATTTCTGTCTGCAATCTAAATATTTTTCTTCTTTGACTGTCTGAGTTTTTTTTTTTATTAAATTGATTATTTTCTTCAATTCTGTTCTTCGTTCATTCTACTTGTCGTTACATATACTAGAACCTGTCTTTGTTTTAAATTATTTTCTGTCGCATCTCATTTAAATTCAATCAACCAATATTGCTGATTATATATTGGTAAGGATAAAAAATCTTCATTCAAGTCTTCCATGCAGATTACTCTGTCTAAAATAATAAATTTTCCCTCAGTCGTATTTGTTTGCACGCTTCCTTCTTCCTTAGATTTAAGATTTGCGCTGCAGTCTTTATTTGCGCATTAGACTCCGTCCAGTTGTTTAATAAATGTCTTGAAATCAACTTTGAATTTGTCGAACGTTCTGTCGCACCCTTGTCAGCACTCGGTTCATTAGTATTTTTTTTTCTAGATTCTAATTGGTTTAAAACTGCCTCCTTTTTGATATTTTCCTCTGTTATATTTTACATAATTTTCTTGTCTCCTTTTATTGACAGATTTTGCTCGTATTTAATTGACATTATTAATTAGATTAGCTATCTTACTTGTGAATGTTGTCCGACCTGTACTTTCTTTACTTTTATTATTATAATATTTTGATTTATACCTTTTTCTGTTTTTCTGTCTCGAGTGTCCCTGACACTTTGGACATGTTGAGATCACATGATCACAGGTAAATCTCTGACAAAAGTAACACTTCTTTATGCTATTTCCCTGTCGTGGGCAGTCGCTGGCACAGTACCCATAACTGTCGCATTCAAAACATCGCACTTTCTGTATCGCTCTTGATTTGACCATCATAGCTGTCGTTTAATGGCTTTCAACCTGCATAATAAGTAACTTTAGTTTATCATAAGATAACCCTTTCACCATAACAATTTCTGTCATAAAATTTATTCCTTCTACTTGATGTACTTTGCTTATGATAGCATTATAGAAGAAATCTCTTTCGTCTTCTTCAGGCAACGATTTAACTTTTGGCATGTTATTATAACTTCTTACTATTTCTTCAAATCTGTCTATAAAATTAACTGCCTTTTTTTTCGCTAGCTTATACTGTATGTTGTATTTTTTTTTTTTTTAATACTAGATGAAGTTACATTTACCTCGCTTCAATTTAATTATTTCGCTTTAATTTCTTTAATTCTGTTCAACAATTCAACTAAATCTTTAATTTTCATAACTCTAGCATGATAGTCTTTATCTATTCTATTTATTAAAATGTCACGAACTTTCATTTGCTACAATAGTACTATCTACAACATACAATAAGTCCAGCGAACTTAATTCAGACATAAAATAATCTAAAGTTTTCAAATGTGATTTGAGTCGTTAATTTATAATAGCGTTTTACTGGTCCGTCTTTTCTAGCTAGTCCGGTTTTAATAATTTCTTTCAATTGTTTAAAAACGTCTAAAATACTGTCATTTTCTTTATTAAGTCTTTTATCAAACTTTATTTGTATTAAACGCGATATTTTCAATTTATTTACCAGTCCTAAGTATTCGTCCAAGACTGTCGAGTTCCCGGAACCTTCTGCGTTAAGTGTATAATTTTCAAAATCATTGTTTATCTTATATGTCGTTTTGCTGTCTTTAAATTTATCTGTTCTTTCTGACTCGTTACCTGTAGTAATCCTCCTTTCCCTGTTCAAATTTCTCCCTCATTACGTTCAGAGCCTGGCCGTCAAAGACCCACATGGCGCTTCTCTCCTTCACCATCAAAGCCATCAAATCGTCATCTCCTTTCTGCTCTATTCTTCTTTTCTTCGCCTCTCTTGCTCTTTGCCATTTCTGCCTTAACTGTATTGAGTTTATCCATTACCTTGTCCAATTTGTCAGATAGGTCTGCCAATTTTGCTTCAGTCATTTCATTGATTCTGTTTTCTGTCTCCGTCTTTATTTCTGCCGTTTCAGTCGTATTGTAATGCTTATCTGTCTCTTCTCTGTCTTTAGCTTCGTCTTCGTTCTTGTTTTCATCTGTTTTTCCGTCGTATACATATTTTTCCAATACATCATTCAATTTTGCTGTCAAACCTTTGATTTGTTTTTGTCTTTCCTTAACTGTCGCTATTTGACCTCCTGCAGTTACTTTAACTACAGTTTTCACAGAGCCGTCTTCAAAACTGTCACTTTATTCTACTTTCTGTTCTGTCTCGTTATATAGCCCCTCCGTCTTCTCAGTCTCATTGCTGTCGTTAATTCTATCTTTTCTCTCTTTCTTATCAGTCATAGTGTGGCCACCTGTCGTACAATAGGGCATATATAATCTGTCTTTACTCTGTCTCCATCTCTGTGACTGTCCTTATCACCAGGTCAAATTCTTCACTCATAACGTACTTGTCAACTATAAAGGAATAGTAAACCAATATAAATAAAATTCATATAATTTTGCCGAATACAAGCAAAACTAGAAAATTTACGTGAGAGTTAATTATATATATATATTATGAGCTTGATAGACCGAACACAAGCCCTTCAAGCTCAATATATCTATCAAAATAAAGTGAATCAACCTAGTATGCCGAACACAAGCAATATTAGATCATTCATATTTATGACAATTTAAGAGAATCAATCTAACATGCCGAACACAAGCAATGTTAAATCAATCAAATTTGCCAGTTATTTATGTATATTTTTATATTTATAATCATACAAATACGCTATTATTCCCATACACAATATACTGAACACAAGTATTATTATGTATATGAAAGCAGCAACTATGATCGATCAATATTATTTTTAAAACCATGGATATATTTATTAAAAAAAATATTTTTATATACAATAGTTCAAGCTTAATAAAATAAAATTTTTAATTTGAAATAGTCATTATTCATTATCTAATTTGTATTCAATTTGTCATAATTTTGAATACAATGCTGCCTTCAACAACTGTCATATACATATTCTCATGAGGATGTTTTGTGAAGTTGCAATAAACTTCTTTCCTCTGTATAATGATAATTTCAATTAATTAAATATTCTCAAATATATTTTTCTTAAAGTCGTTCTTTTCTGTCTTCTTCTTTTTTTTTAATCGGTCTTTTGTATACATTTACGTAAACTTTATTTTTGTCCGCTTTTATTTAGTTTGTTTCGCTTCACTAATTCTGTCTCTTTCTTAATCTGTCATTTTTATTGCAACGACGCGCACACTTCTATACATATACGATCACACTTATACACTGTCTCTTTTCATTATGCTATAACCATGTTATACGTACATATGTATACGCATATACCTGCGAGTTTATTCTCGCCTTTTAGCAGTCACCGTCTTTCTGTCTTTTTCTAATTGCGCGCGCACGTCTTCACGGTCTTTTTATTGTACACAGCGTCGACATCTTTTTATCAACTCGACTTGGGCCTATGGCCGCCATGTTTGTGTGCATTATTCTCTTTCAGTTTGCAGAAGTCAGGCCAATGCCTTTCTTCCTTCAAGCAATCATACTTAGTATTTCAACATAAAAACGCGTCCGTTTCTACATTTATTTTTAATTATAGCGAAATTTAACCAAATCTAAGCGGCATTTTTGCAAATATTAGTTTTTAACCGGTTTTCATCTATTTCTGTCTATACCGTCATAAATCTGTTCAGACCTCGCGCGTGCATCCACTATACATACATATATATATACACACACACACACATATATATATACATATACACACATACACATACATAAAAACCTTCTTCACTTCGTGTTGTCGTTTATTCAGTCTATCAATTTTATTTTGTGCGTGCATGGTCTTTTCTCTCGTTCTAGATACATACACACACACGCACACACAAAGCATAAAAAAATAATTTTTCTCCTGCACGCATGAATCTGTCATACTTATACACATTGCGTCATTTTACCCAACATAGCGACTCATTTTATTTCTCTCTCACTTTCTCTCTCTATAGACTAGCGTACGACGCTATCTATTCTCTGTCCTTTTCTTTCTTTCTATAAGCGTGCATGCGACGCCATTTCTGTCTTATAGAATTGAGAGAGAATCAAGACAAATTCTTACTTGGAGTCAACTTCCCTTTCCTTTTCTTTCCTTCTCCTTTTTCTCCCTCAGCTGTCCTTCGCTCCGTCTTTTCGTTCCATGACTCGCCATCTCTGACGCTTTCACCAGGGGATAGAGAACAATACAACAATTCACTAAACAGACTGACGCACGCCGCAAACTACACAAATCCCTTTCTTAATTTTATTAAATAAAACGCGCAGTTTAAAGCACTCTGGGCCCATAACCTGTTAAATAATTAATAAATGCAGAGCACAATTTATATTAAGTAAAAAGTCTTTATTTAATCTATACAAGAATAATTAAATTAAATGATCTCTCTATACAATAATGAAATACAAGTTCTGGCTTTAACAGACGGACTTGAACTAAACTGTACGACGACGAGACGCAACTTGATTCTCTTCAACTGTCTACTAAAATATTCTCAATAGGTGGCGACACCTAGTATGAGTGTGTATATTTTCAACAATTTATGTCTTAATCTAAATAATAATAAGATTAAATTTGATACTAATTTAACCTAAGTTCAAATTTTCCAGTGCAAAAAAATTATATAGCATTTATTATCATAAGCGTATTGCTAAATGTTCGCCATTTTAGCGTCTTAACATTTGCTTTTATACACGAGAAGAGAAAAAAAATCTACTTGACAATTTTTCTGTTTTTCGCTATATTTTGTACGTGAGTTTTTCTATTACAAATAAGCTTCAATTGTGACCTTTACATACATTTCCTACCCCTGAAAATGATTGCAAATAGTGCACATATAAAGGTAATAAAGAGAAGAAGAAAATGTATTTATTTTAGACCCGTTTTTAACACAAATATTATGCTGCAACTCTCAAGACTTTTAGTCTTGACGAAAGCATACTCTGTAAGATTTGACTATTCTAAACTTGTTAAGACACAGTATTAAACACTTGTAACTATTCTTGTTACTAATCACAAAATTCGAGCAATTATATAATTATTGATTTCATCTTACTTTTAATTTATAAATTTTGCAACATTCCTATCAACTGCATAAAACGAAAATTAGTTACTAATAAAAAGAAATAAAAATTTATCTAACATTAACCATGATAGGAAAATATTCTTAATTTTTATAGGTTATAAAAAAATATTGGTTTGTTAAAAAATTCTAGTTTTAATGAAAAACTCATCTTTAGTAACTAATGTAATTTATTAATCATGAAAATTTTAGTAATTAAAAGATTTTTATGTTTTTTAGAATAATTTAAATTCAAACGGAAAGCGCGCCATGGACAAATTCATGCGCGCCAGCTTCGAACACGCGGCGCTTGGGTAGCGAGCGCCGTATCTTGTCCAATTCGGTATGAGTGAGAGATAGATAGATAGATATTTAAATTTATTAACTGTACATTATGTTGTACAACAAAAATAATACAAATTCGTAAGTATATATATATAAAATGAGATACTAAGTAAAAATATAATTAAAATAATGATACAGTAATTAAAATAATTAAAGCCTAGCTCGGAACAGAGGCTCATTCTCAAGGGAAAGGTAGTGCGAATATGTTGATGCCTTGAATAATGCCAACGATGAAGAATCTCTTAAAGATGATGGTAGACCGTTCCATAGTTGCGATGACACAACCAGGAACGATCTTTGGTGATACTCGGTAGATGAAAAAGGAATGGTTAACGGTCTCACATCACCCCTCAGTGTCCTCACAGGCCGGCTCCACAAATATCTAGAATAAAGATATGAAGGTGAGCATGACAAAAACATTTTGTATAAGAAGGTAGTAGCGAAGTAGTTTCTTCTACCCGAAGTGGATAACCAGCCTAGAGAGGACCTATAAACAGAGATGTGCTCGCGCCTACTTACACCATAGATGTAACGAATACCAGAGTTTACAACCCTTTGAAGCCTCAGATCGAGTTCAGCAGAAAGGTCAATATAGACCAAACAACAGTAATCAAGTAAAGGAAACAGCAAAGAACGGATAAGATGCTTACGTAGTGCAATGGTGGTACTTTTTCGAAAGAAATTTAATCTATAGAGCAATGAGTGACTCCTGTTACACACATGCGCAATTTGGTCCTTCCAGTTCAACTTACTATCAAGCCATACACCAAGACTACGAACAGAAGATTCAAACTTAATAAGATCACCGTTTATTGGAACACCAGTGATGTGTAATGAGGGCAGCATATTGACATAGAAATAAGATCCAATAATAATAGCCTTTGTTTTGCTCACATTTAATTTCAGATGATTTTTTGTCGCCCAGTTAACAATACTGACAGCTTGATCACTCATGAGAGCAGTAACAGAAGCCAACTTAGCAATTGGGAAGTGAATGTACACCTGAAGATCATCAGCATAGATAAGATGCTGCACATCGGCATGGAAGTCAGCAGCCACATCATTGATGTATATAGAAAACAACAGTGGACCAAGGACAGAGCCCTGGGGAACACCAGTATTTAATGTTACATAGTCAGATGCATTACCATCTGCATCAATAACAGCCTGCTGTCTCTCAGAGAGATAAGACGCAAACCAACGCACAACTGAATGCGAGATGTCAAGAGAAGACATTTTTCTGAGCAGAGAGACATGGCATACCGTATCAAATGCCTTGCTGAAATCAAATAGCAACAGCAACGTCACATAGCGTCTGTCCATATTGCGTCTAATGTCCTCAGTTAGTTTCAGTAGTGCGGTCTGAGTACTATGTCCAGTTCGAAATCCAGTCTGATAAGGGTCCAGTAGCTGTCGTATAGTCAGGTAATTGTAGAGTTGATCATGGACTAGACGTTCAAGAACCTTGGACATAAAAGATAATAAAGAAATTGGCCTAATGTCACCAAAAGCTTGAGGAGAGGAGATTTTGTTTATTGTAGTGACCAGTGAGATCTTCCAGCATGAAGGAAATAAGGATTCACGCAATGAGTCGTTATAAATACGACATAACAAAGGCCCAATGACCGGAAATGCCGCACGGACAAAAGATTGAGGAACAGCATCAAACCCTCTGGCCTGTGAAGTTGAATGACAAACAGCCATCCATACCTCCTCCAAAGTAACTGGATTAAACTTAAACATGGGTTTAAGTGGTTCATCTAGAGCAAGTGTATTCATGTAATCAGAAATGGAGGGGACCAGAGGATCAAACGCAACACCACCAAAATACCGATTCCAATCATTAATTGAAAAAGAATGTCGAGAGTCACTACTGCTGGAACATACGCCCAGGTTCTTGAGTTCTTTCCAGATCTGTCTTGCGTCAGTAATCTTAGATAGTCTGTCGTGGTAATACAGTAATTTAGCTGATTCGATGCATGAATGGGCCCGATCTCGAGCATTTCTATAACATATAAGATCAGCACGCAGCCTAGTACGTTTGAAGCGTCTGTAATGCCCATCTCTCTCAGAGATTAAGCGGTGATGCTCAGAGGTAAACCACGGACGATGACTCTTGCTCTGTCGAACACGCCTAACAGGCACAAACCGTGAGATAGCTTCATTAAGATGAGTGTAAAGACATTCAAGGCGAGCCAAAAGAGAAGAGTCACCGCTACACACAGCACAATTCAGCGATCGAAAATAATCAAGAATAGCAGCCTCATCAACCGCTTTATAATCATGATAAGTAAAATCATTAAGTGTAGGCCTAGAGAGAGACGACTTCACAGTCGCAGCAATAAAATCATGTCCGTCAATAAATGGTACATCAGTCTTCCAATAATCAAGCAGTAAGTCATTGGCATCGACAAGGCACAAGTCGAGCCACGTATCAGAGGAATAAGTATGATGCGTAGGTCCATAAGGCACTGAAAAAAGTGCATTTTCCTTAATAAGGCTCTTCAGGAACACAGAATCATCAGATTCAGAACACAAATTAGTGTTGAAATCTCCTAAAACTACCTTAGTACTATAATTGTGCATATGAGTGGTCAAAATAGGAATAAAGTCCGTGTTGGCCAAAAATGGAGCGTGAGGTGGTCTATAAACAACACCAACGAAAATGGGTGAAGCCAAGTCAGATGAGTTGACCTCACAGAAGAGATACTCAGGTAAACCAGGCTTACCACTCCAGCTTCCAGAGGATGAACAGAGACGCACAGAAGTGAGAGAGCAGTGTACAAATAAAGCAACACCACCTCCCCTGGTGTTACGATCCTGTCTATAAAGAACATACCCATCAAGAGCAATCAAAGAATCACAAACTATCTGGCCCAGTTTGGTCTCAGTAACAGCTATTACGTGGAAATAAGGGCGAGAAGCCAAAAAGAGTCTAATCATCTCAATGTGCGCTCTAATAGAGTTGGCATTGAAATGACAAACTCTGAGACCATCCTTAGTAGTGAAATGATCATGAATGACCGATAAAATAGCATTGTTAGAAGGAAGAAGTGTGTTAGAGTGAGAAGGAAGAGAGAATGAGCTTACCCCAGTGTCAGATGTTAAGTGGTTACATTGTCGTTGGCTGATATCAATGAGAGCTTTGCTAAAAAAGCATCCAAGTCGTCATCCGATGCAACACGAATGGCTGCATCCTCCTTCTTCCTTCTGACGAAGATCTTACCATCACGCACAAATGTAAGGAAGTTGTACCTCTTATCTTTGGCCTTCCTGAGCACTCTCAACTTCAGTTGGTGCAATGAGTGTGGCAGATATTCATTGATGTTGATCAAGGAAGGAGTAAGTGTTTCCACTGATAAAGTTCCCTGCAAAAGGTAACTCCTGATCTTTGAGGTATGAAGGCTACCCATCCTGATCTTGGCTCCGATGACAGATCGCGCCAACGAGGCACTCTTCATAGTGACGAGCAATGGCGTCGTAAGCAGCGGAGGACCAACTTGAGATGTTGTTGCAGAAGGAGCAGTACTATCATCAGTACTACGAGCTGTAGCAGGTCGCGACAAAGGTCGAACCGAAACAATGTCACTGAGAGCAAAACCAGAATTAAGAGAAGCCAATACAGCAAAGACACCGTTCTTCAGATCGTTAAATTCATTAGGAACCAGGCCTCCAAACACCAAGTCTGATGCACGCTCAAGACGCTGCTGGCCAGCCGCCAAAACATCACACTGTTGCCGTAAAGATTTATTGAGCTTGTCCAATTCCTGTAGTTTAGCAGCCATAGGGTCAGATAATGCCCGATCAGGCACAACAGAGAGAGATTCCTCCAGCTTCGCCTTAAGCTCCCGATAATCCTGACAAACCTTGTCAAGCCTTGCCTCAGCCGTTCCACAACGCTCATCACATGCCACAGCAATACCATTCACTCGCGTCTCCAAACCTGTAAATCTCCCATCCAGTGTCAATAGTTGAGTGCCGATATTATTGATCTTGGTATCCATATCATCCAGCTTATCTAATTTCTCCATCTTCTTCAATATAGAAGACAAAAGTTCATTTGTTTGTAGCGCTGGTAGTGTCAGAGTTGGACTACGCGGCAGAGACAGAGAAGCTGAGACATCACTCATAGAACCCACAGAACTAGAACGTGATCGACTGCAATCAGGATTTGCAGCTGCTATGCAAAAGTTACATACCTTTACTTGTTGGTCATTATTATCTCTGTCTAAGAGCAATTTGGTACAAGAGCTGTGATAGGTCTTGCCACAGCGACCACAAAGCTGAGGCTTAGATGCAGCACTAAAGTTTTTAAAACAGAGACCACACTGATTAGACATAGTGACCTCCAAGATAGAAATAGCTTAATCAAACGAATCTTAAATTTTAATTTTAAATTTGGTGCCAGTTGTATATTTAAAAGTAGATAAGCAGCTTAATAAATGCACTCTGAGTTGCTTCTAAGTTTCAGTTGCTGTAAGTGGAAAAGCAGCTTAATAAATGCACTCTGAGTTGTTTCTAAGTTTCAGTTATTGGAAGTGGAAAAGCAGCTTAACAAATGCACTCTGAGTTGCTTCCAAGTTTCAGTTATTGTAAGTGGAAAAGCGGCTTAATTTGTACAGAGTAAGATTCGTTTGACTGTGATTAGAGAGAGCACAAGATAATAGTGGAAAAGCGCCTTAACTGGAGAAATTACCATCAGGTATCACATAGACGGGCAAAAATGCCAATATACAGGTCATCCAAGGGATGGAGCCACCAGCACTAAGCAAATAAGAATCCTCTTGTGGTAGATGATTGCACCAAAAAGATTGAGGTTATGTTGTAGACAATACTTAAAACCAGTTGCAGTACAACTGCATACAATATACTGCACTATTGTAATATACAGCAATTAAATCAAACATGCAGCAAATTCCACGTTGTTACCACTAGATTCTATCAAAAGAGCAGTGAAGTTAGTGTATACGTTATCCAAGAGATGGCGCCATCAGCGTTAAAAAAATATGATCCCTCTTGCAGTATGTAATTGCGCCAAAAAAGAATGAGGTTATATTACAATTAAAAATAAAACTAATTGCAATGCAATTGTGCACAATATAATGCACTTAAAACAACACTCAACAACACAAGCAGGCCCACAGCAACTTTCTCAGGCAGCAGCAGAGTCCACAGCAGTGTCAGAGATAAAAGCAGGTTGATGTTGAGAGACTGCACTTTCACAGTAAGAAACCGTCCAGAGTCCAATATGCAATTGCAAAAATGCAAATGAATGAGGCCAACACTCTCGGACTCCAAGTAGGACGATTCCCTGCAAAAAATTCCACTCCGCAAAGTGAAAAAATGCTGTTTAAATAAGTTTCAAGAGGAGCGAAAAAAAATACGTATGGCGCTACTTACGGCAAGAGAGAGAGATAGAGAGAGACGCCACGCGACGGCGTCACTATCGTTTTACACTTGACATTTATCAACTGTACAATGTATAAAACGTATAAAAATGAATATTAAAACATCATTAACAATAAAAAATATAGTTGTAATATAAAAATGTTAAGTAGAACATATATAATCAGATATATATGATCGAGGGAGGAAAAATATGTAGCATCAGTACGAAATTCAAATGTCAAATGTAAAACGACCTTTAAAGATTAACAAAAGTCACTAAAGCCTAGTTCTTTTATCTTATTAACAATTTTACAAAAATTTAGCATGAATAAGAATAACAAAACTAATAACTAGACTAATTTAATAAAAATAATAATAAAATAATGACAATTTCGGGTAAATAAGTAAAATTAAACAAAATTTATGCATGTTATCTGAGTCACTAGGTAGATGGTGGTAATGAACATGCGCAGTGGATTACATAGGATAATCATGTAAATTGAATTCTGAGTTATCTTAACCATCTACCTAGATGGCGCAGATAAGTATCTAATAACGACCTATAAAACGGGCTGCACGAGGCGCTCTCGCTCTCTAAAATTTCTCGTACAAAGGAACATCCAGACTAGGAAGTCACGTTTAATACCCGCTGTGAGTATAAGAAGGAAGTGGTAGTCGCCATCTTTACCAAACACGTGTCGTTTGTGTTTGGTAATCGAGTGTATACGGGAAGTAGAGTAAAGAAAAAAAGGAAAAGTTAACTATTTGTCTATCATCTAACCTTAAAGTCTTGTGTTTTATATTTATACTAACAAATATATATATATATTTTGTAATGCAAAATAGGAGCGTGACTAGGGTTAATCCCGAAAGGCTCCGAGTGGGAACCCATCTTGTGGATGGATGTACTGTGACCTGCACTTAAGACTGTTGGCAGGTGTAAAAGGGTGTCTTTAAGACTGCCCTTTTCCGTGTGCTCCGTACTGTACTTGTGCAGTACGTAGTGAATCGGTTATCAAAGCCATAGAATCGGTCTTTTTTCTGTTTCAGATTGCTAGATGAATATCAAGAACGTCAGAAGTGATTTTTGTTTCTCTTAGAAAAGTTTAATAATAAAATAATCCTAATAAAATCAATGAGAAGAAATAGTTTGAAATTTATAAGATTTTAGTTTGATAAAAGTAAATTTTGTTCTAATTTTATTGATTAGCCAATTGAATTTCATTTAAATTTTCTTATTTTAATTCAATGAAGCAAGGTTCTTTTGTTTAATAAATTAATGATTTATGATAAGTAACACAGGCCCACAAAATGAAAAAAAATGTCTGAACTTTTGACCGGACATACATATTCCCATATATTTTTCGACGCTGAATCCGAATCTGTAATAAAAATATAGTGTTTTCCTACCTTTTCTCAGAGTTTTATTGAAAAAACCTCATTTTTTACGGTTTTTTTGCGGTTTTTCGAGTCTAGAAAAAACAAATCATGAGATACGGTTAATTGGACTTCAAAATCGAATTCTACGGGAAAAAATACACGGGAAACCATACCTTCAAATTTTTTTAACGCGATTCTAGTCCTCTGTATGGGGCTGAAAAGATGAGGAAATCGGTAAAAGTCGAAATTTTGCCTAAAATGGATTTAAACAATATTAAAATTTAATCATGCGTCTTTTGAAGAGTCGATAAACATTGGAAATACTATCCTGGGGGTTTTTCAGATTTCTGATCATGAATTTGAAGTCAGATTGTGTAAAAACTACTTCTAGAGGGCGGTGACAAGAACTGTATATGGTAAATTTATCGATTTTTTAAAAATTTTACGTCTGAAATACTAATTTTAGAGTCTTTCACAGCATTGACTGTAAATTCAAGATATTAACTTAGCCTATTGTGTACGTTAAACTTAACATTTTGTCTATGTTTGTCTCTCTCTCTCTCTCTCTCTTCCGATGTTTTTTTTAAATTGGCTTACGCTTACGTACACGTTTCTCTTCGAATGACCGATGTAGTCGATTTCTGACACGTTTTTGTCCTTTTTTCGCAGCTGTTTCTCTTTTTATCATCCAGCAGTAATCTGCTAACATGTTGATATCCCAGTTTCCTTGAAATCTACGTTCAAACTCCTTTAAATCTTGGTGAAATCGTTCACCATGCTCTTCACTAAAGTCTCCGTTATTTTCAGGAAACTGATCAACGTGTGAATCAAGAAAATGAAGTTTTAAGTTCATTAGACAACCCAATTTTTCAAAATTACGTACCATTCTTTTCACAATAGCTTTATAATTCGTGTCTTTGGCATTACCCAAAAATTTCGTCGATACCTCTTTAAAACTTAACCATGCTGCCTTTTCAACATCAGTCATGCTTTGTTCAAAGTTTTCGTCTCTAAATAAAGTTCGGATTTCAGGACCATCAAAAATACCTTCATTTAATTTAGCATCAGATTTATGGGGAAATACTTTGCTTATATATTGGAAGCATTGACCATCCTTGTCCAAAGCTTTAACTAATTGCTTTATCAATCCAAGCTTTATATGCAGAGGCGGTATCAAAATTTTCGAAGGATTAACGAGTGGATCTTTTATAACATTCTGTTTTCCAGGTTCAAACGATTCTCTTGATGGCCAAATTTTCTTTTTATAGTGTTTTTCTCTATCTCTGCTATCAAACATGCATAAATAACATGGGTACTTCGTAAATCCAGATTGTTGTCCAAGTATCATAGATAAAATCTTTAAATCGCCACATATTTGCTATTTATGTTCTCTATATTTTATTTTCGTTAAAAGTAGTTCAAGATTGGAATACTCTTCTTTAAGTACTGTTGAATGTGCTAATGGTATAGGAGCATATTTATTTGTGATATTGAGGAGTACTGCTTTAAGAAGGGGCCGAACTAGCTGTCTTTGTCTAATAGCGTTTTTCATCATTTATGTAAACACTATCCGGTATAACAAGAAAAAAATAGCAGCCCCCGCTAGATATTAGTATAATTAGTAAATTTTGTAATAACAACCAAATTTTTTACCGCATAGTTTTTGACTAATTAGAGACCTACTAGCAATCTAGAATATAACCTATCTTTTTTTGGTAGGTCTCTAATTATTCAAAAACTACGCAGTGAAAAAATTTGGTTGTTATTACAAAATTTACTTATTATACTAATATCTAGCGGGGGCTGCTATTTTTTTCTTGTTATACCGGATAGTGTTTAAATAAATGATGAAAAATGCTATTAGACAAAGACAGATAGTTCGGCCCCTTCTTAAGGCTGCGCTTTGATGAATCAATGAATAGTCGCCAATTTTCAGGTTTGTATATGTTGGGTTTCAATTCATCAATAAGACCTTTCACGTCCGTGCAATAAACCATATTAGAATCATTCTTGAAATAATTTCTAAAGCGCTCTTCTCGATTACGATATGCACATACTTTAGTACCTTTTGTCAACATATTTCGTCTCTTAAACTCTGAAGCCATAAACTCTGATTGTTCCTTAGATAAACCACTCTTTCTAAATAAATCGTTCAGACTTTTTTGATCAAACTTTTCAACAGTTCGTTCTTCACCCTTAGGAATATACTCTTCATCACTATCCAGAGAATGTTCTTCAGGTGAACTTAGATCTTCTTCATTTGATAAGCTTCCGTCTGCGGCAATCAGATTTTCAGTTGTTTCATCTGTCGAGTTTTCATCTACATTTAGATTCCCTAAGCCTGTTGTAAAACTATCTCTCGAATCTTTATTTTCAAAAATATCTATAAAATTCTTGGATGGAAATTCTATACAAGAAGTATTAGGATATACTATTCCTTTTTTCTGTATCTTGTCTAAACCTTGTATCTTTGTTAAACAAAAATAGCAATCATTTTCATCTTTTGGTTCCTTCCACTTTGTAGGTATAGTAAATTTTAATTTGGACCTAGCCTGACTGGTGTTGTATCGATTCATCATGGCATAACATGAAGCACATATATAATGAGGAACCCAAATTTTATCCTGTTGAGAAATCTCAATATCAAAACATTTTCGATAGATAAAATTAATATTATCTGTGATTTTTCTTTTGTTTCGTTGTCCAATATATTCTGAACATACATAACAGAAATTATCTTGAGATCCATTACACGTATGGTTAAAACTGTTATTGGATGTACCAGCGCAGTTTAAAAAAGGTTGAAAATTTGAATTAGCCATATTGTTAAATTAAACCCCACACACTAGGAATCCTGTTCTGATCGCAGGTGAGTCCGCCGTCCTAGGGGTGATAACTCTCATACCTCCCCAGGCCTAAGTATGAGAGCTTTCCGACTTTGACGAGGACAATGTCAACTCGTCGTCGGACACACTGCGGCATCATTCTCACATCCTAGTGCTCCCCTGCAGGACAGCGCGCCTTCGCTGGGTTCGTTACTGCAAAGTATTGAGTACACCGAATCATTCTACACATCCCATTTTCAGGGCAGTTGTCATCGTGACCAATACTTCGCAGCAGCAGGTTTTTTTTAGGTACCCTTATAGAGTACTGATATATATATATATATATATATATATATATATATATATATATATATATATATATAGCTTTGGAAAAAGATCATAAGTCCCATTCGTTTATAAACAATGCTTTAAGATCAATGACAGTGTACAACAGTGATTAACTGAACGGAGCTTTAAAATGAAACCGAATTCATTTCTAAACAGCAGTACCCAATTTGACAACAGAATAAGTATAAATAAAAAATTGACAGATCAAATTGTCTCTGACACAAACACACCAAATGAAGAAGATCTAAGTTCACCTGAAGAACATTCTCTGGATAGTGATGAAGAGTATATTCCTAAGGGTGAAGAACGAACTGTTGAAAAGTTTGATCAAAAAAGTCTGAACGATTTATTTAGAAAGAGTGGTTTATCTAAGGAACAATCAGAGTTTATGGCTTCAGAGTTTAAGAGACGAAATATGTTGACAAAAGATACTAAAGTATGTGCATATCGTAATCGAGAAGAGCGCTTTAGAAATTATTTCAAGAATGATTCTAATATGGTTTATTGCACGGACGTGAAAGGTCTTATTGATGAATTGAAACCCAACATATACAAACCTGAAAATTGGCGACTATTCATTGATTCATCAAAGCGCAGCCTTAAAGCAGTACTCCTCAATATCACAAATAAATATGCTCCTATACCATTAGCACATTCAACAGTACTTAAAGAAGAGTATTCCAATCTTGAACTACTTTTAACGAAAATAAAATATAGAGAACATAAATGGCAAATATGTGGCGATTTAAAGATTTTATCTATGATACTTGGACAACAATCTGGATTTACGAAGTACCCATGTTATTTATGCATGTTTGATAGCAGAGATAGAGAAAAACACTATAAAAAGAAAATTTGGCCATCAAGAGAATCGTTTGAACCTGGAAAACAGAATGTTATAAAAGATCCACTCGTTAATCCTTCGAAAATTTTGATACCACCTCTGCATATAAAGCTTGGATTGATAAAGCAATTAGTTAAAGCTTTGGACAAGGATGGTCAATGCTTCCAATATATAAGCAAAGTATTTCCCCATAAATCTGATGCTAAATTAAATGAAGGTATTTTTGATGGTCCTGAAATCCGAACTTTATTTAGAGACGAAAACTTTGAACAAAGCACGACTGATGTTGAAAAGGCAGCATGGTTAAGTTTTAAAGAGGTATCGACGAAATTTTTGGGTAATGCCAAAGACACGAATTATAAAGCTATTGTGAAAAGAATGGTACGTAATTTTGAAAAATTGGGTTGTCTAATGAACTTAAAACTTCATTTGCTTGATTCACACGTTGATCAGTTTCCTGAAAATAACGGAGACTTTAGTGAAGAGCATGGTGAACGATTTCACCAAGATTTAAAGGAGTTTGAACGTAGATTTCAAGGAAACTGGGGTATCAACATGTTAGCAGATTACTGCTGGATGATAAAAAGAGAAACAGCTGCGAAAAAGGACAAAAACGTGTCAGAAATCCACTACATCGGTCATTCGAAGAGAAACGTGTACGTAAGCGTAAGCCAATTTAAAAAAACATCGAAGAGAGAGAGAGAGAGAGAGAGACAAACATAGACAAAATGTTAAGTTTAACGTACACAATAGGCTAAGTTAATATCTTGAATTTACAGTCAATGCTGTGAAAGACTCTAAAATTAGTATTTCAGACGTAAAATTTTTAAAAAATCGATAAATTTACCATATACAGTTCTTGTCACCGCCCTCTAGAAGTAGTTTTTACACAATCTGACTTCAAATTCATGATCAGAAATCTGAAAAACCCCAGGATAGTATTTCCAATGTTTATCGACTCTTCAAAAGACGCATGATTAAATTTTAATATTGTTTAAATCCATTTTAGGCAAAATTTCGACTTTTACCGATTTCCTCATCTTTTCAGCCCCATACAGAGGACTAGAATCGCGTTAAAAAAATTTGAAGGTATGGTTTCCCGTGTATTTTTTCCCGTAGAATTCGATTTTGAAGTCCAATTAACCGTATCTCATGATTTGTTTTTTCTAGACTCGAAAAACCGCAAAAAACCGTAAAAAATGAGGTTTTTTCAATAAAACTCTGAGAAAAGGTAGGAAAACCCTATATTTTTATTACAGATTCGGATTCAGCGTCGAAAAATACATGGGAATATGTGTGTCCGGTCAAAAGTTCAGACATTTTTTTTCATTTTGTGGGCCTGTGTAATTAATGCAAAGATTTCAATAATAGAGATATTTCTTTTTCGTTGCTTTATTTTCTAAAATTTTCTTTTATCAAAATTTAGCATGTAAACTGGTAGGCAATAAATGAGTAATAAGAAAAGACGCCGTAAGGCCACACTCAAAATAAAATTACGTCTTGTTTATTTATCGATCTTCTATACGTAAAATGATTCCTGTGAGTCTAAATAAAAATAATTTATGTTATTTCAGTATTGATTGCATGAAAGTTATCAAATATCAATAATAAAAAAACAAAAAATGTGTCTTGTCTAAAAACAAGTTTTTTGTGTATCGTCTAAATTAGAAAGGACCTACAAAACCATCATCAGTTGATCCAATTTGCTAAGAAAGCAAACGAGCAAAGAGAAGAAAGCAAGATTGCTGCTATTCTAAAAAAAAATCCTCTCGATTCAATTAATTTTTTTTATACTAAATTTATTAAAAATAAAGTAAAGTAAAGTTTTATCATGAATATTGAATATTTTAAGAAACAAATTTAATTAAGTTAATGAACATAGCTTTTTATCTTTACAATAAAAAAAAATAAATAACAATCTTGCCATTCAGAATATATAGATTTATGACGTTGCAATTTTAATATAAATTTTTATCTATTATATTTACGAAGGAAAATATAAGTAAATATTGAGTATAAAATTTAACATTTAAATAGATGATACTAGATAACGCCAATTTAAATAGATTTTTACTAGTCGTCACGCTACCAGTACGGAGTTTGTGATCATCCACCTTCTCGCGGACCTGCAGAAAGAAACGAAATAAAACCACAGCATTAGAATTCATTAATTTTAAGTAAAACTTTATTTAAAGAGAGTAGGCTAAAGAGTGCCGTACAAAGATTCGGCTTCGATCTGCTTAAGCGTCGAACGAGCCGCCGCGACCGCAGTTCTCCCCTACCGCTAAGTAGAAGGGATGCATTTATATATTCTACATGATACTATTACAGGAGCGCTTGAATGAGAGCTAGCGTACGTCACTTTATAGGCGTGTATCTGCGCACTTCGAAGCTCGTACATATATTACTACTATTATATTAAAGTGAAGAATTAACATAACGCATCTTTAACATACACGTTCACATACATACATACACGTACACACACACTTACTCATATACACATAAACACATACATAAAAATCGTCTCTCCGTCTTCGTCTCTCCATCTCCGTCTTTCCGCCACCGCCTCTCCGCCATCGCCTCTCTGTCTCCGTCACTGTCTCTCCATCTCCATTTCTTCGTTTCCGTCTATCTGACTCCATTTCTCCGTCTTCGTCTCTCCATCCCCGTCTCTCCGTCTCCGACTTTTCGTCTGCACCTTTTCGTCTCTGTCTCTCCGTTCCCGTCTTAGTCTCTCCATTCCCGTCTCTTTGTCTCTATTTCTCCGTCTCCATCTGTCTGTTTCCGACTCTCCGTCTTTGTATTTCCGTCTTCGTCTTTCCGTCTCCGTCTTCGTCTCTCCTTCCCTTCGTCTCCGTCTCTCCATCTCCGTCTCTCCGTCTATAAGTCTCCGTTTTCCGTCTTTTTTCCTTCGTCTCCGTCTATTTGTCTCCGTCTCTTCGTCTCCGTCTGTAAGTCTCCGTTTCTCCGTTTCCGTCTGTCTGTCTCAGTCAATCCGTCTCCACCTTTTCTTCTCCGTCTCCCCACTTCGTCTCTCCTTCTGCGTCTCTCTATTTTCGTCTCTCCGTCTTCATCTGTATGTCTCCGTTTCACCAACTCTGTCTGTCTGTCTCAGTCTCTCGATCTTCATCCCTCTGTCTTCGTCTTTCCGTCATTCCGTCTCCGTTTGTCGATCTTCGTCTCTGTCTCTCCGTTCCCGTCACTGCGCCTCTGTCTGTAAGTCTCTGTTTCTCCGTCTCCTTCTGTCTGTATCAGTCTCTTCGTCTTACTGTTCCAATTTCTACGTCTTGTTCTCTCCTTCTCAGTCTCTCCGTCTTTCCGTCTCCGTTTCTCCGTCTGCATCTTCTCTTCTCTGTCTCTTTGTCTGTCTGCCTCCATTTCTCTGTCTTCGTTTTCCCGTCTTCTTCCCTTCGTCTGCATCTTTCCATCTCCGTCTTTTTGTCTCCACCTTTTTGTCTCCATCCCTTCGTCTCTCCGTCTTTGTCTCCGTTTGTTCGGCTTCTTCCCTTCGTCTTTCTTCGCCACGAATTTGTTATTACACAGCGCTTACAATAGTTGTTGTGTTTTTTAACTACACAGCGCTTACAATAGCAGCCACGTTTGTTTAACCACACAGTGCTCAAAATTGCTGCCACGAATTTTCAATTATACAGCGTTTACAATAATTGTTGCGTTTTGTTATCTTTAGCTCTTAGAAAAGCAGTCGCAAATTTCTAATTACACGGTGCTTACAGTAATTTTAGCGTTTTTTCCCATCGCAGCCCTTACAATAGCAGCCATGTTTTTTTTTAACCACACAGTATTTAAAAAAGCAATCGCGTTTTTTTAATAGCACAGAACTAATAATAGCAGCCGTAATTTTTAACGACACAGCGCTTAACTCTATATTATAATTTCTAATTTTCTTATATTTAATATTACATTAGATTTCTAAATGTGTTTGATTTTATTTTCTTATTCATTATATTCTTTTGGCAAAATTGTGTCTAAACTTTCGTCATTTACATCTTTTGCAGAGTCAATGCTCAAGTACTCTATTACTGGTTCATTTATTTTTGATAAAATTTTTTCATTCATTTCCGTTACATTTACGTTTTTCGGTGCTAATATAATATTTTCGTAATAATCACAATTTTCAATATTTATATTAAGCCCGTAAATTTCATTGATTAGATTGTCCTCTGACAATATTTTTTTTGGAGTTCATTTCCCTTTTTCATATTTTAAATAAAAATTAGCATTCCCCATATTTTGTAACCAATTTTTAAATTTATCATCTGATTCCAATAAACGTTTATTTTCTTTCGAAGACATACATTGAGAATGTTCTCATATATAGCTTTTTTTGACAAAATTTTCTACTATCTGTCTTCTATTTCCATGTTTTACTATTGGTAATGTTTATCTAAAATCACCTGATATGACAAATGTTTTCCCTCCAAACAAGTGATTGTTATCACATACATTTTTAAACATGCGATCGACGGCTTCAAAAGCGTATTTTGATGTCATTGTGATTTCATCCCAGATAAGAATTGATACATTTTTTATTTTTTTACCTATTTCTGCTACCTATCATGCTGTTTGCACTAATATTATATATTGTGTCTTCAGATACGTTCAACGGTAATTCAAATGCTGTATGTACTGTCACACCGTATTGTAATAAATTAGCCGCTATACCTGTCCATGATAGAACTACATAGTTGATTCAATGAATTTTTAGATAAGTTATAATTCTATTTAATAAGTAGCTTTTACCACTTTTCCCTGGACCGACTATATATATATATATACATATATATATATGGGACGTTTCACGTCAACTCACCTAACAAAAAAATAGAATTCGTCGAAAATCTGTAAATATGTTCTATTTGATACCCAAAATATACAAAAAAAATTTTAGAGGTGCAGGTCAAAGTGGTCAGGATTTAAACGTGATCGAATTTTTCGAATTTTCCAAATTTTTTGCTAAATAAATATTTTAATGAATTTTTTCCTCAAAAACTATCAATTTTTCGTTGAAACTTAATAGAATACTTTTTCTTGGAAATTAGATGTAGAATTCACCTGAATTTCTGTAAATTATAATATACTGATTTTTATGCTTACTTGATCGATTTAAACATACTATTTAGTATATCTAAAAATCGAGCGGGTTAAATTGGCTTTTTAAAGTCTTATTTTTTTTTTTTTTTATGAGGAAAAAATATACGAAGCCTCCAGTTAGGCAGCCTTCTCAAAGTTACTTAATTGCGCAAAAATGTCTTAAAAAATCGTTATTTTGGATCAATGATGAGATTCGTGATTTTTTTTCTGAAAAAGTATTGATTTTTGGGACAAATGTATGAGAATGTTTTTTATTGGAAATCATGTGTAGAATATGAACATATTTTTACAAATTGTAATTTAAGACATTATGAACCATGTATACTAAAAATTTAACAAAAAATAAATTTTAAAATTTCAAAATTTCATTTATACTTTGTGATGTTTAGCAAATAACGGTTTAAAAAATTTACATACATTTTACATACAATTTCCAATAAAAAAAATTTTCATATATTTGTCCCAAAAATCAATACTTTTTCAGAAAAAAAATCACGAATCTCATCATTGATCCAAAATAACGATTTATTCAGACTTTTTTGCACAATTAAGTAACTTTAAGAAGGCTGCCCAATCGGAGGCTTCGTATATTTTTTCCTCATAAAAAAACGAAAAAAGTAAGACTTTAAAAAGCCAATTTAACCTGCTCGATTTTTAGATATACTAAATAGTATGTTTAAATCGATCAAGTAAGCATAAAAATCAGTATATTGTAATTTGCGAGAATTCGGGTGAATTCTACATCCAATTTCCAAGAAAAAATATTCTATTAAGTTTTAACGAAAAATTGATAGTTTTTGAGGAAAAAATTCATTAAAATATTTATTTAGCAAAAAATTTGGAAAATTCGAAAAATTCCATCACGTTTAAATCCTGACCCCTTTGACCTGGACCTCTAAAATTTTTTTTGTATATTTTGGGTATCAAATAGAACATATTTACAGATTTTCGACGAATTCTATTTTTTTGTAAGGTGAGTTGACGTGAAACGTCCCATGTATATATATATATACTTTTCAGTGCAGTTTGTATTTAATGAATTTATTACTGTATTAAAAATACCCGTTTGAGCATTTGTTAGACAATTAATAATTAAGAAAATATTAGTAACAGTATTTACTGTACTGTATTCAATTTCGTTATTTTCAATATAGTATTCTAAAGTAGGTAAATTAAAGTCACTTAATTGGAATTCATTAATAGTTAAAATATCATTATGCCTAATGCATATTCTTCACCTTTTTGTTGATTCATTTTTGGTAATACCATAAAAATATATTCTATATTTTTCATGTAATTCTCGAACATTTATTGGATTGTGAAATGTACAAATGTAACTAAATAGTTGACAAAGAGCTTTTGGAAATCAAGATTTACATGATTCTTCTACACATTTATCCCATTCATCATATATTTCAACTAAATTTCTTGCTTCTGCTGCTTCGAAGCATGTGATTCCATCAAAAGTTACTAACAAGGAGAGTGCATTGCATTTGGGTCTTGGATTTTCTTCTAGCTTTGGGATCTTTTTTCTTACATAAAATTATGAAAAAAGCCGCGTCCATTCGGTCCAACGCTCGATTTTTTCCGAGTTATGAGCAGTTTTGTCTGTTTTGTTAAAAAAATTGCATCTGCTTTATGATTTTACAGTTTTCGAACTAATTATTCTAGAAGGTTTTTACTGATTGCATATTAAAGTTGAGACTAAAACCTTTCGGTTAAAAAAAAAACGCGTCCAAAAAGCTGTAGTTGTTAAAAACTTATGAAGGAATGAAAATTAAAATGAATTTGTGACTAAAATGTTGCATTTATTTTCTATGCATTTTTTGAGCTAAATATTTGCGCTATTTTTATTCGCCCATAACTTTTTAATGACTTGAGCTTTTTGGACACGTTTTTTTTTTAATCGAAAGGTTTTAATCTCAACTTTAATATGCAATCAGTAAAAACCTTCTAGAATGAGTAGTTCAAAAACTGTAAAATTATAAAGCAGATGCAATTTTTTCAACAAAACAGACAAAACTGCTCATAACTCGGGAAAAATCGAGCGTTGGACCGAATGGACGCGGCTTTTTTCATGATTTTATGTAAAAAAAAAGATCCCAAAGCTAGAATAAAATCCAAGACCCAAATGCAATGCACTCTCCTTGTAAGCTTTCAAAAGATATTGCAGCTTTAACGTGAAGCAGAATTAAACTTAAAAAGAATTGTAACGTCGAGAAATGGATTAAATTAATAATTCATTAATCGCCGCCACACACGCGTGAATTTCTTTACGCAGCGTCGCGCAGTTCGACTGCGTGTTTTCTAGAGCGGGGCGAAAGTTAGACTTGGGTTTCTCTTGAGATGCGAGAACCTCAATTAAGTAACTTTCCGCGTCGCGATTTAATTTATAATTTAAATTATGTTTTAATATTTTGAACCCCTAGCCAAAGCAACATATCTCTATCGCTCTACTTGGAGTCTAATGAGGTCGGTCCTCTAAAGCGGGGTCGCGTTATATTTTAGAATATATGAATATATATATATATATATATATATATATATATATATATATATATATATATATATATATATATATATATATATATAGATACATATGTGTCAATCCACGTCGAACCGATAATCGCTCTGCCAAAAATTGTAGATCACCAGAAAAATCGTTTATGGGCTCAAAATTTTTGTCTTACACTTTACTTTCTTTTGCAACGTGGCGATTTTGAAAATTCAAACTGATGGCTGCAATACAACGGCTACAACCTAGAGATTTCATAAAAAATTTTCGAAAATTGATTTTAATTTATTCAAATGTTATTATATGTATTTTTTTATATCAGAAATCAATTCAGCGTTCAATTTTACATAGAAATTTAGTATTGCACTCGAGGTAGAAAAAATTTACAATGTCATCGGAAGGTCATATCGGGAAATAATAGTTATTTCTCGAATTACTCATTGATCAATGTTGATTAGTGAGGAAATAAAGATACTAATAGATAAATTGAGTCACTTAATCCAAATCTGATGTCCGCTTAACCCTACAAGATCTCCATCAAGGTCATTTGAAGGTCAAATCGCGAATATCTTTTATTATTTGATAAGATTAGGACACCTTCAAGTTTTACGTGTCACTGAATCGGAATCCGGGGTCACAGTTTAAAATGAATTTTTCTGTAATTACGTCGTTTGACGCTCCGACGGACCCGGATTCGGATCCAACGACACGCAAAATTTGTAGGTGTCCTTGTCTTATGAAATAATAAAAGATATTTGCGATTTGACCTTTAAATGACCTTGATGGAGACTTGGTAGGGTTAAGCGGACATCAGATTTGGATTCAGTGACTCGAGATACCTACCAATATTTTCATTTCCTTACTAATCAACATTGATCAATGAGTAATTCGATAAATAACTATTATTTCCCGATATGACCTTCCGATGACATTGTGAATTTTTTTTACCTCGAATGCAATACTATATTTCTATATAAAATTGAACGCTAAATTGATTTTTGATATAAAAAATACATATAATCAAGTTTGAATAAATTATAATCAATTTTTTATGAAATTTCTAGGTTTGAGCCGCTATATTGGAGCCGTCATTTTGAATTTTCAAAATCGCCACGTTGCGAAAGAAAGTAGAGTGTAAGATGGAAATTTTGAGCCCATACACGATTTTTTTGGTAATCTACAATTTTGGGCAGAGCCATTATCCGTTTGCAGTGGATTGACACACATATATATATATATAATTTTATTTCACATTTTAACGTAGCTTTACATTTTTTTAATTTTCTATTTATTTATTATTTTACATTTTTATATATATATATATATATATATATATAAATGTAAAATAATAAATAAATAGAAAATTAAAAGAACGTAAAGCTACGTTAAAATGTGAAATAAAATTTCATAAATTAAATTGTAAAAATGAAAATAGAATAAAATAAAAATAAATGATTATAAAAAAACAAATTCAATTTATATTTTAATTTTTAGATTTATGAAAAACTATATCTTACTTTTTTCAATTGGAATGAAGAAAGAGAGATGTACTTGGATTGAGTTGTAACTTGTAGATTAACTTGTAGAACTTGTAAATAATTTGAATTTGTAGATAATTTATAGAACTCGTAAATAATTTGTACTTGTAGATAATTTGAACTTGTAAATAATTTGAACTTGTAGATAATTTGAACTTGTAGCTTGCTTGGCGAGTGCCCGAGCAGGACTGACTGTCAGTACTTCGTTGGGGTATTACATACCATTAAAATTGGGCGGTTTTTATTCACCCCCGTTTGGGTAAATTTCGGTGTACTGGAATTTTCTTATTGGTTGATGAATTTTCGCAGAAGAGTTTTGAAAACTGTCACTTGGCTGTGTTGACATCGATTTCTTCCCTCTGTTTCTTTCCAATGCATCTCTCTCTCTTTCAAAAATAAGCTACATATGTTTCTTAAGAAGGGGCCGAACTATCTGTCTTTGTCTAATAGCATTTTTCATCATTTATGTAAACACTATCCGGTATAACAAGAAAAAAATAGCAGCCCCCGCTAGATATTAGTATAATAAGTAAATTTTGTAATGACAACCAAATTTTTTGCCGCATAGTTTTTGACTAATTAGAGACCTACTAGCAATCTAGAATATAACCTATCTTTTTTCGGTAGGTCTCTAATTATTCAAAAACTACGCAGTGAAAAAATTTGATCGTTATTACAAAATTTACTTATTATACTAATATCTAGCGGGGGCTGCTATTTTTTTCTTGTTATACCGGATAGTGTTTACGTAAATGATGAAAAACGCTATTAGACAAAGACAGATAGTTCGGACCCTTCTTGAATTTAATTGTTATAAGAAATATAAGAAATTACGCATATAAAAGGATAAAATTAGAAATTAGGTTTTTCAATTTATAATGTTTTTTTCAACTAATGTCTATAATGAAAAAAACTAGTTTAAATAAATTTAATTAATTACTAAATTAAATTATTTGTTTATATGTGAAAAGTAAAAATAAAAGAATAATATAGTATAGATATTTAATTAAATAAATATTATCAATTAATATTGATTCGCTCAAGATATACATAAAATAACGCAAAAGTTAAAAGAAAGAATTACGCATCAAAAAGGACGCTAACACAAATTTGACAATGAAAAAAAGGTTTTAATAAAAGAAGAAAATTAATATTAATATCACTAAACTTTAGTTCTTAAAATTAAAATTTACATTATTTAAAAAGAAATAAATCTTAAAAAAATAAAGAAAATACGGATGACGCTTTACACCCAAAAAAAGGACGCTTAAGAGAGAGCAGTATAATTCTGTCCTTGTCTAATCTAAATTTTCGTTATTATGACTAAATTAAATAGTTTTATACAAAAGTAAAGGCAGAGACCAATAGATTTAGGGATGAGCAGATAATTCTATTCTATGAAAAAATATAAAATTTTCATTAGTTTTCGAGTGAAGTCTGAAACGGCAAAAGAGTTAAATTTGATTGGAGTGTTAAACTCTTTTTTCGTTTCAGACTTTACTCGAAAACTAATGAAAATTTTATATTTTTTTATAGAATAGAATCGTCTTTTCATCCTCAAATCTATTGGACTCTGCCCTTACTTTTGTATAAAAATATTTAGTTTATTGATTATAACGAAAATTTAGATTAGACAAGGACAGAACTATACGGCCGCCTCTTAACGCACGATAAGGTGCAAGAAATGTTATAGAAAAATTATGGTTAGTTGTTTTTTTTTTATAATAACAAGATTTAATTTTATAATTATTTATTCATTAATATTGTTATAACGTTTTTGATGTTTATTAATTTTTAAATATTTTTTTACTATTTATTTGTAGCAAAGAAAAAAATTATTTATTTATAATAAAACGGCAAAAGAGTTAAATTTGATTGGAGTGTTAAACTCTTTTTTCGTTTCAGACTTTACTCGAAAACTAATGAAAATTTTATATTTTTTTATAGAATAGAATCGTCTTTTCATCCTCAAATCTATTGGACTCTGCCCTTACTTTTGTATAAAAATATTTAGTTTATTGATTATAACGAAAATTTAGATTAGACAAGGACAGAACTATACGGCCGCCTCTTAACGCACGATAAGGTGCAAGAAATGTTATAGAAAAATTATGGTTAGTTGTTTTTTTTTTATAATAACAAGATTTAATTTTATAATTATTTATTCATTAATATTGTTATAACGTTTTTGATGTTTATTAATTTTTAAATATTTTTTTACTATTTATTTGTAGCAAAGAAAAAAATTATTTATTTATAATAAAATTTTGTGTTTGATAAAAAATGTTAAAATAGTATACATTTTGGATTAATAGTTTTTAACAAAATTTTATAAATTTTACGAAATGAATATTATAAGTTTCTTGGGTAATTAACGGTATTTGCTCTTGGTGCCTAACTTAATGAGTCTTCGTCTGGGTGTTCCAATTTTGAGTAACGGTAATATTTTTCATGTAAATTTTAATATTAACGTATGTTTATGTGAGGTTTTATATAATATTTTCAGGTACCCAAAATTGGAAAATCCCTTATGATTGTTTGCATAGCTGAAATATTTTACTTTATTTTATCCAAACGGTACAATAATTACATGTCTTAAAAGAAAATGAGTTCACACCGAAACATATACAGATCGGACAAAATAATAATCTTTCGGTAAAATATGAAATGGAAAAATAATGATTTAAAAATAATTAACAGAAAAATAAAGTGTTGGTCTTACAGGAAAACACATTGAGAGTAATTTAGAAAAGAAATTCGCGTGAAAGATATTAATAAATATGAATTTTTTGTTTAAAAGAAGTCGGCAAAATTGCCCGACGTTACAGAATCTTTCTCTTTGTTTTGGATTAACTGAGTACATCCTGGTTAGAATAGGTTTTATAGTTTTTATTTTTTTCGTCCATGTTTTGTGTATTCGATTAAAAACATAATGTTGCAGTATATCAGAACAAAAGTAATTAAATGCTAAGGCGTTATTATATGATCTTATGCATTTTAAAATTATTACTTATTATAGAATTTCCCGCAAGTAATTTCTTAATCTCTTCAGGATATTCTGGGTCTTCTTCTAATGTTATATTTCCTTGTTTACAATATTATGTAAATTTCTTATTGCTTGACATTTCGATTGCAAAATGTCTAGCACAAAAATCACAAATAAAATCTAAATCGCCAATATTATTTTCGATGATATAATTTTCACTATTATTGGTCTTTAGCTATTGTTAATAAAATAAACCATAAATGATAATATTTATGGTTATTATTTATATCATTTCGATTTTCTTTTGTTTTAAATTTATCTTTTTTTTTTCATAATAATTTTTATTTTCTACTGAAGTGATTAAATCATCATCTTTTTTTTAAAATGTTTTTTCATAAGATTCATTTAATGTTAAATATATATATATATATATATATATATATATATATATATATATATATAAAGCAGAACACAATCTTATTATAAATAAAGTCTTTATTTTAATCAATACAAAACAACTTAATTTTAATTAAGTAATATCTTTATAGTAATAGAACTTCTGACTTCAACAGACGGACTTGAACTAAACAAGAAACGACGACGAGACGCGACCCGACTTGCTTCAACTGTCCATTACTAAATCTCAATAGATGGCGACACCTAGTATGAGTGTGCATACATCCAACACTTCCTCCCACACTCATACATATTTCAATTAAAAGTGCTGTAGCATCTCTCTCGTTTTTATTGTTTCTGTTCTGATCGTTCATTTAGTTCCTGTAATTTAGAGAAAAAGTTTGTTAATAATTTAACTAAAATGCATATCAGAAATATAATCAGTCAATATTATCAGTCATTAAGTATTTGTTTGGTCAGTCGTTCATGTAATTCAAATGACAAAGGTTTTGTGAATACATCAGCTATCTGATCTTTAAAGGAAATCCAATTGACATTTATTAAACCTCTAGTTACACATTCCTTTACATAATGTTCTTTTATTTCTGTCATATGTCTTAATTTGTTTCCGCCTCCAGTCTTAACACTTGCTTCTGCTGCTTTATTATCACACTATAATGACATAGGTGCTAATTCTCTTTGTAACAACTCTTTTAATATTAGACATAATGAAACTAATTCCTGAGCACACATTGCAACATACTCCGCTTGACATGTCGATAATGCTACATATCTTTTTCGGTGAGTTTTCCAGGCTACAGTGTCTCCAAATAATTTAATTGCATAGCCACTAGTTGTTAATGAACCTTTGCAGTCTCCAAAACTTGCATCTGAAAAACCTTGAAAATCTTCAGTCTGTCCTATGTATTTTAATTCAAGATTTTTAGTACCTTTCGAATACTTAAAAACTCGTTCTACCATTTTCCAATCATTTTCAGTAGGATTGTTTTGATGTCTACTAAGTACGTTCACTGCATAGGTGATGTCTGGTCTACTTGCATTTGAAAGATACATTAAAGTGCCCACTGCTTCTCGATAGGGTATATTGTTTGCGTTTTCTGTCATTAAATTTTCTTCAGTCTTTTCCGTCTCTTCTCGTTGTCTTCTTTCTCGATTTGCCATTTGGTTTGTTATCATTGGAGTTCGTTGTGGGTGTTTCTGTCGATTTCTTTTGATTTCCAAGCCTAAAAGTTTTTGGGCTCTCCGATTTCTGTCATTTTAAACTCACTCTTTAAGTTTGATTTCATCCTTTCTAGCATTTGCATATCATTACATATTAACAAGATATCATCTACATATAAAATCAAAAACAAAAAGCTGTCCTTTTCTCGTTGAGTAAATAAGCATGGTTCATTGTTAAATGGTTTCAATCCATATTTTTGAACTGTCTCTTTGAATCTTTCATTCCAACATTTTGGACTAACCTTTAGACCATATAATGCCTTTTCTAATTTGCAAATTTTATTTCTTCTGATTTCTTCAGTGACTTTCATTCCTTCTGGTATTTCCATGTATACTTCACTGTTTAAGTATCCATTTAAAAATGCTGTCTTTACATCCATTTGACATATTTCTAAATCCAATTTATTAGCAATAGCTAGTATTGATCTAATTAAAGGTAAACGAGAAACTGGTGCGTATGTCTCTTGTAGATCATAAATATTTCTGTCTTTAAATCCACGTATTACCAATCTTGCTTTATATTTTTCTTTGCCATTCGATTCTATCTTTCGTTTGAACACCCATTTAGAATCAATGATGTTTGGCTTTCTGTCGTTATTCAATACAGTAGATCTGTCTATTTGTTTCCATACATTATTCTTGTACAAAGAATGTAATTCTTCATTAATAGCTTCTGTCCATTTCTGTCGTTCTTTTGATTTCATTGCTTCAGCATAAGTACTTGGATCTCCATTTATTCCAGCCAGTAATGCATACGTTTCATTATCTGTCGTATTTTCTGTGTTTGATTTTAATTTTCTCGGTGGTCCTACAGGCCTTTTTGTCTTTTCTCTTTCCGTTTCTTGCAATTTTTCATTATTTTGTTCGTCTTCATTGAAGAATTCTACAAACCATTTATTTGTCTTTACTTCCTCGTTTATTTGTTCCCAGTTTAATATATCTGTCTTGTTATATCTGTCTCTATAAACTAGTTTTTCGTTGAATCTGACGTCTCTGCTCTCATAGAGTTTACCTTCTTCTGGTTTCAGCAAGACATATCCAGTTTCTTTGTATCCTATTAAGATAACTCGTTTTGCAATGAATCTGAATTTTGGACCAACTTTTCTTTGCACTTTCATATATGCAAAGCATCCAAAACGTTTTATCTGATTAATGTCTGTCTTGTAATTTTCTTTAAATTTTTCTATTGGTGATATCATGTTATTAGTTGCATGAGGTGTCCTATTGTATACATATACAGCTGCACTCAATGCTAAGTCCCACATATTATCTGGCAAACCAGAATCATACATGAGTGCCCTGACTTTCTTCTGTATTGTTTGGTTAAACCTCTCTGCAACTCCATTATGCTGAGGCGTATCTGGGCAAGCTAATTGATTTTCTGCTCCTAATTTTTCCAATACTTCCTTTGTATATCCACCGGTGTATTCAGTCCCTTGATCTGTTCTTAAATAACGAACCTTAGCATCTTTGCCCAACAGATTTCTGGCGCTTTTTACAAATGACTCTAGACATTTTCCTGTCTCATCTTTCGTTTTCATAGGATAAGCCATGGCCAGTCTGGAAAAATCGTCAATAAATACAGAAATATATCTGTATCTTTTTGGATAAGATTTAGGGCTAATAATACCCATGGTGTCTGAATGTATTATTTGTAAGGGTTCAGTTGCTTTCTGTCTAACTGTCTTAAATGGCAATTTATTGAATTTTGCTATCATGCAAACTTCACAGCTTGTAATTGCATCATCAAATACAGCAGTTTGTAAAGTCTTGATTTCTGGAAATTTTTTCTGTAATATCTTAAGATATTCAACTGATGCATGACCCATCCTGACATGCCATAACATAGCGTGAGCATTTAAGTTTTTGTCATTTAACTGTTCTGTCTCTTCAATTTCACATCCAGGTTCTTCATTTACTTTAATATCATCCGGTTTATGTATTAATCTGTCTGAAATTGTATTTTGAAAATCTAAGTATTTTTCAGTACTTATAACTGTTTGACTTTCTTCAAATTTACTAACTTGATCATCTTCCTTGTTTAACTGCCTTTTTGTCATTCCTCTAGTCATCAAGTAAGCTATTGTCTGTCTTTGTTTTATGTTTTTATTTTCTTGCTTATCTGTTTCGAATTCAATCAGCCAATATGGTTTTACGTAAATTCCTGTCAAGAAAGACTCATTGGAAACTGGATCATATATATCTATAATTTTGCTGTCCAAATAAATACTTAATCCTTCATCTGCAAATTTAGGCAATGACATCAAATTCTCATTCAAATTTTCTGCAAAAATTACTCTGTCCAAAGTTATATGCTTATTATCTGTCATGTTGAATTGAACACTTCCCTCTCCCTCCGATCTAAGAATTGCTTTTCTGTCTTTGTTTGCGCATTGGATTTCGTCCGGTTGTTTTGTAAATGTCTTGAAAATCAATTTTGAGTTTGTTAAATGTTCTGTCGCACCACTGTCAGCTATGAATTTAGCCAGTATTGATTTGTCCAATGTTTCATTGTTTATATTCGTTATGTTAAACGAAGTCATTTGCTTACTGTCCTTTTTAATTGCTTGATACTCACCACTCTGTACATTAGTCTTCTCATTTTTAGGTTTTATTTAATTCTGACTGCCTTTCTTTTGATACTTTCCTCTGTCATATTTTGTATGATTTTCTTGTCTTCTTTTACTGTCAAATTTCGCTCGTTTTTGATTGTCATGGTTACTTGAGTTAGTTATTTTACGTTTGACTGCTGTCTGAGCTGTACTTTCTATAAATTTATTAATATAATGTTTTGTTTCATACCTTTTACTGTCGTCCCGTCTCCAATATCCCCGACGTTTTGGACACGTTGCAGCTACATGATCACGTGTAAAATCCTGGCAATAGAAACATTTTTTCATGCCGGATCCCTGACGTGGACAGTCGTTAGCATAATGCCCAAAGCCATCACACTCGTAACATCGTACCTTTTGTATGGCACCTGTGTTAGCTGTCATAGCTGTCGTTGAAAGCTTTTCTGTCGTTTGGCGGCTTTCGATCTGCATAATAAGTAATTTTAATTTATCGTAAGATAAACCTTTTCCTGTTACACTTTCTGTCATAAAATCTATTCCTTCTACTTGATTTACTTTATTTATTATAGCATTATAGAAAGCGTCTCTTTTGTCTTCTTCAGACAATATTTTAACTTTTGGCATATTATTATAATTTCTTACAATTTATTCAAATCTATCAATAAAATTTACTGCCTTTTCTTTCACTGGATTATATTGTATGCTGTATAGTTTTTTCTTTATACTAGATGGAGTCACATTTACTTCACTTACTTTAATTTCTTTAATTTTATTTAACAATTCAATTGGATCTTTTATTTCCATTACTCTAGCATGATAATTTTTATCTATTCTATTAATTAAAATATCACGTACTCTATATTAAAGTTTTTCTTTTAAACTTTCAGATAAATTTTCATTTACTACAACTGTACTGTCTACAACATACAATAAATCCAATGATCTTAATTCAGACAGAAAATAGTCTAAAAAATTTTCATATTTAATTTGAGTAGTTAGTTTATAGTCATGTTTTATTGATCCGTCTTTTCCAGTCAGTCCTGTTTTAATAGTTTCTGTCAACTGTTTAAAAATATATAAAATACTATTATTTTCTATATTAAGAGCGGGTCGTATATCTCTATCCTTTTCTAACCAAAAAATTCATTTTTTTGCAAAACCTAATAATTGTAATGAAAAATAAGAAGGAAGCCCCATCTCGTATAATAAAAAGCAATATTTTCTTTAATAAGGAAAAATTATTTTTATCGCTTTGTTTTTAAGAAAACTTGGAAAAACTGAATTGTTCATACTAACCTCTATTTTTTAAGTTTTTCAAGGTTTTCTTCAAAACGAATCGATAAAAATAATTTTTCCTCATCAAAGAAAATATTGCTTTTTATGAGACAAGATGGGGCTATCTCCTTATTTTTTGCTACAGTTATCAATTTAAAAAAAAATCAATTCTTTGATTAGAAAAAGACAGATATACTCGACCTCCTCTTAAGTCTTTTATTAACCTCTGTTTGAATTAAGCGTGATAGTTCCTGTTCATCTATGACTGTCGAATTCCCGAAACCTTCATTATTAAATATATCATTATCAAAATCATTGTTTACCTTAGCTGTCGTTTGGATTTCTTCAATTTTGTCCGTCGTTTCTGCCATATCATCTGTCGTCATCTTTCTTTTAAATTCTGATCTCATTTTCTCTTATGTTTCAAAATTGTAATTCTGCATTGCCTCCCTTTCTTTAATAATTAAGGTTACCAAGTCATTTGTTCTTTTCTCGTCTATTTTCCTTCTTTTATCTTCACTTTTCTTTCTTTTGGCTATTTCTAACTTTAAAGAAGCAATTTCAGCCTTTAGATCTTCCACTTCTTTAGTTAAGCCTAAATCAGAATTTTTATTCTTAGAAATATTTTTCTCACAAAATTTATTGTCACTCTTTTCAATTTGTTTCAATGACGAAATATTAAAATTTCTATTTATATATACTTTATTTTTTAATAGTTCATTAGATTTTACTACTATTTGTTTACCTGCCAATTTTGCTTCTGTCGTTCCACTCGCTCTGTCTTCCAATTCTGTCTCTTTCTCTGACTTATGTGTCTTACTGCTATGCCCATCAGTCTTTAACCCCGTCTTCAACTGACGCTTCATCTGTCGTGATGTGGCCACCTGTCGCACAATAAGGCATGAACAGTCTGTCCCCCTTTTCTTTTTTTTCATTTACTGCTCGTTTTACGAGCTTGTACTCCTCTTCAGTAACGACTTCAAGATCTATAAAACCAATCATAAATTAATATTATGAATTAATATGATTCACTGAACTAAAGTGATGTCAATTTTATTTCAATTAATTAATTTTAATTATTATTTGAAATTATTTTTGAAGTTAAATTCAGGTACCATGCCGAACACAAGCCTTATCACCAGAATTTGTCTCAGATTTGGTTTAATACATATGAATTTGCTCACTTGCTCTTGCATATATGACATACTGAACACAAGTAGATCACACTTACAACGCAATTTTGAGAAATTAGCTGTAGCTTCTTATTTAATTTATAAAATTTATTCAATTTTATATGTAATATACCGAACACAGATATTATTACATAGTTAAAAATTTAAAAACAAATTAAAAATTTATTCTTATTTAAGGTACCTAGTCCATATTTGACTTTTGACTCTGTGACGAATAGTATACTATTTTCTGTTATCTCTACAAATATTTTTTCATCGCTATGTTTCCATCTGAGATCGAGAATTGCCTCTTGCGTTTTAAGAAACAATAACAGGCTCATTTCATCTGTTTACATAACACATTTTATTTAAAAAAAATTCAAAACTAGATTTTATTAATTAAATTTATAGGTTAAATTTTATCAGTCTATGTATATTTGCAACCTTTTATTTAGTTTTGTGCTGCAGACACAAAACTAATATATATATATATATATATATATATATATATATATATATATATATATTTGTCTTAAACATGGATACGCGGCATACACGAACATATTTACACACACACATACATGTCAGCCATTTTTATTTTGATGATTTTATTAACAGTCATTCATACACGATCACGATTGTAAAATAAAAGGAAAATTCAGATAAGTTTTTTGGTTGCATACACTAGTCATATTTTCTATATACATATATATACATATATATACATACTTATATAAATATATTTCAGTCTGTACTGTCATAAATTTATTCAGACTCTATGCGCGCATTTCTTTTATGCATACATATATATATAAATATACACATATATATATATATATATACATGTACACACACACGAGTTTGATTAATAAAAATTTTCTTTTACGCCTTGCCGTCGTTCATCATTTCTTTTTTTTTTTTTTTATTAATAATCATAATTATTTCGTGCGTGCACGGTCCTCTTTCTTATATATACATATACATACACATATTCATATACATGCATGTATACAACATAAGAAGATCGCACAAGCACGCACGAACCTGTCGCTTTCCGGCTTTACCTCGCGTCATAGCACCCAACATGGCGACTAGTTTTATTTCTCTCTCACTCTCTCTCACTATAGACTAGCGCACGACGCTATCTATCCTCTGTCTTTATCTTTCTTTTCATAAGCGTGCATACGACGCCATTACTGCCGTATAGCATTGAGAGAGAATTAAAAAATAAAACTCTTACCCGGAGTCAACTCCTTTCTTTCTCCCTGCTGTCCTTCATCCTGTCTTTTTGCTCCTCCACTCGCCATCTCCGACGCTTCCACCAGGAGACAAAAATAACAAATTCAATAAACAGACCGACGCACGCACCAAACCACAAAAACCCCTTTCTAAATTTTATTTTACAAAACGCGCAGTTAAAAGCACTCTGGGCTCATAATCTGTTAAATATATATATATATATATATATATATATATATATATATATATATATATATATATATATATATATATATGTATATATATAAAGCAGAGCACAATCTTATTATAAATAAAGTCTTTATTTTAATCAATACAAAACAACTTAATTTTAATTAAGTAATATCTTTATAGTAATAGAACTTCTGACTTCAACAGACAGACTTGAACTAAACAAGAAACGACGACGAGACGCGACCCGACTTGCTTCAACTGTCCATTACTAAATCTCAATAGATAGCGACACCTAGTATGAGTGTGCATATATCCAACATTTAAACATTTCAATATTTTTTGTTTGTTTTTTAATTAATATTGTTTTATATTTTCTAAAACTTTATCTCTATTATATTTATAATATGATTTGTCATGTATGCGTCTATCATAGTTGTGATTTTGTTCATATGTTAAATTCTTATTTTTGTTTGAGGATTCTTAATTGTTTTTTAGAAATTCATCTTGGTTAGAAATTTGACTTTTTTGTTGCAATATATTAATAATTTTTAATTTTTTACTTGCAACTTTTATAATTTCTTTAAATTTTTTATCCCTCTTGAAATTATTTTCAAGTTTCGTAATTACAATAATGTTTTGAGAATTAATTTGATTTTTATATTGCGTTATATTTAAATTTCTCAATCGAAACTTTTGTTAATTTTAATAATTTTTTATCATTAAATTTATTTTTAAATGCCAGAATTGGTTCTTGTTCAATATCATTCTCAGATTCTTCAATGTTATTGTATTTAATTTTTTTACAATGACTTGATAAAATTTTTTCTTCAGTTTGTTCATATTTTTTTTTATTACTGTTTTGGTAAATTTTCTGTAGATAAATTTTTGGTTTATAATTTGTTTCCTCTAAACATTTTATGTTATCTAATAGATGTAATTGCTATAGTGCCAATTCTTGTAACATTTTTTCTTCAAGATATTCAAAATTTAAATTTTGAAAATTTAATTTCATTGTTGACAATTCTTTGTGATGTACAATTTGCTGATTTCCGAATATCGCTTTATAATTGATATTAGTATAATTGTTCTTTACTAATGGAAACATTTAGTTTTTTTTTTTGAAAGAAAAGATTAATATATAAAGGATATTGTCCTCTATATGATTAACCTTTTTTGATGGTGAAGTCGAGGGATTCCCCCGCCCGGTACCGTTTAACACATTACATCAGGCTAGAACTGTCAGACCCACCATACCGAAAACTTTGACTACCGATGGATAATCAGCCACTTTTGTGGCCAACAATCAACCGATACCCAATGAGGTCGGATTTTTTGAGAGTCGCGATATAAATGGCACATACATTAATTTTCTTTCAAAAAAAAGTTAGAGGTACCTGGCCAGGATTCGAACCCATGCCCTCCGCGTTGAAGGCAAGAGCTCTATCCATTACGCCACCGCGCTCTCACTAATGGAAACATAACGATTGAATTTGTTTCATACATAGTTAGCAAATGTCCACGCATTTTTTCGATGTTAAATTCTATTTCACAAGGACACAAATTATTAACAATTGATGCTGCAAATGCTATTGAAAAAATGCCGCAATCAAAAGGATATTTCTGAAATTGAACTTTTTATGTGTAATTTATACACATAAATTACATTTTGTAAATAATAGATACGAATCCAGTGATTAAAATGCCGATTTGCGGAGAAAAGTATTTGTACGTAATCTTGATTTAATGGGATAAATATTTTTGGGCCTTTGTAAAAATATTGTTGGCTGCATTGAAAAATTTGTTCAATTATTCAAAATTTAATTAAATTTTCTAATGTGGTTATCATTTAATATACTTGAATGCCCAGCATATTTAACTTCATCTATTATAATTAATTTTTCTTCTTTAGTTAAATTCATTCTATGAAAATCATAAATTTATGTGTACTTCTGAATAGAAATTATTTAATATAAGAATCCCAAATACTTCTAAAGAACTATGAAAAATCCTAAAATAAAAATTTTTAATGTTATTTATATAGATAATTAAAAATTCTAAAAGATGATTATTCTTAAAATTTCAATAAATTACTACTTATTAAATGCATAAACATAAAAAAAAATAAACATCATAAAAACAAAGTTTAATGTTCATCATTGAACATTGTTCATTTGGAGTTTTAAACTTAGGTTTTTCTGTTAATTTGTTCTTTTTTTTGTTTTTATGTAAACATTTCTTCTAAAACCTATTTTTTATAAAATTTAATATTTATAGAATCGATTAATGATAAAATATCTGACCAAAATTTTTTCTTTGTGAAAATTTCTTTTTTATTTTAATCTATATGAGCTTAATTTACCTCGCTCCTAACGTCGCTCGGTTAAATTGTCATATATTATATTAATATGTATAAATTAGCCAATTTTAAAGTACAAAAATTTGCCTTAATTTGTAAATTTTAATATTGCAGTTCTGTTTTAAATTTAGTTTTTAAATATTGAAAAAAAAGGATTAATTAAAGTCCCAATATGCATAAAAATTGTTTAAATACAAATAATATCATCATGATAAATTAAAGACTTGTTTTACTTAATTTTGTTTAAATTAATGAAAAAATATGATAGGAATTCATTCTTTTTAATTATGTATTTTAGACAGAGGGACGGAGATGAAAAAACGGAGACGTAGGAACGGAGAAGTAGAGACGAAGACACAGAGACGGAGATGAAGGGACAGAGAGAAAAAGACAGAGAGACGGAAACAGACATAGACGGAAAGACGAAAACGGAAAGACGGAAACAAAGAGACTTAGACAGAGGGATGGAGAGACGAAAACAGAGAGATAGATACAGAGAAACAAAGACAAAAAAAAGGAGTCATAGGAACTGAGACAGAGAGACATAGATGGAGGAACGGAGACGGAGAGACAGAGACGAAGAGACAGAGACGAAGAGACAGAGACGAAGAGACATAGACATAGGGACGGAGATAGAGAGACGGAGAGACGGAAATGGAGAAACGGAGATGGAGAGATGGAGAGAAAGAAACAGAGACAGAGAGACGAAGTGACAGAGATGGAGAGACAGAGAGACGGAGACAAAAACATAATGATGGAGAGGCGAGTGTTCTGTATGTGTATGTGCATATGTGCATATGTGTACATGTATGTGTATGTGTTTATGTGACATGTATATGTGAAAATGTATATGGGAATATATATATATACATATAAGTGTATGTGTGTATATTAGGGTGTCCCTTATTTCCCAAACTCAAAAAGTTCATTCTCCAGAAGTTTAGGGGAGTTATTTGTCATAAAAAAACAAGATCCCAATCGCTAATTACCCTCAGGAAAGGGTCCTAACCCTGCCTGTAATCAAAAATGGCTTTTTTTGCCATTTTTAGGAGATATTTTCTTCAAAAGTTATTTTAGGCCATTAGAATTTATTTTCCCGCATCAGATTTAGATGAAATTTCAATATTTATATATAAAAAGCTAAAAAAAATTTCTAGGTCAATAAAATAAGCTAATAAAAAAAATCATGAACCCAAAACCCAAGAAAATTCTCCGAAAAATTACATTTTTTTTTACATAAATTCATTTATCAGTATTTAATTCTATCGACGGACCTTTTATCAACATTTTATCTAAAAGTTGACCTCATAACCTTTATTTTCTTTTTTTATACGTCCATTTTCGTCCACCGGGAGCTGAGATATAACACTTTTAAAATCGATCAAAAAAGCTAATTTTCAAATCCGTCAACAAGGATTCACGAATTTCAAGATATTGAGGTATAAACTTGCATCAGTTAACTTCTCTGCAACATTCATTCAGTAGCAGAGATCAACACCTTCATTTGCTATTTTCAAACGTCTTCCCAAACCTTTTTGGATCCGAGATACAGATGTTATTAATTAATGTGAAAAATGAGGTATCAAATTTGTGAACTGGGGTCATTCCTTAATGGTTTCACTCTTCTAAATTCCAACTTCAAAAACAGCCTTGATTTTAAAGCTACTAATATGAAAAACTTTGATTCATGCACTCAATGAATTATGTGAACTGTGAATCTTATGTATGCCGCTATCGAATTTTGCCGAAAACAATTAAGATATGCTAATTGGAAGACCTAAACAGAAAATGCTGTATCTCGACTTTAGTACCCTAAGAATTTAATTAGTAACATTCACAGGGATTTTCTCTAGAATATAAGTTATAATGATTTATAATAATTTGTACACAAGTGGGGCATCGAGCACTGCATTGATGAATCAGATCATTGATAAAAAGTTATTTGAATAGGTTTATCGAGTTTCATGTATAATTTTCATTTTAATCTTATAAATAAATAATAAACTTAATCGATTCTGTAATATACTAAAATGATTCTCCTAACCTAGCTTTAGTGCAGATAAGTCATTATATTTGTTCAAATAATTAAATTGAAAATATATTAATAAACAAAATAAACCAAAAATTACTTGCAGCAGCTCCGACATCCCTTTAAAGGGAGTAGCCACAAATAGGCCGTGTTGCTTCGTGTGTGTCGTCATCTTTTAGAAATGAGTTTAACATCTTTTATATTCAGACTTTATGAATGTGATCGTTGCAAAGAGAGCATAGAGTCTGAATTTAAAAGATGTCTAACTCATTTTTAAAAGATGACGATACGACATTACACACACTAAATAGACATCCGGACGTTACTCGCCACGTAGGTATGGCTGTGGCGACGCTCGTACTGTCAGCCTATATGGTGCCGACCGGCGCTTGAGTGGCGCCAATTTTACGCACTGTACGTACTGTGCTAACCTACATCGCAAGAGGACGTTGCAGCACTTTAATGGTACAGGCTCAAACTCGCACGACACCGATTCTACGAATTGTACGGACTGTAAGGCTCAAATTCATAATCGTGACTTGAGTATTGAGTGTCACTTGGAACTTAAGTATCGTTACTTGAGTATCAGCTGTTACCTCAATGTCGGTAAAGATGCAATACTCAATTGAAGTAACAGCTAATACTCAAGTAACGATACTTAAGTTACAAGTGATACTCAATACTCAAGTTACGACTATGAATTCGAGCCTAAATTTTGGCGTAACTACAGACAGGTGCCTGTAACAGCGCCGATGTCTTTTCAGTGCACGAAACGACACGGTCTATTTGCCACGGCTATTTCTTAACAAATAGATAATTTTGTTCGTTAGAAAAAATTTTTTTTTATAAAAAACAATAAATAGATAATTAATGATTAGTTCGGAAAATGAAGGCGATACGCGCACATAAAGCACCGATAAATGGCATTAGCACAATTTTAAAAATAACTTATTTTTTTATAGAATAAGTAGAAAAATAAAAACTATACGTTTAGTTCCCATAATGTTTTATTAAAGCTTGAATTCATAGACCCAGAGGGGTTGCTCTAGAAAATTGCACAACTCTGTAACACAGAGACAGAAGATATGAAATCAATGTGCTAAACAAAGATAGAATATATCGATATACTAAGGGTGAAATCAGATAGTACGGAAATAAGGATACGGAACGTCACAAAACATCAATTCCGTATCCTTTAATTCCGTCAAATTTTTTCCCTATAGTCACATGGTGCGGAATTTAGCTGAAAAACTGTTAAAAATAACCTAAAAATGTGCCCGCAAATTTCAAATTAACAACAAAAATGTTAAAAAAGTTAGGAATAATAAAAAAATGTTATTGTAATGAGATTATTTTCTTGTAAAAATACAATATATTTTGTTATAACAACCAAATATTTTAATTAACATCATAATTTTTAATTATAATATTGCTAATCGACGTCACAGAACTTATATTCCGCACCATGTGACTATAGGGAGAAAAATTTGACGGAATAACAGAAGCGTCATAGACTTTTTAAAATTAAAACGAAAGTTTTTTTGTTAATACTTACTCCAGAATACTCTCCATCTTCACTCATTGACATATTTACTTCAAAACTGTTTTTACTATACTTATTTAACTTCCTTTCAATAATTTTTTATTTTTTATTATTAACTATCAGTATACATAACCTAGCTTATAAAGTAAATAACAATACAATCAATATGACGTTGCTTATTTGACGTCGCCTTTACTCCGTTTCAGTTTTGACGGAATTAAAGGATACGGAATTGATGTTTTGTGACGTTCCGTATCCTTATTTCCGTACCATCTGATTTCACCCTAAGTTTATCACTCCGGAGCAACCCCCCAGCTCAAGTTAAGGTGGTATCATCTGCCTTTATTCTTATCACGAGAGAGACAAAGACAGAATGAGGTTTGTGTAATAATCTTCATTTGAGTTTGGTCTATTCATTGAAGCCTAAATAACTTTTAATTGTTGATTCAGACCAGTTGTAATAATAAAATGTTTTTATTCCTTATGAACAATTGATTTATATCAATTTTTATTATAAATGATAATTTTGGATGCTAACTCAAGAAAGCTTTATAAGTCTAAAATTTTGGATGCTTAGAACTATTTCCCTTCTCAAATCTTAGAAAAAAAATTTATATTATTTATCTCAAGGGTACACTGTTATATATTAAGGATTGTGAATATTTTTATATTTGAAATATTGATTTCGTACATAATGGAATTGTGATAAAATATCTTAAACTAATGATGTTATAGATTAGTACATTGTTGGAATATATAGTGTGGGCCATACAAGCAAGTATTACATGGAGATTGTTTTTAATAATAAAAGCCTTCCACTAACATTATCATAATTATCTCCTTCTCATTTTATGAAAAATATTGATTATATATTATTTGTATTTTCATGAAAATAGCAAATTATTCATAGTCGATTGACAATTTAGTTTCCTTTAAAGTACAATTCGCCTATAATTTTCTTATAAGGAGAGAATATATAGACAATAGCTATTAGATTAAAAAGAGAAACAGGTTTCACTATGATTAATTTACTGTGTTCCTCTTAAATACATTTTTTGGCATGCATAGTTTTCTTGTTTGTATTTTAAATATGATATTATACTTCTTTTTATTAGTGCTTCGATCTTATTTTTTTTGTTACTCAAAGTTTTGTAATAAATTAAATGATTTCTAAAATAATAGATATGCAAATATAATTTATCTGAAACTTAATTTTGTTTAGGACGACGTTCAACAACTTCACTTATATCTTACAATGAGTTCTCTACCAATGCATGAAACTCTTACTTTTATATGCTGTAATACTGTCAGTGAATTAAATGTTCATCACTTACCAAAAATTTCAGAAGTCCTATGTAGACTTATGTTTCATAAGACCAAAGAGGAAAAAAAAACAGTTGCGGATGCTATAAAATCAGTCATTAATGAAGTAATAATTTTATGGAATAAATCTTCAATTAAAATATCTAGAAATGACTATTGTTGTGAAACATTGAAGAAATTATATCTTGACTTTCGCAAATTTCAAAAGTATTCATCAATGAATGAAAAGAAAGCCAAATTTTTAAAAAATCTATCTGATGTTTTTGACATCTCACAAGAAGAGTTTTTTTATCAATGACTGATGATGAAAAGAAGATTTTATTTTCTCAGTCCATTGATGAAATAATAAAAGAAATGAAAATATTAAGAACCAAAGGTTTTATAAAAATAACCTTTTATTAACAGTAATGTCATATGTCTTACAATGACTTTAGTTTTAACTGTATGATTATTGTCATTCTAGATAAATTGGAGGACTCATTTGTTATCGATGAGGGTGACCAAAGAAATAAAAATTAGAATATGAGGTGCCTAACCAAGATCCATCTCTTGCTACGCATGATTTGGAAAAAAATATTTCTCAAGCTGGATCATCAACCGTAGAAGATATAATAGAAATAACTACAAGTACGTATTTAATGTTATTAATTTTAAAATTATATACAGATTTTAGATACATTATGAAAAAGTTTATTTTAATTCATAAAAATAGAATAATGTAAAAATTTTTGCTATCAGATGTATCTTTCACCGATATATTTTATGAATTAGAAATTTTTTATTTACATACTCGTTATCAAATTTGTTAGTAATATTGATCAAGTTATAATTAAATTCATATAAAATAATTTTTATTGAACTATTTGAGATATATAAACATGATTGATGTAATCCAATTCATAAAATATATTATTCTAAATATATGAAAACTTTATATAGTAATCTTCAAAATCTAACATGAAATCTTATTCTTTAAATTTTCCAAGACTTAATATTTTATCATATTTCAAGTTATACAATTTTAAGAAACATTATTGATAATATGATCATGATCATACTCGAGTATTAACTTTTTCTCTTTTTTCTCTTATAAGTAATGTAAGTCTTCTTTCATTAAATTTGGTTCAATTGTTAGTAATGTTTTACTAATATGAAAAAAGAAATACACATTAGTTTATTTTGAAATTGAAATAAAATATTAAAAAATGGGAAAATAATTTTTAAATTATAGTCTTTAAAAACTTTGGATAAGATATTGTTATTTATGTTTAATTTTAATGACTCCAATTAATAATTTTTTACTAACTCTGTTTACCTACTTTCAAAATTTGGAATCAATTGGTATTTTTACTTATGAAACAAGAGAATATTCATAACAATGTTACTATTTTATAATTGAATTTCACTTGAGTAACAATCCTTTAAACTCTTGTGAATTATATGTTATTAAAGAATAATCTATAATTTTAATATGACTATCTTAGCATGAAATGAATATTGAGACAGCATCATCGGTTGATGTCGTGCCAAGCAGTAACCTCACAGAAAAATAAGATATTTTATATTTTCTTTTTAATAACTTTTATAATTAATGTTTGAAATCAATCAATATGTTCATAATTTTCATTACATTTTTCCATATGGAAACAATTTCTGTGAATAACTGTAAATAATAGTAAATAATTGTAAAGAACTGTTAAAAATGTTGAAATCGAGACATAAATAATAGTTATTTACAGTTATTTACTATTAATTACTATTATTTACAGTTATTAACACTTATTAACATTTCCAAAAATTTTTTTAATTAGTGAATAATTTAATATTACTAATAATTATTTACAATTATTTATAATTATTAACATTTTTTTACAGTTATTTACATTTATTTACAGTTATTAACACTTATTTACAATTATTTCCAATAATATTTTCGACTATAGTTCCTTACCACCAATATGAAAACTTGCCGCGAATGCTCTGATCTTATCAATTTTTTTAATTTTAAACTTAAAAGTAATTGTGTAATTATTTCTAATATTTTGATGAGAACTATATTTTTCGTATTCTTTCATTAAAATTTCTACCAGTTAATTATGAATCGAATTTTAAATAATATAATTTTCAATGATTGATAACATTTTTTATAGAAATATATTAAATTAAAACAGGAAATATATTTTTCAGAAAAAAAATTGGAATTGATTTTACCAAGACCAGAATCTGAAAATGTTTCGAGTGATGAACCTCTGCCTTCACAGAGTAGCACTGGATCGGTTTATTCTCCGATAGGACGGAATTATTTTATTAAAAATGTCAGAGGATCTGTAGATATTATGACTCCGGAAGTTGTTGATGCATTTGATAAATGCAGAATATCTTACAGAAATACAGTACATTTAATTGGAACAGTCTCACATGCCTTAGGTTTTGATATCGAATCATTAATATTGAATAAATCGTCTTTCAATAGAGCACGAGCGAAAGTTAGACAGATGAAAGCCGAAAAATTGAAATTAATATTTCAAGATCAAGATTTACCATATTTAATAGTGCACTGGGATGGAAAAATAATACCAGATAGGTTTTCCTGTAAAAAGATCGATCGTCTAGTTATTCTAGTAAGTGTGGAAAGTACCGTGAAAATAATTGATGTACCAGGTCTAGAGAGTCAAACAGGATTAGCTATGGCGAATTCAGTTTACCACGCTTTGGATGATTGGGGATTAATCGATTTAGTCGAAGGAATTTGTGTCGATACAACCAACGCAAATTTAGGGCGAAAAGGTGGAGCAGCTACCATACTCGAACAAATGATCGACAAAGACCTATTACACATAGCATGCAGGCACCATATTCTTGAGCTTATATTAGGAGCGGCTTTTTCGGAAAAATTTCCTGGTACTATTGGACCAAATAATCCCATTTTTTTAAGGTTCCGTGCAGAATGGGATAATATGAAAGATATAAAACCAGAAAATGGCTTAGAAAAGTTAGAACCACAATTAAAATTACAAATTCCCCGAATCGTAAAATTTATAAATGGCTATTTAGAAATACAGCATCCTCGAGAGGATTACAAAGAATTATTAGAATTATGTCTACAATTTTTAGGAGTTAAGGATGCATTTATACCTAATAGGCCTGGTGCCTGTCATCATGCACGATGGATGGCTAAAGCAATTTATACTTTGAAAATTTACTTAATGAGGAAACCATTTAAATTGAACCTTCAGCAAATAGATAAATTTTACAGCGTATCTAAATTTATTGTGTTTGTTTACATAGAAGCGTGGTATGAAGCGCCGATACCTATTGCTGCTCCAAAGAATGACTTGAAGCTTGTCAAAGCACTAAAAATTATTCAAGTATTGATGCTCAAATTTCAAGAACAACGATAAAAAAAATGAAAAATCACTTGTGGTACTTGTCACCAGAGCTATGTGCCTTATCTTTTTTTGACGATAAAGTATCTTGGACAAGTAAAAGAAATATGGTTGCAGCACTAACGAAAGAAACTACGTATGAAGATGACTACATTCCCAAAAAATATGAATTTGACGTCAGTATGGAAGTATTCATGCAACTTGATCTTGATTACTTTATCAATCGACAAACTCATCATTTCTTTGAGAGATTTAAATTAGATACAAAATTTTTAAGACAAGATTGCAGTCAATGGAGTAAAATGAAATCATATATTGAGAGTAGAGAAAAAATAAAAACATTAAGGGTTGTTAATGATTGCTCTGAAAGAGCTGTGCATCTTTGTCAAGAGTACATCAATGTGTTAACGAAAGATGAGGAACAGAAACAATATTTGATTACATGTGTCGATGAATTCAATAAAGAAATGACTACTATGAATAAAAAGACTTTGGTGAAGAAATTAAAAAAATCATGAATTTTAATTATATTTATATCATTTTTCATAAATTATATGTACAAAGAAAACATTAAATAATAAATTTAACTACCACTATATTTTGAATAAAAAAGTTGTGTTTTAATGTATCGAGAGTAAATGTATTTATTTGAAATAATCCTGTTAAGAACAGGCCGGAGCAGATTCGATACCGACCGAGAATCGAAAATCCGTTGTTTAATTTTCTCTCACTATACATAATGGAATGCATTAGAATTTTAAATACATTCATGAAATTTATTTCTCTATTGCGCTTGTCAAGAATAATTAAAGAAAATTGAAATAAATTAAAAATTTTTTACTACAGTTGTTTATTAAACTCTAAATTTGGTTACTTACTTTTTGTTTAAAATATGATGAATTTTATTTAAAAAAACATTTATTATACAATCATGTATGTATAAAAAATTGCGCTAAATGACAATTTCTTTTGAAAACAGTATAATTATTTTATTTATAATAAAATAACATTTTCATTTCTCAGTCGGTAATCAAAACTGCTCTGGCCTATACTTAAGGTCATTATTGCAGATTTTCAAAGTACAATTAACAATTAAGAAAATATATTACGATGTAAGCTCGATAAAAACTTGATAAGTCCATAGTACGCGAATATTAACATCCGAATTAAAGATCCTGGTAATGCGTACTTAGGACTAATCGAATTTCTTCTTGAGGTCAGTATACTATTTTTCACAACTTTGATAAAAATACGACATTTTTGAATCAGTGCTAGGCGGTAATGTGACACTTTTAGCCAATAGAATATTTTTCTAAATATAAAGCGTCGCTAGGAAGAAGGGCACATCTTCAAAAAGTGTGTTTTGAGAAAATTGAATTTGAAGTTTTGAATCACTTATAAATTTAAACCTGTCAATAAATAAACATGTCTTTATATCTTTGTCAATTCAACTGATATCTTCATAATATTATATAAGAATATAGTAGCAAATGAGCACATTTCAAAAAGCCATGATATGGAAAAAGGGCACATCTCGAGAAGTGCCCTTCTTCCTAGCGTCGCTTCATATGTACCTCGAATGATAAAGATGCATATTTTACCATAGGAATAAAATAAAATTAAAATTATGAATCGAATTTCGCATTCAGATTGTTCAATATAAATTAAGTTAATAACATTAAAGTAAATAGTATCCTATGCTATATAATTATGATCATAATATTGGAAATACGTTTTTTAAATTTATGATATGAATAATAAAAAATAATGAAATATTGTGTGCTCATTAATTTTTGCTACTAAATAATCAAGTAAGGGAGATGTAAAAGTTGCTGAATGATTCATAATTGTCTCAAATCTATGGTAAAATATGCGTTGGTGTCATTTAAGGTCCATATTAAAGAGAATGTGCCTTATTTCAGGTGTCACACATGAGTCTACGAAATAGAATTAAAGCATTGTTTGTTCACGATTCATCAAAGCAGTGCTCGATGCCCCACTTGTGTACAAATTATTATAAATCATTATAACTTATATTCTAGAGAAAACCCCTGTGAATGTTACTAATTAAATTCTTAGGGTACTAAAGTCGAGATACAGCATTTTCTGTTTAGGTCTTCCAATTAGCATATCTTAATTGTTTTCGGCAAAATTCGATAGCGGCATACATAAGATTCACAGTTTACATAATTCATTGAGTGCATGAATCAAAGTTTTTCATATTAGTAGCTTTGAAATCAAGGCTGTTTTTGAAGTTGGAATTTAGAAGAGTGAAACCATTAAGGAATGACCCCAGTTCACAAATTTGATACCTCATTTTTCACATTAATTAATAACATCTGTATCTCGGATCCAAAAAGGTTTGGGAAGACGTTTGAAAATAGCAAATGAAGGTGTTGATCTCTGCTACTGAATGAATGTTGCAGAGAAGTTAACTGATGCAAGTTTATACCTCAATATCTTGAAATTCGTGAACCCTTGTTGACGGATTTGAAAATTAGCTTTTTTGATCGATTTTAAAAGTGTTATATCTCAGCTCCCGGTGGACGAAAATGGACGTATAAAAAAAGAAAATAAAGGTTATGAGGTCAACTTTTAGATAAAATGTTGATAAAAGGTCCGTCGATAGAATTAAATACTGATAAATGAATTTATGTAAAAAAAAATGTAATTTTTCGGAGAATTTTCTTGGGTTTTGGGTTCATGATTTTTTTTATTAGCTTATTTTATTGACCTAGAAATTTTTTTTAGCTTTTTATATATAAATATTGAAATTTCATCTAAATCTGATGCGGGAAAATAAATTCTAATGGCCTAAAATAACTTTTGAAGAAAATATCTCCTAAAAATGGCAAAAAAGCCATTTTTGATTACAGGCAGGGTTAGGACCCTTTCCTGATGGTAATTAGCGATTGGGATCTTGTTTTTTTATGACAAATAACTCATCTAAACTTCTGGAGAATGAACTTTTTGAGTTTGGGAAATAAGGGACACCCTAGTGTATATGTATGTGTGTAAGTGTATGTGCGTATGTATATGTATATATGAGCATATGTGTAGGTGCAAGCGTGTGAGTGTATATATATGTGACAATTATGCAAACGATATTCCTGGGAGAAAAAAGGGCTTAATTCTTCACATTTAAATAATGGTAGTAATATAATATAGAGAGACGGAGACAAAAATACTATGATGAAGAGGCAAGTGTTCTGTATGTGTATATGTGCATATGTGTATATGTATGTGTATGTGTGTATGTGTTTATGTGACATGTATATGTTAAAATGTATATGGGAATATATACATACATATATGTGTATGTGTGTATGTATGCATGTAAATGTGGGTATGTGTATGTGTATATGTGCATATGTGTAGGTGCATGTGTGTGAGTGTATATATATGTGACAATTATGCAAACAATATTCCCGGGAGAAAAAAGGGCTTAATTTTTCAAATTTAAATAATGGTAGTAATATAATATAAGATTCTATATAAGTAATATAATAAAGTAATAACGGAGTCGGAGAGACGGAGACGGAGACGGAAAAACGGAGATGGAGAGACGGAGACGGAAAGACGGAGAGAAAGAGACAGAGAGACGAAGTGACGGAGATGGAGAGACGGAGAGACGGAGACAAAAAGATGAAGATGGAGAGGCAAGTGTTCTGTATGTGTGTGTATGTGCAGATGTGTATATATGTATATGTATGCGTGTATGTGTTTATGTGACATGTATATGTGAAAATGTACGTGGTAATATATACATACTTATATATGTATGTGTGTAAGTGTGTGTGTATGTATGCATGTAAACGTGCGTATGTGTATGTGTATGTGTGCATATGTGTAGGTGCGAGTGTGTGAGTGTATATATATGTGATAATTATGCAAACGATATTCCCGGGAAAAAAAGCTTAATTCTTCGCACTAATATAATGGTGGCAATATAATATAATATTATATAAGAGTAATATAATAAAGTAATAACGAAGACAGAGAGACAGAGACAGAGAGATGAAGATGAGAAGATGGAGACGGAGAGACGGAAAGACAAAGACGGAGAGACGGTGATGAAGAGACGGAGTCGGAGTGACGGAGTCGAAGAGATGGAGTACGAGATACGGAGATAGAAAGACAGAGACAGAGACGGGAAGAAAATACGGAGACAGAGAGATGGAGGTGGAGTGTCGGATATTATGTATGTGTGTATGTGTATATAAGTAAGTGTTTGTGTGTAGATACGTGTATATGTGTTTGTATGTATGTGTATGTGTGTATGCATATGTTAGAAATTCCCGTGTGTATGTGTATGTATGTATGTGACAATAATGCAAAAGATATTCACGTTAAAAAAAGTCTTAATTTGTTACTTTAATGTATTCGTAGTAATGGTGATTTTTTTTAAATTTATTCTTTGGAACTGCAGTCAAGCTAATTTTAACAAGATATTATAAAAGGTTTTTAATTATGCCGTAAATAATTATGTAGTTTGTAATACGGTGGATTTTCATCTACATGTTATATTACCATAAAGATATCTACTATACCGGCGAAGAGCCTTATAAGTATGATTTTAACTTGTATATAGCAGTGCGGCATTGGTTCGGTGAATAGAGCTCGTGCCTGAAGATCTCGAGGAACGGGGTTCGCGCCCGTTGTCCGCTTATTTTTTAATTCAAAAAGTCTCATGTTTCAATGGCGCCCAACAAAATAACCCACAGGCGCAACCATACAGGATTTTAAAATTTAGCATTAAGTTATTAGCATTAAGCAGAGCGAACAGAGCGAGCAGAGCAAGTAGCAGTAGCAGTTATGACAAAATTATCGGTTCCACCGAAGTACTTTCGTGTGGGGGGGGGGAAGATTATAACATGGTGGATTTTCATCCACATGTTATATTTCCATAAAGATATCTACTATACCGGCGAAGATTCTTATACCTATGATTTTAACTCGTATATAGCAGTGCGGCATTGGCTCGATGAATAGAGCTCATGCCTGGAGATCTCGAAGAACGGGGTTCGCGCCCGGTGTCCGCTTATTTTTTAATTCAAGAAGTCTCATGTTTCAAGTTTCTTGAGTATAGACTTTGCTAGGTTCAATTGTTGTCAATCAATAGCGTGACAATTTTTTTCTATGTGAAAGCTATAGCGTTTATTAAAAAAAAGATTTTCGTTTCTCATTCCTAATAAATAAATGATGATTAGACTGTGTTAAAAATGATAATTCATCTCGTGCAACAATGTATTCATTGTCTCTGGTAACCAACAATAAATTCATTGGAATAGTAATTTTTAGCACAATAGCATACTTGTATATAACAGAACAACAATCAAGTCAACATTTGGCTAAAAATTTAACTTAATGCAAATCGAATGCAAATTAATTATTAAAATGTAAATAAGATAAATGTTAAGACAAATATTAATGTAAAAGATATGAATATCATATATGAATATCTATATTTATATTAGTAAAGTAAATGACGAAAGGAAGCTGAATATTATCAATTAATGGTGATTGTAATCGTATCAATAAAATGTTAATGGAGATATTATTTTTTGATTATTGTAATGTAATATCAGACTTACATGTAATTAAGAGAAGAAGTTTTGTATTATCTATTAGTTATAATTTTAATCATGCAGTACTAATTAGTTATAATTATAATTACAATAATAAAATGTAAATAGAAATGATCAATCTTCATTATTACAACAAAATATAAGAGTAAAAGAAACGTGTAAGATGAAGCCGAGGGGAGGGGGGGGTACATAAATCAAAGAGAATGGGTGTGAGGTTTTAGGGGAACGGGCAAAGGGGGGCCTTTTTATTTTAAATAACGTAAATAACAATTTAAAAGAAGAATTAGAGGTCGTCAGTGTATGTGTGTACATTCATGTGTGTATGTATTATGTAAGTATGTGGGTGTATTTTTATGTATTATGTAAGTGTGTGTAAGTTTGTGGTGTGTGTATGGTATGTGTATGTATGTCTGTGCGTGTTTATGTGTGCGTATGTATGGTGTGTATATGTATTAATGAAATGTTAACGTCAGTTAAAAAGAGTGTCATTTTGTTAAGTTTGTTGTATAAGTTTGTGGTGTGAGCATGGTATGTATGTGTATGTCTGTGCGTGTATATGTGTGCGTATGTATGATGTGTATATGTATTAGTGAAATGTTAACGTCAGTTAAAAATAGTGTCATATTGTATTTGTGCCACTGTGTATGGTTTGGTGTGCGTATTGGTTAGTTTGTCTGTGTCTATAAGTATATGTATTGATAAGAGCGCCATTATGTTGTGTGCCCGTACGATTTTGTTTCAGTGAAAATGTTCGTGTTAGCTAAAAAGTGAGTCGTATTTCATTATTTTCAGTATGTGTATGCTTTCTGTGTGTTGGTGGATTCATCGGTGTCCGTAAGTATATGTTCATTGTAGTGAAAAAGTTTATATTGGTATATTGGGTTAAAGTTTGTGTGTGTGCATGTGTGTTTGTGCGTGTGGAATAGAAAATATATATTCAATTAATGGTTTTATTTCTGTTTTCTGAAACACTCATAGTTCGCTTTAATCTTTTTTTATATTCATACATGTACCTATAATTTTGCAGATCCTTATCGATAAAAATATACATTTTTGAAAATAAATGTAAAATAAATTTAAATGAGAACAATTATTATAAATTTCAGTTTGATACTAATTTTTCAAGTGCTAACACATAACGAAATTTCATATTAAATGTAATATTTCATATTTATACGTACAATATGATTCGATAAAAGAAAACTTATTTTATATACATATAGATAGTATCATTTTACCAGTGATTAACAAATGATTGTTAAATTTTGTACAACGAACATTATATTTATGATTTCAATTTTTAAAGTTCGAAAACAAATTAAATACATATTTTATATTGAAATACCAGTGTCAAGGAAATTAGCAAATTTATATATAATAATATAATATATGAAAATGCGACCGAGCGACGTTAGGAGCGAGGTGAATTTTGCTTGTTCTTATTAATTTCCATGTTGCACGCCGGTATAGCTCCTAACCGCTACACCGCGCCGACGTGCAAGATAGAACGAGACACTATTTTAATTTAATGGTCTATACTTTAACGCAATGATTTGAATCCGAGAGAGAATAAGTTTATTGCTTATTCTCTGTTATTTTAATATTTTTTCTAGCTCATTTTCTCTCAATTTTCTTACTTTTCTTTTTATTATATTTAATTTTTCATTTCTTATTTAAATGAGGTCACAAAGAGATATTGGTCTGTAGTTTTCAGGAGATGAAGAATCTTTACCTGGTTTGTTTATCAGAATTATCGTGACGAGTTTCCACTGAGTAGGGAATAAATTGAGTAGTCAGATGGTCTTAAATATTTTTTGGATATATTGAATGGCCGAAAGAGGAAGGTTTTTTAAAGAAGACATTGAAAATAGCATCAGGTCTAGTACTCGAATTTTTGCAATTTTTGAGAGTTTGAGTTATTTTGTTTAAATCTATTGGAGCATTTAGTAGAGGTCTATCCGGAATGTCATCCCATTTTTCTTGATTGGGGTTGAAATTATTTTTGCAGTCCTAAAATTCTTGAGTGTAGCTGCTATTGCTGGAATTTGGTGAAAAGGCGAAAGCGAATTTGTTGACTATGTCTGTTGGTTCGTGCATTATTTGATTGTTTTCGTTTATTAAAGTTGAAATGATTCTTCATTTGTATTTGCCTTTTATTCCTTGTATTTTGTTCCAAATTAAAGAGGAGGGAGTATTTACGTTAAGTGATTAGACAAAATCGAGCCAGCAGTTCCTTTTAGTTTCTTTGATGATTCTTCAGTTAATTGCTTTCTTTTTGTTGTGGTCTATCTTGTTTTTGAGGGTTACATGTTTTATGCATTGGTTGAAGGCGTGTTTTGACTCTCTGCAAGCGTTGACACACTCTTCGTTCCACTATGGAGTTTGGTTTTCGTTTTGTTAAATTGTATATTTAGGAATGTTGATTTCCGCAGCCGAAAAAATATCGTTGTTGAGTTGGTCTATTAGCATATCTATGTCTGGATTAGTGAGTATTGAGGGGTCTTCCAGTCTATGTATGTTAGTTTCTATTTCGGATTGCTAGAGGTTCCAATTGGCTTTCTTAAAATTCCAAGGCTTGTATGGTACATCGTTGGCTTGGTGATTGGAGGAGATGACAAGGCCAACGTGAAGAAGAATGGGGCAATGATCACTATTGTGAAGGTCTTCGCATACTTCCCAGTCAGTTTTATCTGTAATATTCGTAGAGACTAGCAACAGGTCTATCATACTTTTTGTGCCATTTGATGGGTTAAAGTGAGTAGGAAGTCCAAAATTTAGGATGTTGAAATTTGATTCATCAATCCATTCCTCAACAATTTTTCCGCTCCGGTCTGTATCTACGGAGCCCTAGATTATGTTATGCGCGTTGAAATCCCTCACTATTATAACTGGAGTTGGTAGTTGGGATCTGAACTTGAGTAGTATATCTAAAGTTAGTTGTTGGCTGTTGAGGAGGTAAACATTGCAAATAGTGATTCTTTTGGAGAGGAAGCATTCTACAGCAACAGCTTCTATATCTATGTCGAGCGAGATTTCTCTACTGTATATGAGGCTTTTTATATATGAAGCTACACCTTCACTTGCATGGTTCGATAATTGACTGGTCTGGTAACCGTTTTAGTCTCTGAGACACGCGTGTCGATCGAATTTGAAGTGTGTCTCTTGCAGGCATAATAATGTTGGCTGTCTTTTATATATAATTTTTTGTAAGTTTCCTAAACGATTATAATAACCGTTAAAATTCCACTGTAGTATTGTGTTTTTATTCCCGTTTGAATTATTAAAGTTGCGATTCATTGTTGAGTTAAATTGCATCGTTGAACATTATTTGTATCGGTATTAAGGATTGGCGGAGCTTCTAAAGAGAGATTTCGTTCAAATTTTTTACTTAATTTCCTAAACCTACTTTTCATTTCTTTAGATTCCAAGTGAGGGTAAAGAGTCTTTATCATTGATATTAGACCATTTGTGTTCGTTGTGTGCTCTTTAGCTATTTCAGCAGTGTGTTGGCTTGAGTTGTATGTTTTGTTGGGAAAGCTTTCAAGATTAAGGAAGCTTAGTGGGAACTCCTGAGGGCTTTCATTAGTTACTTTATCTAGTGGTTTTAGTTATTCATTTAAGTTGGGCGAGGCAGAAGGGGTTGAGGAAACTTTACTTTTTTTGGCTTTTTTGACTATTGTTGATGTTTCCCTTGTTGACTTGTCAGACATATTTTCTTCCTCGATGGAGGTGTCGGTGTAGGATTCGAGCTCAGACATAACTATTATTTCTGTATTGTTGCATGAATGTGAGGACGGGTTTGACTCTGAGTGTGGTCGTTTGAAGAATGTGTAATTAGTTTCTATATTATTATTAACATTTTCAATTGAGAGATTTACTTGCTCGATGATTGGGTTTATTGGAATAAATAGGCTATTGTTTGCTATTTCGATGGGGTTAGTTTCTATGGCTGAGTTGTCTTTATTATTTAAAACGTTCATTGAATTAACTGACATTAGTTTTTCACTGGTTTAATTTATTGTTGAGTTTAGATCATTGGCTGTAACTTGAGAGGCGGAGAATTGGTTATTGTTTTGACAAGTTTTGGCGATGTGTTCCTCTTGTTTACAAATAAAGCACTTTATTGTGTCTGTGCTGGGGAATATGTGGTATGCTTTTTCGTCATAGATAACTTTTAAAACTTCTGGGAATTTATGTATATCGTCTAATTCTATGTACACTTGTCTTCTATCACTCAGCACATGATTATATTTATCATTGGAAATATAGGCTTTTAGAGTTATTATTGGTGAACCTCTCTTTATGCTCAAGCTGTCTATTTAGTCTTCTAGAACGTAGTGGGGTATGCTAGGATAGACTTTGGATAAAATGATTCTTGTTAATTTCGACACCAACGATCTTACAGGTATTTTATGCTCATTGATTTTAATAAATCTATAATTGTCTATTAAATCATTGATGTGTTCTTTACTAATCAAGTATATTCTTACATGGTTTTTTGATATCCTAGAAGAGTAGATTACATTCTGGGCTTGAACTATATTACCAACTTCTACCGTATAATCGGTCAAATTTAGATTTTCGACACAGTCTTTTTTCGGGAAAAGATTACGTTGCATGGTTCAAGAATAACTACTATGGATATTACTGATTGAACTGTTCGAATTGTTTGCACTATTACTGGTTACTTTTGTTTGGTTAGCACTGTCATTTTTTGGGAGACTATCTTTTTTAACTGTGCTTATTTTATGTTAAACGATCCTGATTTTAGATCGTTCAACAGTTTGTCAAAATTATAAGCCCAATGTACTTGCGTTGGGGAGAGAGGGGCCGAAGCCCTGTTTACCATACTAACTATGAGCGTTTGTTTACTTAGCAACGAGAGCCACAGTAAGCACGTCTAGTCTCTGTAAAGTCACAGAGTGAACTGTGTTATATTTTATATTCTATGGTTTTATTTTATTTTATATAGTTTTATTTGTATTCTCTGTATCCACGATACTCTGACGTGAGTTTTAATGAAAATTTAATCTCACTTTGAAATTTCTTTTAAGAATGATTTCTAAGCCCATTACGAAACTTTAGGCATTATTTTTATATTTATTTTACAAGTTAATTTTGAGAAAAATTGACTTGTAAAATGAATATAAAAATAATGCCTAAAGATGGTATAAGAATGAAAATATAATAAAACTGAAAAAAATCTGCTTTATACTATAAAGCTTATCAGCTCAAATATTAAAAATAATGTTGAAAATTAGTTCTATAGCCATTAAAAAGAAACCAAACTATCTGTCTTTGTCTAATAGTGTTATTCATCATTTATGTAAACACCATTGGCTGTAGTACGAAAAAAATGGCAGCCCCGCTAGATACTGATATGATGGTTAAATTTTATAATGAGAACAAAGTAATTTAATCATTTAGTTTTTGAATCATATGAGACCTACCAAAAAGTATAGGTTATATTTTAGATTTTCACTATCTATTATATTTGTATCTAGCGGGGGTTGTCATTTTTTTAATGTTACAGCCAATGGTTTTTATATAAATGATGAAAAGCACTATTAGACAAGGACAGATAGTTTTCTCTTAACGTATAAATATATGGTATTCAAAATTTTCTAAAATTGAAACTACGCCAAGAAAACCGGTTTTTTAAAGTTATACTTCTTTCGGCAGTTGCAAAAGATTTCCATGCAAATTTCAAAATGAATTCAATGAGTGATTCACGTAAAATAAAAAAAGAAGAGAAAAAATTTATTTCAATTTTGAAAATGGCTCTAAAATTAAAATACACTAAGAAAACCATTTTTAATGGCTTTCCACCTAGTTACACAAAGGAACAGATTAAATGCAAAATTTAAGTAGTTTTCGAGACCTAATTGGTTGAATAAATACGCACATATGCACACAACAAACACACACACACACACACACATATATACATTCAGATATTTTCTGGATACCACTTCTGTCGACACCCTGAGTTTAAATATGTACAAATTAATGAAGAAAGTTGGTATAAGTCTCTATTTTGTTATTAATTGATGAATTAAAAAAGTTCGTAAATTGTCATTATTGAAAATAAAGTTAATTAGAAAAGTAAAAGGTTAAATAAATAATAGTACATTACGTAACGGGTATGGAAAGGCTTTATTTACGAAACGAGAAGTTTACAACCTAAGCCGAAAGTGAGGGTCGTAACGAGTTTTGTAAAAAAGCCTTTCCATACTAGTTGTGTAGTGTATTTTTCGCCATGAGAGCCAAAAAAGAGCAACAAAGGGTTAGAATAGCGAAAAATTAATTTAGTAAAATCAATTACATTAATTTAAGTTTTATAGCATCCACAAGACATATTTTAATCATACATGGCATTTTTACAATATGATATTATTTATTTTGATATATTATTCTAGGAAGTTATTCATTTCAATGCACCATTCTTTACAACATGGTTTTCTACAAATTGGACCATTCTTTATTTTCCTGTGTATATTATTTGTCAAATCATCAAATCCAAATGTTCATCTCCATCAGAAATAATAAGAGAAATTTTAAGAGGATTTCGCGATAAAGGTTTTACAATAGGTCGATTTTTAACTAGATGTAGTCTATTTTGTGGACTTTGGGTAGCGACAAATTATATGTATGTACATTCGCTAAAAATTCTTCTAGCTACGGATGTAATGACACTTTTTGCGACCAATGTAGCTTGTGTTTACCTTCTCTCATGGGTCATTCTACACGAGCAATTCGTGGGGGTGAGGGTAAGTAATTTTGTTATATATATATATATATATATGTGAGACATTTCACGCCAACTGAGAGAGCAAAAAAATAAAAATTGCTGAAACTTTGAAAATATAATCTCTCTGTTACCCAAAATATGTAAAAAAATTTCTAAGGATCTAGGTTGAGAGGATCAAGAGTTATAGATCCTTTAGATTTTAAAATTTTTCAACATTTTTGGAAAAGTCCCAACTTTATGATTTTTTTCTGAAAATCCTGAGGTTTTAGAAAGAAATCGATAAGAATACTTTTTGTTGTAAATGAAGAGGAGAGTTAGTATGATTTTTTACAGACTTGAATTTTTTAATTTTCTGTTGGTTCTTACATGTGTTACATGGCAATTGAAATTACTCATTGTTTGCCACTTTAGAAGTTGCTTTTCGAGGGCTTATTTTCTTCTATTTTTTATTAACTTTAAAATCAATTTTTGATTGTGTAAGAAAGAGCCACCAATAAGGAGTTATGACGGTTTGAAATATATATTTTCATGTATAATTTATTTTCAGTATGAAAAATAAATCTATTTATTATAGTATTAATCTATTTCTTAACTATTTATTAAAGTATTGAAATTTAAGTAACATGGCCAATTTATCATGTTACGATTCCCCCCCCCCTCCCGCCACACGGAAGTATACGATGGAACCGGATACTTTCGAAAAAAAGAGAAAATGCAAAAGAATACAAATTTAACTAGAAACAGGGGTATTTAATTTAAGATAACTGGCGTTATCAACATCAGTGTACAGTATAATAGAAGTATTATAATTATATATTCATTCTTCTTCTGCATTTTATGATATTCTTGAATTAAAAAAGGAATAATTAAATGTATGCTGCGACTGGCTAATAGAACTTAATTTTTACAATGAAGAAAAATGTTAAATCTATGTTATTAAAAAAGAGACACTCATAACCCGCTCTTACATCATATTTCACTTATAGTATTAAAGAATTTTTATTGAATTACACTTTTATCCTGGAAATTTTCAATTTAGATAAAAATAAAAACTGATTACTTACTCATGGATGACACTCTGGTGGTACTATTTGATGCATAGCTTGATTTTACCGTTAAGTATTTCGCAGCAATTTTTCATATTATAAAGACTAGTTCTTAAGGTGGTTCTTCCATGCAGATCCGTATGTAGCAGGCGCTTAGCCGGAGGGCCCCACTCAATGCATAAATTTTTACAAGGAGAGTACCTGACCTACGGGAAACGGATTTGGCTGATACTGCAGGATATGATTTTTAATGGAAAAAATTAACTTGTGTTATTCTTTTCTTTGGATAGGCCCCATATACGGAGATATGGACATTTTTTCGCAAATATAATAAAAAGTAGCAATTATATGATCTTGAATAATCAAAAAACTAAGACCCTTACAAAAACATGTATGGAAAATCAAATAAAGTATAAATTAAATGCTTTAATTTAAGCTTTGTTGCATTAGAAAAATTTCTGTGGTTCGAAAGTTGTGCTTAATTAAAAATTACTACATATTTGTTAATATTTTCAGCGTGTAACATATTATCAATATTTTATGTTATTTCATTAGCATATTTTGATCGCCTGCAACTTTTGAACCACAGAAGCTTTTTCAATGCAACAGAGCTTGCATTTGATCTGTACTTCATTTCATTTTTCATAAATTTTTTTGTAAGAGTATTAGTTGTTAGGATATTCAAGATCTTATAAATGCTCCTTTTTATTATTTTTTTTTTAAATGTCTATATCTCCGTCTATGGGGCCTATTGAAAAAAAGAAAAAAAACGGGTTTATTTTCTTTCATCGAAAAATCATATCCTGTTGTTTCAGCCAAATCCGTTTTCCGAAAGTTGGGTACTCTCCTTGTAGGCATTTATGCATTGAGTGGGGCCCTCCAGCTAAGCGCCTACAATATAAGAACCTACATGGAAGAATCACCTCAAGAATAATTCTTTATTATATGAAAAATTGCTGCAAAATACTTAATGTTAAAATCAAACTATGCATCAAATACTACCACAAGAGTGTCATCCTTCAGTAAGTAATCAGTTTTTATTTTTATTGAAATTGAAAATTTCCAGAATAAAAGTGTAATCCAATGAAATTTTCTTATACTATGAGTGAAATATAATATAAGAGCGAGTCATGAGTGTTTCTTTTTTAATAACGTGGATTTGAGATTTTTTTTCATTGTAAAAATTAAGTTGTGTAAGCCAGTCCCAGCATACATTTGATTTTTCCTTTTTTAATTCAAGAATATCATAGAATGCAGAAGAAGAATGAATATATAATTATAATACTTTTATTATACTATACACTAATGTAGATAACGCAAGTTATCTTAAGTTAAGTACACCTGTTTCTAGTTAGGTTTGTATTCATTTGCGTTTTCTCTTTTTTCGAAAGTATCCGGTTCCATCGTATACTTCCGTGTGGCGGGAGGGGTGGGGGACGTAACATGACCAATTAGTCATGTTACTAATTTCAATACTATAATAAATAGTTTATACGACAGAAGGAGAATATTAAGTTTCGCGCGACAAAAAGACAGACATTGACAGTCATTTTAAAGCCAACCTCAAGCCACCAACCATACACGTGTGCACATATACATATATAACTGATATAGTCTTGCAAAGTTTAGCAAACGTATCTGGTATACGTAGTAGCATGACCACAGCAGTCAAGCTAGAGAAAAAGACAAAAACATAAGGTGTCAGGTGCAGCGCGCCGCATAAAAAGGAAGAACATCCATGTTTAGTTTATTTCTTCTGTCGCTAGCCACCAAGTCGGTTCACTTATATAAGAACCAAACTGCTTAGCATCGTATTAGAAAGCAAAGCCTTTATTCGTTTTGCGTAAAGTAGTGTAATTCAAGTGTAAGTGCGTAAAGCGTATTGGTATATGCTTTAAAAATCCATAGCTTTTTTTATTGGCTTTAACGATGCATATATCGTTTTTTTATACCGCTTTGCACGCGTGTGCATTGATGATCACGTGCGCGGTTTTTGGATAACGCGTGCATTTTTTTAGCTTTTGTTCAAGCTAATCGTTCTTATTTGCTTTCGGTGTGATTTATAATTAACTGTTTATTTTTGTGTGCGTTAAGCTTTTCTTTTCTCCGCTTTTTTGCAAATAGTTAGAATATCTCACAGAGTCGCGTCCGTATTACGCACTCTTTTTGTGTATAGCTAGTGCTTAATTATTATTTTAATAAAACTTATAATCTCATAATATTTAAACTCCTTTATTTTTCTTTCTGTGTATTTCACTAGTGTAGTTATTCTCCCTTCGAGCCATGCACATTTATAAATTTTTCAAAATTTTTGGCAAAGTCCCAACTTTATTTTTTTTATAAGAGGATAATTGAAATTGGGACGTGCTAAAATAGGGGCTTTAGTGAGGGTCTGTTAAATTGTTGATGTAACGCCGAGAACGGGTCAAATTATAAATTTATTTATCGTCGCTGCACACATGTGAATTCCTTCACACAGCGTCACGCTTAGTGGGTGGTCGTCGAGTTTGACCGCGTGATTTCTAGCGCGGGGCGAGAGTCAGACTTGGGTTTCTCTTGAGATGCGGGAACCTCAATTAAGTCACTTTCCGCGTCGCGATTTAATTTATAATTTAGATTCTGTTTTAATATTTTAAACCCCTAGCCAAAGCAACATATCTCTATCGCTCTACTTGGAGTCTAATGAGGTCGGTCCTCTAAAGCGGGGTCGCGTTATATTTTAGAATATATGATATATATATATATATATATATATATATATATATATATAAAAATATATATAGATACATATGTGTCAATCCACGTCGAACCGATAATCGCTCTGCCGAAAATTGTAGATCACCAAAAAAATCGTTTATGGGCTCAAAATTTTTGTCTTGCATTCTACTTTCTTTTGCAACAAGGCGATTTTGAAAATTCAAACTGGTGGCTCCAATACAGCGGCTACAACCTAGAGATTTCATAAAAAATTTTCGAAAATTGATTTTAATTTATTCAAATGTGATTATACGTATTTTTTATATCAGAAATAAATTCAGCGTTCAATTTTACATAGAAATTTAGTATTGCACTCGAGGTAGAAAAAATTTACAATGTCATCGGAAGGTCATATCGGGAAATAATAGTTATTTCTCGAATTGCTCATTGATCAATGTTGATTCTTTTTTAAATGTGGGGACCTATACTAAGTCACTTTTTGCGTCGCGATTTAATTTGATAATTTAAATTCTGTTTTAATATTTCAAACCCCTAGTTAAATAAAGCAATATGTCTCTATTGCTCTACTTGGGGTCTGATGAGATCGGTCCTCTAAAGCAGGGTCGTGTTATATTTTAAAATATAATAAATATATATATATATATATATATATATATATATATATATATATATATATATATATATATGGGACATTTCACGCCAACTAATAGAGCAAAAAAATAAAAATCGTGGAAACTCTAAGAATTTATTCTTTTTGTTACCCAAAATATGTAAAAAAATTTTCAAGGATCTGGAAATTTGAAAATTTTTCAAAATTTTTGGAAAAGTCCCAACTTTATCATTTTTTTCTGAAAATCCTGATGTTTTAGAGAAAAATGCATAAGAACACTTCTTGTTGTAAATGAAGAAGAGAGTTAGCAGGATTTTTTACAGACCTGAATTTTGCAGTTTTCTGATTGGCTCTTATATGTAAAACATGGTTATTGAAATTATTTAATGTTTGCCACTGCCAAAATTGGCTTTCAAAGGCTTATTTTTTTCTATTTTTTATTAACTTTAAAATAAATTTTGGTTCGTGTAAGCAAAAGTCACCAATAAGGAGTTATTACAGTTTTAAATATACATTTTCATGTAAAATTTATTTTTCTTATTGAAAATAGCCTGTCACATACTAAACATGATCATCTGGTTTTAATACTCAAAAACTATTAAAATAAGTTTAAAAATCATTTAGTAAAATGTCATTTATCAATTATAAGCCCAATTATTAATTAAACAACACTCGTTATTATTATAATTACAATTAATTTCAAAGGAAAATTAGACACTGAATTATTCCAAAATCAAATAATTATATTTCAATAAAAATTTACTTATTTCAAAGAATTGATTCATCAATAAAAAAGAATAATTAAATAATTACTATTTTCCTTACCTTAACTTTCTAGAAAAAGTATTTGTTCAATAGAAAATGATGATAGAATTTTGGAACACACACTAAATGAATTTTTTGGGGATGATTATAAACAAAAGCTTTCTGACTAGCCATCTTTATTTATTTATTTAAATATATATTTTTATTTAACAGATAGACGTATTCTTTGACTGAAAATACTATATATTGAATGTTAGTTTATAACTTTTTATGCATAGTATTTTAATGGATCTTTTGAGTTATCCGCACTTAAGTTTAATCTCATAAATTTTTTTACTGTAGCAAAAAACTAGATTAAACGCACCGTTCATTGATAGACTTGGATTGGAAATATTGTTAAAAGAAGGAGTTTTGGTATGCCCTTAAGACCGTTACATATGAAAAGTAAATAAGATGTTAATTACCAAAAAATTCTCTTAGTTTTATAAATTTTTCTAGAAAGTTAAGGTAAGGAAAATAGTAATTATTTAATTATTCTTTTTTATTGATGAATCAATTCTTTGAAATAAGTAAATTTTTATTGAAAAATAATTATTTGATTTTGGAATAATTCAGTGTCTAATTTTCCTTTGAAATTAATTGTAATTATAATAATAACGAGTGTTGTTTAATTAATAATTGGGCTTAGAATTGATAAATGACATTTTACTAAATGATTTTTAAACTTATTTTAATAGTTTTTGAGTATTAAAACCAGATGATCATGTTTAGTATGTGACAGGCTATTTTCAATAAGAAAAATAAATTTTACATAAAAATGTATATTTAAAACTGTAATAACTCCTTATTGGTGACTTTTGCTTACACGAACCAAAATTTTTTAAAGTTAATAAAAAATAGAAAAAAATAAGCCTTTGAAAGCCAATTTTGGCAGTGGCAAACATTAAATAATTTCAATAACCATGTTTTACATATAAGAGCCAATCAGAAAACTGCGAAATTCAGGTCTGTAAAAAATCCTGCTCACTCTCTTCTTCATTTACAACAAGAAGTGTTATTATGCATTTTTCTCTAAAACATCAGGATTCTCAGAAAAAAAATGATAAAGTTGGGACTTTTCCAAAAATTTTGAAAAATTTTTAAATTTCAAGGTCCTGTAACTCTTGATCCTTTCAATCTAGATCCTTGAAAATTTTTTTTGCATATTTTGGGTAACAAAAAGAATAAATTCTTTGAGTTCCGACGATTTTGATTTTTTTGCTCTATCAAATCGCTGAGTATATGCTGTTCGTTACCCGAAATATGTAAAAAGATTTTCAATGATCTAGATTGAAAGTATCAAGAGCTATAGATTCTTGAAATTTGAAAATTTTTTAAAATTTTTGGCAAAGTCCCAACTTTATTTTTTTTTCTGAAAATCCTGATGTTTTAGAGAGGAATTCATAAGAATACTTCTTACTGTAAATGAAGAGGAGAGTCAACATGACTCTTTACAAACTTAAATTTTAAAGTTTTCTATTGGTTCTTACATGTATTACATGGTAATTGAAATTACTCATTATTCGCTACTTCAGAAATTGCTTTTCAAGGGCTCATTTTCTTTAATTTTACATGAACTTCGGAATAATTTATTGGAGTTGCGTGTTTACATTTTTATTCCACAACGTTGTCTAGTATTACAAAATCATAATTTAAATTATTTTTTTAATTTTTATTTTTTTAATATTTAATATCTTTTTAGATGATTTATCAACCTATAACTTTTTTTATATATTCTAAATCTATAAATTCTGCAGAATTTAATAAATAGTTTTTTATTGATATATGTTCATTGAAAATGATAAGAATATTGAGTTCAAACATGAAATTAAGGGTTAGAATACAAAATTTTATCATAAAACACTCAATTTCAAAGTCATTATTTTCAATCATTTCATCGATAATTGAGTCTGAAATTTAATGAATATAAAAATATAGGTTTTATTTACGACCTCCTAAATTTTGATAATATTTTGTTTATTTATGTCTCATGAAAGAACCACCTTGATAAAAAGCTATATATATATTTAAGTAAAATTGAATGAAATATAATATAACAGGTTCAACAAAAATTCTGTTTTTTTCCTTTTCCTAATAAGGTATTTATTGGAAAATAATTTACAGCCACATATTTTATCAAAATGAAGGAGAAATGATTAGCTAGCAATAAAGTAAAATGAATATTAAGCACGAGAGATTAAACATATACATACTTAAAACATAAACATTTAACAGCTGGAGGTGGCGTGGGTGGTTGCTGAGATCTATAAATACAGATATTTCTAAAATTATTTCACACGTTTTTTGAGGTCTACCTCTACCTCGCTTAGCGACCGTGTGAGGGTTGTCTATTTTGTACTGACTGGTGTGCTAAATGATCTGACATATTATGAGTTGGAGGGGTCATTCGTGGGGTTCTAGGTGGTATATATTTTTTTAAATCATTGACAAAAACTTTGGTTTATCATTTGGTATTCAGGTCTTTTACAAGATATAACACTGGTGAAAATACTTTAATGATTTTAGCCAGTCCAACAAATTTAGGAGCCAATTTTTCTGTGCAGTTGTCGTTTGCCGGCGAAAAGACATTATTTCTACGACTTACAAGATCTCGAATGCTACGTGCCTTTAACCTATGTTGTAATATTTTGCTTGACGTATGGTAGCTTGGCTGTCGTACTTCCTTACTAAGTCATGTATCGCTGATAGTCGTTTTGCTCTGTCAGCCCATTTCTCTATGTCACCTTGCTGTATTGGTATTGGCTTTTCTAGAGATTTACGGAAAAGTATAGTGGAAGGGGGTTTCTGCCCATATTTAGAAATATTTGAGTGAATTCGATAGAAGAATGTAATATTGTGTTTAAGGCAAAGCTAGATTCTCCGAGATATTTATTCCAATCGTGGTGCTTGTTCAATAAAGCTATTAATCATGGGTATTAGATTATAATTTATACGCTCTACAAGATTCAATTGTGATTTATTTTTAAAAAGCACAAATTACGTTTTTACCATCTGCTTTACGAAGAGGTTTTAATTCTACGCACCTCGAAAAAAATCTTCAACTTATATCTACTGAGACAACCGTTTACGGTTATCCTTGGATGTATTTTTCTCCCATTAGAGTATATAGTGACAGGTGTTGTGGTAACCTGGCCAATAATAGTAATTAGCTAAATGAGAAAGCGTCTTCTCCATTCCCATATGACTAGCTTGAGGAGTGTTATGAGCTTCAAAATGGGCTTTTTCTCGGTCTGCCAAAGGAAGTACTAATTTTCAGACGTCTAAGTCGAAAATAATAGGGTCTATATTATCGTCTGGGTTGTGGAAATAAAATAGGTCATTCTCTATTGTAAAATTAAGGTATTTTGTGGGGAACTGCTACACCATTTCTTTTTGTCTACGATATCAGTTATCGTTTGTATTAAGGGGCCCTAAGTGGCTACGTCAACTATGTTTTTTTGTGCTCTTAAAAGAGTATCGGGTATTTTCAATTGTCTGACTTGACGATGCATTAGCTTTATATTAAAAGCTTACAATCTTGTGTGCTATCTGGCCAGTGTTCCAATCGCATCTTTTAAAATTTTAAACCGTAACAGACTATGGTAGTCAGTAATAACCGTTGACGAAGTTCCTTAGTTATGAGCTCTCAGTCGTTCTCCTGCCTAGGTAACTGCTAAGCACTCCTTTTCTAATACTGTAAAATTTCGCTCTGTTTGGCAAAAAGTGCAACATATAATAAGTTGGATGTTCCTCTGCGACAATCTCTTGTATTGAAACGCTTACTATGGCGAAATTACTGGCATTAGTTTATAGAATAAACGGATAATTGAAATTGGGACGTGCTCAAATAGGTGCTTCAGTGAGGGTCTGTTAAATTGTTGATGTAACGTCGAGAACGGGTCAAATTATAAATTTATTTATCGTCGCTGCACACGCGTGAATTCCTTTACGCAGCGTCGCGCTTAGTGGGTGGTCGTCAAGTTTGACCGCATGTTTTCTAGCGCGGGGCGAGAGTCAGACTCTGGATCTTTTTGAAATGTGGGGACCTATACTAACTAGGAGAGTGTCACACCTCCGGATCACGGATTTTGCTCAAATTTCGGGATAAGTTTTCAGATGATAAAATATGGAAAAAGCTCAAGTTATAGTCATAAATACTCAATATTTCCCTAGTTACAGGCAATTAAAGAAAATCACTAAAAAAGTTACTAGATTTTTAAACGCATATAGTTCTTTAGGGTTGATAGCTACAAGCTTGAAACTTTTTTTTAATTAAAGCTGAGCTTAAATTCTTTCGAATTAGTAGTTATAGCATGTAAGAATATTATTTTTTTCCAAAGTTAGAGCGTAATAAGGATTGGACCCAATTTCAGCTTTTATTATTAATTAATGTTTTTAAAAGAAAAATCAGGTCCAATGTTTATCACGCTCTAACTTTGGGAAAAAATAATATTCTTACATGCTTTAACTACTAATTCGAAAAAATTTAAGCTCAGCTTTAATTTAAAAAAAGTTTCAAGCTTGTAGCTATCGACGCTAAAGAACTATATGCGTTTAAAAATCTAGTAACTTTTTTAGTGATTTTCTATAATTGCCTGTAAATAGGGAAATATTGAGTATTTATGACTATAACTTGAGCTTTTTCCATATTTTATCATCTGAAAACTTATCCCGAAGTTTGAGCAAAATCCGTGATCCGGAGGTGTGACACTCTCCTAGTAAGTCACTTTTTGCATCGCGATTTAATTTGATGATTTAAATTTTGTTTTAATATTTTAAACCCCTAGCCAAGTAAAGCAACATGTCTCTATCGCTCTACTTGGGGTCTGATGAGGTCGGTCCTCTAAAGCGGGGTCGCGTTATATTTTAAAATATAAGATATATATAAATGTAAAATAATAAGAAATAGAAAATTAAAAGAATGTAAAGCTACGTTAAAATGTGAAATAAAATTTTATAAATTAAATTGTAAAAATGAAAATAGAATAAAGTAGAAATAAATGATTATAAAAAAACAAATTTAATTTATATTTTAATTTTCAGATTTATTAAAAACTTTATCTTACTTTTTCCAATAAGAATGAAGAGAGAGAGAGAGAGATGTACTTGGATTGAGTTGTAACTTGTAGATTAACTTGTAGAACTTGTAAATAATTTGTACTTGTAGATAATTTGTCGAACTTGTAAGTAATAAGTACTTGTAAATAATTTGAACTTGTAGATAATTTGAATTTATAGCTTGCTTGGCGAGTGCCCAAGCGGGACTGACTGTCAGTACTCCGTTGAGGTATTTTATACCATTAAAATCGGGCGGTTACTATTCACCCCCGTTTGGGTAAATTTCGGTGTACTAGAATTTTCTTATTGGTTGATGAATTTTTGCAGAAGAGTTTGCAAACTGTCACTTGGCTGTGTTGACATCCATTTCTTTCCTCTCTCTCTTTCCAATGCATCTCTCTCTTTCGAAAATTATTGTTATAAAAAATATAAGAAATTACGTATATAAAAAGATAAAATTAGAAACTAGGTTTTTTAATTTATAATATTTTTTCAATTAATGTCTATAATGAAAGAAACTAGTTTAAATAAATTTAATTAATTAATAAATTAAATTATTTGTTTATATGTAAAAAGTAAAAATAAAAGAATAATATTGTGTGGATATTAATTAAATAAACATTATCAATTAATATTGAATTACTCAAGATATACATAAAATGACGCAAAAGTTAAAAGAAAGAATTACGCATCAAAAAGGACGCTTATGCAAATTTTACATTAAAAAAAAGGTTTTAATAAAAGAAGAGAATTGATATTATTATCACTAAACTTCAGTACTTGAAAATAAAATTTACATTATTCAAAAAGAAATAAATGTTAAAGAAATAAAGAAAATACGCGTGACGCTTTACACCCAAAAAAAGGACGCTTAACGCAGGATAAGGTGCAAAAAATGTTATACAAAAATTATGGTTAATTGTTTTTTTTTTATAATAACAAGATTTAATTTTATAATTATTTATTCATTAATATTGTTATAACGTTTTAGATGTTTATTTATTTTTAAATATTTTATTTACTGTTTATTTATAGCCAAGAAAAAAAATTATTCATTTATAATAAAATTTTGTGTGTGATAAAAAATGTTTAAATAGTATACATTGAGTTGCAACTAGTCAATATAATACGATGCGCTAGTCGAAATAAACTATCGACTTTTATTCAAGACAATGTTACGCGCTATCAATTGCGAACTTAGTCTAACGTATTATAAGACTACGCGGCGAAATCTTTTTATGAGCACAGCGTGGCTTAGGTTTCGTGTTAACGCAACGGTAGCTGGAAACTCTCTGAAGTGCCTTGCGGTCGGCGAGCTGTACCCATAACTGTCGCACTTTCTGTATCGCCCTTGATTTGACCGTCATAGCTGTCGTTTGATGGCTTTCAACCTGTATAATAAGTAATTTTAGTTTATCATAAGATAACCCTTTCACTATAACACTTTCTGTCATAAAACTTATTCCTTCTACTTGATGTACTTTGCTTATGATAGTATTATAAAAGAAATCTCTTTCGTCTTCTTCAGGCAACGATTTAACTTTTGGCATGTTATTATAACTTCTTACTATTTCTTCAAATCTGTCTATAAAATTAACTGCCTTTTTCTTTCGCTGGATTATACTGTATGTTGTATTTTTTTAATACTAGATGAAGTTACATTTACCTCGCTTCAATTTAATTATTTCGCTTTAATTTCTTTAATTCTGTTCAACAATTCAACTAAATCTTTAATTTTCATAACTCTAGCATGATAGTCTTTATCTATTCTATTTATTAAAATATCACGAACTTTCATTTGCTACAATAGTACTATCTACAACATACAATAAGTCCAGCGAACTTAATTCAGACATAAAATAATCCAAAGTTTTCAAATATGATTTGAGTCGTTAATTTATAATAGCGTTTTACTGGTCCGTCTTTTCCAGTCAGTCCGGTTTTGATAATTTCTGTCAACTGTTTAAAAAATGTCTAAAATATTGTCGTTTTCTTTAATAAATCTTTTATCAACCTTTATTTGTATTAAACGCGATATTTCCAATTTATTTAACGGTCCTAAGTGTTCGTCCAAGACTGTCGAGTTCCCGAAACCTTCTGCATTAAGTGTATAATTTTCAAAATCATTGTTTACCTTATATGTCGTTTTGCTGTCTTTGGATTTATCTGTCCTTTCTGCCTCATTACCTGTAGTCATCCTCCTTCCCCTGTTCAAATTCCTCCCTCATCGCATCCAGAGCCTGGCCGCCAAAGACCCACATGGCGCTTCTCTCCTTCACCATCAAAGCCATCAAATCGTCATCTTCTTTCTGCTCTATTCTTCTTTTCTTCGCCTCTCTTGCTCTTTGCCATTTCTGCCTTAACTGTATTGAGTTTATCCATTACCTTGTCCAATTTGTCAGATAGGTTTGCCAATTTTGCTTCAGTCATTTCATTGATTCTGTTTTCTGTCTCCGTCTTTATTTCTGCCGTTTCAGTCGTATTGTAATGCTTATCTGTCTCTTCTGTCTTTAGCTCCGTCTTCGTTCTTGTTTTCATCTGTTTTTCCGTCGTATACATATTTTTCCAATACATCATTCAATTTTGCTGTCAAACCTTTGATTTGTTTTTGTCTTTCCTTAACTGTCGCTATTTGACCTCCTGCAGCTACTTTAACTACAGTTTTCACAGAGCCGTCTTCAAAACCGTCACTTTATTCTACTTTCTGTTCTGTCTCGTTATATAGCCCCTCCGTCTTCTCAGTCTCATTGCTGTCGTTAATTCTGTCTTTTCTCTCTTTCTTATCAGTCATAGTGTGGCCACCTGTCGTACAATAGGGCATATATAATCTGTCTTCACTCTGTCTTCATCTCTGTGACTGTCCTTATCACCAGGTCAAATTCTTTACTCATAACGTACTTGTCAACTATAAAGGAATAGTAAACCAATATAAATAAAATTCATATAATTTTGCCGAACACAAGCAAAACTAGAAAATTTACGTTAGAGTTAATTATATATATATATATATATATATTATGAGCTTAATAGACCGAACACAAGCCCTTCAAGCTCAATATATCTATAAAAATAAAGTGAATCAACCTAGTATGCCGAACACAAGCAATATTAGGTCATTCATATTTATGACAATTTAAGAGAATCAATCTAACATGCCGAACACAAGCAATGTTAAATCAATCAAATTTGCCAGTTATTTATGTATATTTTTATATTTATAATTATACATATGTGCTATTATTCCCATACACAATATACTGAACACAAGTATTATTATGTATGTGAAAGCAGTAACTATGATCGATCAATATTATTTTTTAAATTATTTTTAAAAACCATGGATATATTTATTAAAAAATATTTTTATATACGTACGTTCAAGCTTAATAAAATAAAATTTTTAATTTGAAATAGTCATTATTCATTATCTAATTTGTATTCAATCTGTCATAATTTTGAATACAATGCTGCCTTCAACAACTGTCATATACATATTCTCATGAGGATGTTTTGTGAAGTTGCAATAAACTTCTTTCCTCTGTATAATGATAATTTCAATTAATTAAACATTCTTAAATATATTTTTCTTAAAGTCGTTCTTTTCTGTCTTTTTTTAATCGGTCTTTTGTATACATTTACGTAAACTTTATTTTTGTCCGCTTTGATTTAGTTCGTTTCGCTTCACTAATTCTGTCTCTTTCTTAATCTGTCATTTTTATCGCGACGACGCGCACATTCCTATACATATACGATCACACTTATATGCTGTCTCTTTTCTTTATGCTATAACCATGTTATACGTACATATGTACATGTATATACCTGCGAGTTTATTCTCGCCTTTTAGCAGTCACCGTCTTTCTGTCTTTTTCTAATTGCGCGCGCACGTCTTCACGGTCTTTTTATTGTACACGGCGTCGACATCTTTTCATCAACTCGACTTGGGCCTATGGCCGCTATGTTTGTGTGCATTATTATCTTCCAGTTTGAAGAAGTTAGGCCAACGCCTTTCTTCCTTCAAGCAATCATACTTAGTATTTCAACATAAAAACGCGTCCGTTTTTACATTCATTTTTAATTATAGCGAAATTTAACCAAATTCAAGCGGCACTTTTTGCAAATATTTTTTTTTTTTTTTTTTTTTTTTTTTTTTTTTTTTTTTTTTTTTTTTTAACCGGTTTTCATTTATTTCTGTCTATACCGTCATAAATCTGTTCAGACCTCGCGCGTGCATCCACCATACATATATATATATATATATACACACACATACACATATATATATATACGTATATACATACATATACATCTGCCTTAAACATGGATACGCGGCATACACAAACTCATATTTACACACACACACATACATGTCAGCCATTTTCATTTTAATAATTTTATTAACAGTCATTCATACACATATATATATTTCAGTCTGTACTGTCATAAATTTATTCAGACTCTATGCGCGCATTTCTTTTATATATATACACGTACACACACGTATTTAATCAACAAAAATTTTCTTTTATTTATTGCCGTCGTTCATCATTTTTTTTTTTATTTTATTAATAATCATAATTATTTCGTGCGTGCACGGTCCTCTTCCTTCTATGTATATACATATACATACACATATACATATATATGCATGTATACAACATAAGAAGATCGCACAAACACGCACGAACCTGTCGCTTTCCGGCTTTACCTCGCGTCATAGCACCCAACATGGCGACTCGTTTTATTTCTCTCTCACTCTCTCTCACTATAGACTAGCGCACGACGCTAGCTATCTCTGTCTTTAGCTTTCTTTTTACTAACGCGCATACGACGCCATTACTGCCGTATAGCATTGAGAGAGAACCAAAAAAAACAAAACTCTTACCCGGAGTCAACTCCTTTCTTTCCCCCTGTTGTCCTTCGACCTGTCTTTTCGTTCCTTGACTCGTCATCTCTGTCGCTTTCACCAGGGGATAAAGAACAATACAACAATTCACTAAACAGACTGACGCACGCTCCAAACTACACAAATCCCTTTCTTAATTTTATTAAATAAAACGCGCAGTTAAAAGCACTCTGGGCCCATAACCTGTTAAATAATTAATAAAAGCAGAGCACAATTTATATTAAAAGAAAAGTATTTATTTAATCAATACAAGAGTAACTTAATTAAATGATCTCTCTATACAATAATGAAATACAAGTTCTGACTTTAACAGACGGACTTGAACTGAACTGACCGACGACGAGACGCAACTTGATTCTCTTCAACTGTCTACTAAAATATTCTCAATAGGTGGCGACACCTAGTATGAGTGTGTATATTTTCAACATATACACATATATATGTGTGTATATCTGTGTACACATATACAGGGGATATTTAATGTTAATTCACACGCGCGCACATACACACAGGCTTATATACACGGGACGTTTCATGTCAATTTACACGCATGACACACGTACTTGAGTTTATATATATTTTTCTTTATATATATATATATATATATATATATATATATATATATATATATATATATATATATATATATATATATATATATATATATATATATATATATATATGGGGCTGTTCCTGTCAAGGCGCATGCACGCACACACATGGGCTTATAAATATATGTATATACATATACATGGGATATTTTATGTCAATTCACATGCGCGCACACACACACAAACAGGTTTATATATATATATATATATATATATATGAGTGCCACCAGATTTTTTTTTAACAAGTGAGCAGTTTTTAATCAGTTACACAAACAGGTTTTTTTTCTATGTTACTTAAAATAAAAAAAATTCTAGTTTAGGGAAAGTTGCTAATATTAATACTGATAAAAATCTTAAAGATTTTTAAGGAATGGTTTTACTTTTTGATGGATAATTTGATTATATGATTTTATTTTTGGAAAAGTTTTTCACATAATAGTTATCTGTAATAAAAAAATTCTTTTACAATGTTAATTACATTTTCCTGACATTCGTTTTGAAAGTTTGTGCTTAGCAATTTTAAAATTTGGTTGTGACACTGATGATGCTGCTATAAATTATTTTCGATGTGTTATAATTAGTGTGCTGCCTCATTTTTCAACTGAAGGATTATAAATTAAGGATATTTTGGATTGAATTGCGGAAATAAAATAAATGATTGAAGAATTACAATCAACGCATCAATAAATTCAATTTTTAATAGTTAAAAAAAAATGTTACCATGTCAGTGAGTTTTTTCAACAGGGTTATACATAAATTAAATTAATTAAAATTAATATTTTCAATCAATCATATACCTATTTTTTTTATTAAAAAGATATATTTTTACAAAATATGTAACAGTAAAAGAGTAGTTCACAGAAAAAAAATTGTACTTTGTTAAATAATTTTATAAATTTTAAGAACACAAGTTTTTTAAACTTCATAAAATAATGAATAGCGTACTGTACATATTGTTCTTGTAGCAAAAATTCTACATGTAAAAAATGTAATAAGATTAAAATACAAATAACGATTAATTAAACGTATTTATAAATTATAACATAAATTTAGCAAATGAAATAAAATTTTAGGAAATCCTATTCTAATCTCTGCTGCACTGTAACAATAGTCTCATTCTAATATGAAAAATTGAGAAAAATTATAAAACTTATTCTTTTTCATAACTTTGGCATGAAAATTGCATGAAATAAGCGACAAAATGTTTTTTATTTAAAAAATACTTTTCAAATTTTTGGAAATTATATAATACAAATTTTCCTGGACATTTTCCGACTTCACCCCCTTTAAATTAATGTTTAGTGACAAAATATATAAAAAAAATTTTTGGAACCGTGGACTCTAATGTTACTATAGCAATCTCCCTATTTTCCGACCTGACTTTTTTCATGTGAGCACCGTTGCGCGGTACTCTCTGAATAAGCGGTTCAATTATTCGTGAAAAATTAAAGGAAGACCGCAACCAGCCTAAACCATTCTTTTTTTATCAACAGTTGGTATATTAAAGAATAATTTTAGCTAATTAAAATGTAGAAAATTCTTAATTATATTGGCCACCAATGATTGGTGCAATAAAATAAAAAAAATCATTAAAAATGGCAAAATGAGTTTTTTTATATTTATGATGTTTTTACAGAGAAATGGAGCAATGTACGGCAAAATTGATAAGAATATTTTCGACTTAATATTTGATGAAAAACACGAAAAATTATGTTTTTCTGCGAAGAATTAACAACCACAAAATTTACTTAGAGATTTTCCTAACTATTTTCCAGCTATCCACCCTCGAAATTCGTGTTCAAGGCACCAAAATATATAGAAAAAACTTTGGTGGAGCCGTGGATCTCTATCGGCTACGGAAACTCTCCTAGCTACCTATATTAGTTATAAATGTCCTCCGTATTCAGGTAAAATACCCCGGTTAAAATGTACATTGAGGTTTGGAAAGATCCTGATGTAAAAGAACCTTTCTAATTTTTTGCGGTTTTTGGTACCAGTCCATAATACAACTTTGTGAACTCTTATGAAAAAAATTGTCATGATTTTCGTTGATACCTTCTGAACTTTTTTGATTCATTAAGTTTTACTAAGGAATAGTAACCTTAATTTTATCGTATTCACAATTAATGAACAATTAAGATCGCTTTAGAATTGAACAGCACTGTAAAGTTTTCAGGAGAATCCTTCTAGATTGTATTTTAAAAAATTCTTCAGAAATATTTTTTACGTTTTATCATCGTATGAATATATTTATTAAATTATTGATAAATAAATGATTATAAATCTATGAGATCATTTAAGAATACGGATGAATCTTTATATTTTCTGTATATTGATTGAAAGGTTAATGAAACTTCACGAACTCTGTGGAAGTAAATCGAGATCAATTATTACAATCTTGTCAAGAGTTTAATAGCTATTAAAGATCCTTAAGAGGAGGTCGAGTATATATGTCCTATTGTAATCAAAAAATTGATTTTTTTACAAAAATTAATAATTTTAGCAAAAAAGAGAAAGCCCCATCTTGTATCATAAAAAGCAATATTTTTTTTGATTAGGAAAAAATTTTTTTATCGATTCGTTTTGAAAAAAACCTTGAAAAACATAAAATATCGAGGTTTGGATGAACAATTCAGTTTTTCAAAGTTTTCTTTGAAACGAAGCAATAAAAATAATTTTTTTTCATAAGAGAAAATATTGCTTTTTATTATACGAGATGGGGCTTTCTTCTTATTTTTTGCTACAATCATAAGGTTTTGCAGAAAATTGAATTTTTTTTATTATAAAAGGATAGAGATATACGACCTGCTATTAATAAAATACCGTGAGAATTATTTATGATTCTCAGTAACTTTTGTAAGATTTTGAAGTTATAAAAAAATATACATATTATTAAATTTTTTTAACTCTTGAAATAGTTAAGCATACCATGGAATTGTTCGATAGTGGAAGTAAAGCCATTTTACACGACTAAGCTATAAATTTTATTTGTGAATAAATACCATAAATCGCACTGATTTATTAATACTAGGCAATTTTTCAGTTTATTAATAAGTTAATTTCATTAATACTATGATATGCCCTATAAAAATCACTATTCAGTATATTAGAAATTCATAAAGAATCTGAAGAAGTCATAATCATATTTTTTGATATATGGGGATATCCACAAAACTTTTAATTCTCTAGTAACAGGTCATATTACAGCTGTTACTGGGTTACCGCATGATGCACATTATTTAAACTAGGTTCAAATCTTTTGTGCTATCCTGTAACTCTATTTCTGATGTATTTCGTAAATGTTTAACAAACGGCGCAGTAGATATTTCTATGAAACATTCATTTTTACACATAAAAAATTACCGTAATTTATCTTATGTGTAAATTTACTTTTTATAGAATTATCTGCTGCGCCGTTTGTGGCACATTTACAAAATACATCAGAAATACAGTTACAGGATAGCACAAAAGATTATAACCTAGTTTAAATAATGACCTATTACTAGAGAATTTAAAGTTGGTTGGATGTCCCCATATAATACCATGGTGGTACACATGAAATTGAAAAGGTTCCAAAAATATATAAATTACAATAACTTTTCTGATGAGGATATATTATTTAGATTAATATTATTTTTAAAATTAGATAACATTATTTTTATTTTTAAGAGCATGACGAAGCTTCCAGTCTTCTAATAATATTTCCAATCCCAAGTTATGAATAAACAATGCGTTTAATAACATTTTTTTGCGACAAAGAAAAAATTTGTAAGATTTAACTCGAGTGCGGACAACTCAAGAAACCCACGAAAATACTACATAAAAAGTAATAATACAAACTTTCAATGTAACGTATTTTAAGATTAGGTTTGTCGCGCTTGATATAATTTCCAATCCAAATTCATAAAAAATTTACAAGTTTAAATGATTTTTTATTTTAACAAAAATTATTGTATTAACATAGCTTTAGTGCGGACAAGTCATTATATTTGTTTTTCTCATCCGTGCTGAGTAAGTGGCCTATAGCGCATGCGTTTTCGGGGTAGTAAGTAGCTAATAGAGCGCGCTGCGTGCGTTGTTTTTTGAGGGCGTGTGTTTCACAGCTATGTATAATATTATTTTGTATTAAATCACGTAAATACGTTACATTCTGTAAAATAATGTCACGCAAAAGCGTTAATTAATGTAAAATCGCAAAGATTTATACAAGCGCAGCGCCCTCATACTGTATCTCATCGACCATTTGATGAATTTTATACTCTATCTCGCTTTAACCTCTGACAAAGTAAATCGTATCATCTATTCTTGTATTATTTTTACATTAACGAAATCGTAATTATTCCGTATATACGTGAAATTGGTGAACTAAAAGTATGTAATTTAATTACAAATAATAGTACCAAAAAGTATTGAAATATACTATTGCGAGTCAGTCGTACGGCAGATATGAGAGAGAGAGAGAGTCTCGGGCAATGGCGCTATTCGCTACGCTCGTGCGCCAACTTGCCCTCGTGCGCAATAGTCAACTAAACCTTACTCGTTACACAATATACTATTAATTTACGAATTTAAAATCATATTAATGAAATAAAAAAAGCAAAACTTGATTGCTGTAGCTCCAACATCAGATAAATATTACGGAAAGAAACATAATGAATCACCCAAATTCACAATTTTATAAATTACAACTGAATCACTGGAAAAATAGTTGCATACAATAGACTTTTCCAAATTTTATGAGTAACGGCTTATAATTGAAATTTCAATGTCGGAACGATTCGGAAAACTTGAAACATTTATCAATTTTCATTTCATAATAGTTCTTCAACATTCTTTAAAGACCGGAAAAATATTTGTTCCGATTCTTTTAGAAATTTTCGGGTCATTTTAACGAGGATATAACTGATGATGATGTAACAAAATTCAACTGCAATAATCACAAATTTTCCAATCGAAAACGTTTCCATAAATAATTTCCATAACTTTATAATTTCCGCGAAAATAATCATAATCTCTATAATTCTGCAAAAATGACGATTTATATTGACTTTTTCATAAATTTAAGTAACTTATAGAAATTTTCTCAAATTCAATTTACTTGTTTTTGTCATAAAAAACGAAAGATAATTAGTCTCAAAGCAGACTTAACGTAGGTAAATATTATTTTTTTATATACGCTTTTCTTATATTCGCCTTCATGTCTGTTTGTTTGTTTGTCTGTCTGTAATCAAATCTTGCGCGCTCGATTTCAGGCACTTTTTGACAGATATAAATTCTGACAATTGGCATAGACTTTGGTCTTGGATGACAATACAATAATCAGTTGTCATTTTGGTACCTGGACATCCAGGTCGATGATAATGGGTGTGAGAAGTCATCTCCGAGGAAGTATAAATGGGGAGGCTTTCTTTGGGTCTAGGCGAGTTTCTCGGGGGTTTTCAGGGTTGCTAAAACCGAATTTGAGATCAAACAATTGCCACAAAGTGATGCACGTTGTCCAGAATACGCATAGGCATCGTCTCCGAGGAAGTACAAATGGGGAGGCTTTCTCTGGGTCGAGGTAGGTTCCCTGGGGGATTTCGGGGCTGCTAAAACCTAATTCGAGGTTTGAAAGTGAATCTATAATGCATAATAATGATTTAGGATGAAGAGGTCGAACTGGAGTACCAAGTCGCCGATAACGGATGTACCTGAGTGTAATCTTCGAAAAATCTGGTTGCAATGTAACTCTAAATGATAATAAAAACAATTTTAATTTAAAAATAGAAAATACAAAATTTTAAAAACATGCTTCAAAAATAAAATACAATAATTGAATAAATAGACTAAAAAGTATAAAATAAATAAATTAACTTTCTTGATATTACTTTTATATAGTTTCATTGCAATAATCAATAGAAAATTTTACAACAACAATTTAAAAAGAAAAGTGTGGTTGCTGAAATTTTTTCTAAAATCTTGTTAAGAAATTATTAAAGATAGTATTAAAATTATTATTAGATTTACTGAAAATCAGTGCACACCCTTTTCTTTTATAATTTTTGTTGTAAAATTTTATCTTGATTATTGCAATGAAACTGTATAAAAGTAATTTTAAGAAATTTAATTAATTTGTTTAATACTTTTTAGTGCATTTTTTCAATTGTTGGTTTTTTTTAACAACGTGTTTTCAACATGAAAAAACATTTTTTTATTTAATTATATTATTTCACCAATTAAATAAACTCAAATATCTTCATATTATAATTTACAAAATGTGTTATTTATTTAACATCAATTATTGTTTTAAGTATTTATCTAAAGTTTATAGTATTCGAGAAAACAATTCATTACGGAATTCATTAAACAATTCATAGAAAAAAAAATTTTTTTAATTTACATTGTTTCATTTCAACACTTTTATGATTTAGACCTATAAAATTTTTTGTATATGTTTTGTGTATGAAAATATATGATTAATCTGTAACTGAAAGAATAATTTATAGACCACCAGTTATTTTATTACCGCAATTAATATAAATGCAAATCTTTGTACAATAACATAAAACTGGCTGACAATTTTTTGAAAAAATTAGGGAACGTAGATATCTGTATAACATAACCTTTTACTTTGGCATTCCGTACTTTTCTCAATAACGTCATTATAAATTTTCTATTTTGAAGTGAAACTTCTTTAGCGACGGTATACACCTCCCATAAGAGACGTATAAAAAAATTATACGGGAGTGAATTGATTTCATGACGGTACATGCAACGGAACTAATGAAACGGAAGTGTATATATATGAGGGGCGTCTGCGCCTCCTTTATGTAAATCAAGGTACTAGATACGTATAAAGAAAAATTCGCGGGACTGACTTGATGTCAAATGCACAGATAGTGCATGAAATTAATGTTTATGTATTTTTCTAACAAAGTTGGGTTTTGTAAAATTGAATTTTCGTTAAAAAGATTATAATTAAATTCATACTTTACAAATTTTAGACCTCGTAAAAATTTAATTCTAGGAATATTATTTATAAAATAAATTCTCAAATCATTCTTACTGGATCAATAAACCTATAAATACATTGTATTTTATTATGTTATTCATTGTTTTGTTGTTCACTTTAAGGATTTAAAATGAACAGTGAAGAAAATTCAGTAGATAATACAGATGAATTGCTAGCTAGTTAAAGAGTTGGTATAGATCGTGAACCATTACATGATGATGGAAGTCAGGGGACAGCAAATAATGGTACCCATTATGAGTTATCACGATTGCGTAATTCTACAGGAATTACAAATGTTTCAATGGCGCCTTCTGTTTCATTAAGTGATGAGCAAAAAGAAATGTTAGATGTCTGCTGTAAAACTTGTTATTTGGATGGAAAATTTTTCGAAGCAGATTTGACGAAATCAAATGGCGATAAAATCATAGCAAAATGCATGACTTGTAACCAAATTATTCATGGAAATCTTAAAGTTTCATCAAATTTTTAACGCCATTTAAAGGCTATTGTTTTTACATGTATATGTTATTAAATCAACTAATTTATTTATTGTTATTGTGACTTGCAAAATTTAAAAAGTAAAAATTGTACTTTTTTAAAAATACCTTGATAAGGTCAATATTTAATGGTATAAATTGAAAAAAAATTTTGATGTTTTTTATGACAGTACATTCAAATATAAAGTTAATATTTAGATGAAATATCAAGTATCATGTTTCAATAAATATCTTGTTCAATGATGAATTTTCTCTTATGGATATATAAAATTGAACATTATTTATATTAAAGTTATATACCTTGTCAGAAAAAAAGGTCAGCCATGTTGGTAGGTGACAATAATACTAAATTTTATCTGTTATAGTAAACACAGAATAAAATGTTGTGTTCACTTTTTTACAATGTCATCAAATTCATTTTTTAACACCTAGTCCAAAAGTACCATATTTTCTCCTGTCGTCGAAAATAGAATATGGTATTTTTGGCCTCTTGTTCGAAAATTTGTATTTTCACCTCGAGAGTAAATGAAGAATGACTTTAATTTTATGTGAATTGTCATCCAAGCCAAACAGGAGTTCTTTATTTTTACTCGCTCTAGGTGAAAAATATACTATTTTATACAAAACCAAAAAATTTTAATAATATTAAATGTTTATTTTGTATTAATTTTATGATTTAACATAATTATATTTTTAGAGAAAACATGAAGATAAACTACAAAGCTATCAGTAATATAAAAAATTTAAAAAATTGGATAGTGATGATGAAGATGAAAATGATGTTGTTTATCGACGTGTGACATGTGCTTTTTCTCAAAATACTTTTGATAAAAATGTTGTTGAGTTTTTATTGAGAAATCAACTTTCTCTTCGTCTAGTTGAAGATTCAGCTTTTCGAAAAATATTTAATGGTTGTATATTTTATATAATATTTTTTTAAATTTATTAAGGAGAATCCTCATACCGACATAGAGTTCTACCTTATCTACATTTAAATTATGAATTTCAATAAAAATTTAACTATTCATGACTGAAATTCGTAGGAGAGGCACATTCTTAACATACCAAAGAATTTATTGCAACGTTAAAAGACAATATAAGGGTAAAAATAAAGGCAAAAACTGCTTAATACGATTAATTTTTCAATGCAGTTATGAATAATCGTACTATGCAGTTTTTGTCTTCATCTTCACTTTTATTCTGTTTTTTAACGTTGCAATAAATTCTTTAGAATGTTAAGAATGTGCCTCTTCTATGAATTTTAGTCAAAAATAGTTAAATTTTTCTTAAAATGCATAATTGAAATGTAGATAAGGTAGATCTCTGTGCCGGTATGAGGACACCCCTTAATGAATAACATTTTATTTAAAATATTTAGATTTCAAAATTAAACATGGTGACGCTCCGTTAAAGCATTTGACTCGTTATACTGCTGGAAAAAAAGTTGATGATTTATATTATAAACAATTAGACAAGATTGAAATGGCTTTAGCTAATGCAAACCATGTCTGTACAACAGCAGATATTTGGACTGGGTCGAATAGAAGATTTTTAGGTGTAACTGCTCATTGGGTTAGATAAAATGTTATTCACATAAAGTAGTTAAGAAATTACAATAAAATCAAAATTATTTCTATTTGCAGATTGATGATATATCTTTGGAAAGAAGATCAGTAGCTTTAGCTTGTAGACGATTTGAAGGATCGCATACCTTTTCCAATATAGCAGAGCAACTATCTATTATCTATTCGACTTTCGAGCTAACTATTGAAAAAATTGTATCTACAGTTACGGATAATGGGAAAAATTTTGTTAAAGCCTTTAAAGAATTTGGAATAGAAAATCCAGAAAATTATTTTCCAGGTTATTTAAATTGTTATTTTAAATCAATTGTATTAAAAATTAAATAAATAGACATTTAAATTATTGGATGAATATAATCAATTCTTAAATTAAATTAATATTAAATAATAAAGTAAATTAATAACTGTCAATTATCGGTAGATTTTCTTTAGATTTTATAATTTCTCATGAAACAAAATTTAATCAAACAAATCTAAATTTATTAAAAAAGCTAATTTTGCTTAAAAGTTATAAATATAATAAAAAAATTAAAAAATTGAACTTCAAATTTATATGAAAAATCTTTATAAAATCTTAATAAATTTTCAAATTATTATATGAAAATTATTGCAGATGAGGATTCAAATGATTCTGAAGAGGAAATGGAAGAGTTTGAAGAAAATGATGGCGAAGAATCACTGTTTATAAACAGTAACGATAATGTAAATCCTGTAGAAGACGAAGCAATATTTCCAAATATAACACTATCTCGTCATTTTCGATAGGTCAGCCATACCTTGAGTTTGATTGCAACAAAAGATCTTGTAGACGCAATTAACAGAGTTCCAAATATTAAAAAGTGTCATAAATTTGTCATGGAAAAATGCCAACAATTATGGAAATGTTTAAGATCACCAAAAAAACGAGAAGTAATGAAAAAAATTTTTGAATACAGTTTACAGAGGCCCGTTATAACAAGGTGAAATTCTACGTATGACGCCTTTAAACAAATCATTTCGTTAAAAGAAAAAATTGATGATGAAAGAATTCATGACATGTTGGAATCTAATAAAATCTTAAGAAAAAAAGATTCTGAATTTATTGAAGATTATTTGAAATTGTGTCAACCCCTGGCTTCAGCGATCGATATTTTACAAGGAGAAAAAGATTTTCATTATGGTTATCTTTTACCAACATTGTTGACTATCCGAAAAAAATGGAATACTTTATCGGCAAATAAAAGTTTGTCTATGTGTGAGCCACTGTTGAAATATTTAAAGGAAGCTTGAGACAAAAGATTTCATGATTTTTTAAAAATCATTAACAATGGCGAATTAGCAGCTATAGCAGCACTCACACACCCCAAATTTAGAGCAAAATGGATTTCGTGCTTTGATAAAAATACACAAGCAAAAATAAAAAGGCTTGTTGAAGAATTGGTTAGGCCTAAAAAGCCGGAATCAGCTGTTCCAGATAATGAGGATACTGAAGACACGTTTTTTGATTTTGATGATGACAGCTCACATGCATTACTAAACACGGCTTTTGCACCTCAAGAACAAGAAGAAAATGAACTAATGAGGTTTTTAAATGAAAAAACGATGTCTTTGGAGTCTTTAAATAATTTGCCAGTTGTTAAAAGCTTATTTTTGAAATTTAATACCACATTACCTTTTTCAGCTCCAGTAGAAAGATTATTTTCTTATGCTACTTTAATGAACATGCCAAAATTTAATAGATTGTCCGATATTGAATTCGAAAAACGAGTACTGTATAAAGCAAATGGACTCAAAAGTTATTTGTAAGGGTATAAAGCTTTGAACTTAATAATACATATTTTATTATTTTTATGAATAAGCAAAAAGTTTAATAATTTATAATTGAATATTTATAATTATACAGAAACATTTTCTATAAAAGCAATCTTTCAATATGAATAGGTAAAAATTTTTTAAAATAATAATCGTGATATTCAAAATCATCGAAAGATTTACATTGGCTGAGTAATCGCCACTTCATAAATTCTTAAATGTTTTATACCAGAAAATAATCGCGATATTATGAAATATATGTAAGCTTACATTGGCTAAGTAATCGCCACTTCATAAATTTTTTTTAAATGTTTCATATTAGAAAATAATCGCGATATTATGAAATATATGTAAGCTTACATTGGCTGAGTAATCGCCACTTCATAAATTCTTTTTAAATGTTTTATATTAGAAAATTATCGCGATATTATGAAATATATGAAAGCTTACATTGGCTGAGTAATCGCCACTTCATAAATTCTTTTCAAATGTTTCATATTAGAAAATAATCGCGATATTATGAAATATATGAAAGCTTACATTGGCTGAGTAATCGCCACTTAAGAAATTCTTTTCAAATGTTTCATATTAGAAAATAATCGCGATATTATTAAATATCTGAAAACTTACATTGGCTGAGTAATCGCCACTTGAAAAGTTATTATTCAAACTCTTGTGTTAAATATGCAATCATGATATTAAAAATTAACCAAAAATGTATATTGGCTGAGTTATCGCCACATATAATATTGTAAATTTTTACCAGCATGAAGTAAATAAATAATTTAAATAAATGACATGAAAAAAATTGTTTTATTGCTTTATATAAGGTCACATCGTATAGAAAAAAATTCAGAAGTCATGCATAAACAGCTATAGAGAACCTGTGTATTTATATGAGCCCACATAATTAATATTCGATGTATCCATAGTCCATACACAATATGCATAAATGCGTCTAATTATGTAAATCTTATTCATAGTCAATATATTATCTCCATTTTAATTTATTTTTTTTTATTCGAAAGACCAATTTTCTTATTAGCAAAGGACAGAAATATGATTCTTCCTCTTAAAATATATCTTCATTTTCTATAATTTTGTAATAGTATTAGATACCTCTAATGATTTCAAAGATTTATGTCTATTAAGGAAATAATATTTATAATAAATGATGTTTAAAAATATTACTTTTTATTTTTGTAAAAAATCAAAGTTTCATGATTTCATGTAAATAGCAAGAATGTTTATTGTTCGGTTAAATAAACAAAAATGTTAAAGATTTAATAAAAATTATATGTAAATGCATAACTAATTCAGAATTTCTTTATCTTTGGAATTTGACTTATATAGATTTTAAATGATCAAATTCAAATAAAATGAATTACTAATATGATTTCTTAACTTTCGTGGTAAGTAAATAATTGCTAAGATTCATAAATTCTCAAATTTTTTAAATAATAGCGCTTATTACCTGTATATCGGAATGATGTTTGATGAAAAAATGTTAAAATTATTCACTAATTACAATAGTAATATGCTTTCTCGAGGTTAAATTTTGCTGGCATTATTCGAACGAAAAATTCATAAATTAGTAGGGATAGTACCGCAAATTTATATGCGAGATAATTTGTATGAATGATCTTTATGTATGGGTATCGACTACGAGTAAATCAACATATTTCATGGAACTTGCATGAATCTTAAACAATTGTTCTTTTAAAATCTTTTTGTTTCCGAGTATTCTCCGACCTAATCAAACAACCTTAGAATCGAAATCTAAAAGAATCTCCAAGTTTCATTTGACGTAGTCCCTGCAAATGTCTGTAAACTTCATAATCGGTATGGAAAATTTCAAAATTCATTCATATAGACGATTTCCAGGTAGCCAGAATCACCTGGATATTGTGAGATGTCATCTCGGGAAACGTACGTGTTATTAATAAATAATGGCTAAATTTCAAAAAATATTCTTGTAGACAATGTTTATCTTACTCGGAACATCCATGTTTGGCTAGATAACATTTGAAACAACTTCAAAGTAGTTATTAAACTATAAGTTGAATTTCAAAAGTTTTAGCTGTAGATGATGTTTAAGTTGTCATTAACACCTAGGTATCCAAAGACGGCGATCGTGGGTACCTCAGCATAATAAATAAATATTTTTTAAATATTGTCTACATCGATAAGGTAAAGTATGTATATATATATATATATATATATAAAGTTAAATATGTGTTTGTATGTGTGAGCGTGTGCATGCGCGTATGAGTTGAAATTAAATGTTCCATATAAACTTGAATAAACCTGTGTGTGTACGTGCGATTCTACATGAAATGTCCCTCATGTATATATTTATGTTTATATCATGCTTGTCAGTCGACATGAAAAGTCCCACGTACATGAACGCGTGTGTGCATGCATGCAAATTGACATGAAACGTCTCATATATATAAACCTATGGGTACTTAGATAGGTGTGTACAAGTTGTCATGAAATGTCCCATATATATATAGAAAAACCTGTGCTTGCGAGTACGTGCGAGTTGACTTGAAATGTCCCATATATATATATAAACAAAAAAATTGCGGGTGAACGTGAGCAATTCGATATGAAATGGACAATATATACATATGCAAAAACCTGTCTGTAAGGTAGTACATGAGTTGACATAAAGAGTCGCATGTATATAAAAGCGTGTATGCGCGAATGCAAATTGACATGAAACGTCCCATATATGTAAACCTGAAGGAACTCGGATAGGTGTGTCAGAGTTGTCATGAAATGTTCCATATATATATATATATATATATATATATATATATATATATATATAATCCTGTGTGTGTGTGCATGCGCATTGGCATGAAATGTCCCATATATATAAACCCGTATGTGCGTGCGTTGAAATTTACATGAAAAATCCCATGTATATTAACATGTGTGTGCATGAATGAAAATTGACATAAAACGTCCCATGTATGAAAACTTGAGAACTCGGATAGGTGTGTGAGAGTTGTCATGAAATGTTCCATATATATAGATAAGCCTGTGATTATGAGTACCTACGAGTTGACATGAAATGTCCCATGTATATTAACGTGTGCGTGCATGCATGCAAATTGACATGAAATGTCCCATATACATGAACCTGTGTGTGCGTGCGTTATAATTGACATGAAAAATCCCATGTGTATTAAAGCCTGTGTGCATGCATGCGAATTGACATAAAATGTCTCATATATATAAACCTTTGTCTGCTTGTGTTTCAATTGACACGAAAAATCCCATGAATATTAACGTGTGCGTGCATGCATGCGAAACGACATGAAACGTCCATATATATATATATATATATATATATATATATATAAACCTGTCTGTGGGTGCGTTCTAGTTGACGTGGAATATCCCATGTATGTATGTATGTATATATAATATATATATATATATATATATATATATATATATATATATATATATATATATATATATATATATATATATATATATATATATATATAAACCTGTCTGTGGGTGCGTTCTAATTGACCTGGAATGTCCCACGTATGTATGTATGTATGTATGTATGTATGTTATATATATATATATATATATATATATATATATATATATATATATATATATATATATATATATATATCAACTTGTCTGTATGTGTGCGTTTGGGTCGACACGAAATGTTGCATATATATGAGCCCAGGTGCGTATGTATGTGCGCGTCCACATATGTTTTTCTATATACATATATATGATAAAAATTCCTTAGTACGTTTAATTAAAAAGGAATTGTGGAATTTTTAATTAAAGCCCTCGAATTCACAAATCATAATCATAACTGACGCTCTTTTAATTCACGATTAAATTTTGATTTCTTAATTGAAATTTATTTAATTAAGAATTCCTTTTGATTTTGGAATTCAAGCCCTTTCAATTCACGATTACATTTTGATTTCTTAATTGAAATTTATTTAATTAAGGATTCCTTTTGATTTTGGAATTAAAGCCCTTTCAATTCACGATTAAATTTTGATTTCTTAATTGAAATTTATTTAATTAAGAATTCCTTTTGATTTTGTAATTAAAGCCCTTTCAATTCACGATTACATTTTGATTTCTTAATTGAAATTTATTTAATTAAGGATTCCTTTTGATTTTGGAATTAAAGCCCTTTCAATTCACGATTGAATTTTGATTTCTTAATTGAAATTTATTTAATTAAGAATTCCTTTTGATTTTGTAATTAAAGCCCTTTCAATTCACGATTACATTTTGATTTCTTAATTGAAATTTATTTAATTAAGAATTCCTTTTGATTTTTTAATTAAAGCCTTTTTAATTCACGATTAGATTTTGATTTGTTAATTAAAATATTTTTAATTATTAATTTAAAAGGAATTGTTAATCAAATAAAACTTTAATTACGAATTCAAAAAGGATTTGTGAATTAAAATTTATTTAAAGCTCAAAATGATTTAAATATTTGCAACCCTGATGTAGTTTCTGATTATATAAGAGAAATCATGCCCTGATAATTTACAAAAATATGCACATTTAGGCAATATGAAATCGAAAATAAATTAGTTTGCTATTTTAGTTGATAACGAAAATAATATTATCTTTATTGAACTTGAAATATGATTTAATAATTAGAAAAATTATCAATACTGAAATTACTAATTTTTTATTCGCTTACTATTTTTTATTCATTATTTTTCTTTATAATTCAGTTGAATTCAGTTTTCAATTTTAAAAATAATTATTTAATAATAATTTAGTGATAAAATATTTTTAAAAAAATTTTTAAGAATAAATCGTGTGTACCGAGGTTTGGACCCACGATCAAAACAAAAAATAATACATGCTCATAAAACCCTCCGCAAGTTTAATAACATTTAAAATTTAAATTAAATGATTTTGACTACCTCATATTTTTATATATCACGTTCGTTAATGAAGGGCATGCATACGTTCTACTATACCGACCGGTATAGCAAAACAAAGGCCGAATTTCTAGAATTGAAGAATTTATAAAAAAAGCTAATCATGAGAATGAATTTTCTTTTTTGAGGTGACTCTATTTTGAGATAATAAAGGACGGAAAACAGAAAAAGCCTCAGAAATTCGGAAAGAAATAAATCATTCATCTCAAAATAATATGAAAATAATAATTATTCTAGAAAGTGTAATGTTGTCAGGTTGGCAGTGCCTAACTCTGACCTCATACATGTTGGCGCTTTTCTTACACTGTGGCGCTAACTTCGTAATTTGAAATATATTGAATATTTTCATTTAATGCAAACGATAACTCGTAATCATTCTTTATTCTTCAGTGAGGCAATAAAAGCAATTATGTTTTATTTTATTTATTTTTTTTTTTTTTTTGCATAAATGATATTTTTGTTATATATGTGTGAGGTATAACCTTAGAGCATATATACCTGGAGGGAACATGTATTAGCTGTTACTCTCCCCCTTAAAGCATATACTAAATATAAGCGTCAAGTATGAGATAGCCACGCTGGGAGAAAGCAACAGCCAATGAGAATCCGCGCGAGTGAGAAAACACTTCACCCTAAGTTACCTTTCTCTCTCTTTTTTTTCTTACACTTTTTGGCCTTGCATGCTCCCTCAGGTATATGTGCTCTTAGGGTATGACAAATAAAGTAGAAAGGAAAAGAAAATACAAACGTGTGTGTACGGGTATAAGACTCCTACTCTCATGAAGTCGCATTTATATAGCTATGATATTGCTTTCTTTTTCCAACATTGTTTTGGTGAGTACGTGTTAGCGATGTTTATATACGAATATTATATCTACGAATACGATATATACGTGTATAATAATACCGCAACCATGCAAAAAAAATTAAAGTGCACAAAAAATTTTGAAAAAATTTAGGGATATTCTGCATAGAAAAATACACTTTTTTTTATTTTGCATTTTTCTGTATCTCCTATAATTGAGAAGATATCGAAAATATAATATAAAAAGCCCATTTTTGTACAAAAATTGCCATATCTCGGTCAATTTTGGACCTAGAAAATAAAACAAAGTATAATTTTAAATTTAAACAAAATACCTTCAAAACCAGATGTGTTGAATTTTTCTACCATCAGTTTTCGAAAAATGATTCCAATTTTAGTGTAGGCGGAAAATTTTTTTTTTTAAATCTTTAAATCGCTATATTTCCAAGACCAGTATTTAAATTAAAATTGCCAATACACTATTAAGAAGATCTTTTGAATACCTTTAAAATAAGTGGTAGTACAATTCTGTACAACCATTATTTTCTGAGATATAAAACTTTTTATTTAGTACTTCATTTCTCAAGGGTGGCTCCGTTTTATTGGACCTCACTGTATATATATATTAGAAAGTAGATAAAAAAAGACTCTCCATCCGCCGAAAAAACTTTATGTTTGCTAGTGACCCTTTCGCTTCCCCGCAGCGCCACTTAGTCGGCGCAATCAGTGTGCTGAAAACGGACTCTGATTACTCCGATAATCTTAATGCAAAGACTCTCCATCCACAGAAAAATTTTACGTTTGCTAGTGACCTTTTCTCTTTCGCTTCCTCGCAGCGCCACTTAGTCGGTACAGTCAGTGTGCCAAAAAACGGACTCTGATTGCTTCGATAATCTTAATGCAATCGGCGCTTTACGCAATGCTGAAGGATACATGCGGCGCCTAATGTCTTTGGGTGCAGGTATACACAGAAAACCCTCGGTCTCGTCATTGTTTTACCACTGCATGTTTTTTTCTTTTTCATCCTTATGACAGCTTCTTTAACCCACATGCTTCTGATCGATAGATATTTTCCCTTTGGTCACTTTCACATTACTTTACTATTTAAAGTCACTTGTTTTCATTTTGTTGGAAAGAGACCTTTTTTTCTCCTTTTCGTAAAAATATGTTTTCTTTTACTGAGAAAAGAAACCTTTTTTTTTGGTTTTCATGTTTATAATCTTACAATCTTTTTTCTTTCAAAATTAAAACTCTTATTGTGCCCATTCTATATCCATGTATTAAGTTAAAAAAAAATAAGGTTATTGGTGAATTTTTTTCTTTTCAGAAAAGGTTTTCTTGACAGGTTTATATTTTTGAAAGTCACTTGTTATCTTATTTTATCTTTTTTTTTTGAGAAAAAAGGTCTTTTACTCTTTTCCTAAAACGATATATCGGTCATTTAATTTTGAAAACGAAGCCCTTTGCGAATGCATTCTTTTTACTTAGAAAAAAGAGCGTGGAAAATACTTGGAGGATTGTCAAAAAATTTTTTCCGCAGGTAGGTAATTTTTGTAAATTTTTTTGTATAAATACCGTGGTGCATGCGATAAAGAGCATTCAGTTCTCTCTCAAGTCTCATATAGTTGAGAATTCAATTTAAATTTAAATATTTAAAATGACGAATACGAGCAACAGCATTAGAGCAATGCGGGAACGCATTCAATGGATAATAAGGAATGGCTCATTTTTCTTACTAATGCTAGACCATTTAAGCTGGGCAATGGATGCGATTAATGCATGTAAGTTCTTATTAATAATACATTTTAATTATATTTCTTCATAATTACGAAAATTTTTTTATATTTTTTTATAATTTAATTTTTTTCTTGTTTCAGTACCACCTCCACCGGTAAGTGCGACGATGCAGCAGCTATTCGAGGGGATGGAAACCCCAAGGGCGAGTCCCAGCCCGAATCGTAAGCGCACTACCAGGAACAGGTCATCGAGCTTGAGTTCGAGCTCGAGTTCGAGCTCCAGCTCAATTGGCACCTCATCAACGTGTTCTTCGTGTCACTCGGGGAAGTCGAAAAAACCGAGGACGCTGAATAACGTAGAAGGTAAATTTTATTTTCTTCACCACATAAGAATTAGATTTTCATATTAAATTTAATATATATGTATATTTTCTGTTTTAGAATCAAAGAAGGTTGCAGACACTCCTCTTCGGGAGAACTCGCCGCAACCAGGGCCCTCAGGTCTTCATACAAGTAAGTTTGAGAAATACAAATATTTTATTAAAATAAAAAGAAAAAAATATTAAAATATTTATTTTTTGGTTTTAGCATCAATGAAGGATTCTACTCCTCTTCGGGAACCTTCACCGAAACCTTTATCTTCAGGATCTAACGTGGGTAAATAAAAAAAAAAATTAAATAATAATAATAATAATTTAATCCATATAAGTTTATTTAAATAACTAATTAAATTTTCTTCTTTTTCAGAAATAAATGGCAGTACTTCTCATCAAGAAAATAGGCCTCCTCCGCCTCGAAGACGAATCTTGCGGCTCAAGCACACAGGAAAGCGTATCATCATGAGCACTGGACCCCTAAATCATCTAAGAACGATAATGATGAAATATCAATTATTGGTCAAATAGAATCCGGATCAACTCAACAGGATGTGTCTTCATGCAGTGGTATTAAAATAATAGACGACGAATCATCTAAGAACGATAATGATGAAATATCAATTATTGGTCAAATAGAATCCGGATCAACTCAACAGGATGTGTCTTCATGCAGTGGTATTAAAATAATAGGCGACGAAACATGGATCGAATAAAAAAAATAATTTTATAATTAATAAATTTATGTAAAAGTTTTGTGTTATGAAAAAAAAAATTTGTATGTGAAAAAAAAGATTGTAATTTGTATGAAATAAAAAAATTTTTAATGTAAAAAATTGTATGTATAAAAAAAATTTTGTATGCATTAAAAATTTATATTAAATGAAAAGAAAATAAATGATATAAGTTGATGAAAAAAAAATAAATGAAAGCTTAAACTCGCTCATTTTACCAAAAATCACCATCCTGACCTGCAAAAAAGAATATAATCTTCATTTATATAAGAATTCTTTTTATTAAATATATATATATTTTTTTTAAATACAATTCCTTAAAATATACATTAAATTAAAAAAAAAAAAAAAAATTCAGGAGATAAAATAATAATAAACCATTTTAATCATAAAAAAACTTTTTTTTTTTTTCTTTTTAATACATTTTCAATTTTCAAAATTTTTATTTATTTGCGAAATACAAACATGTACATTTCATACTTTGATTTTGTTTCAAAAAACTATCAACTTCATCTATGTTATTAATATTTAAGTAATTGCGTAGCCATGCTCGTATAGCAATGGCATTATTAACTGCACACACGGGTCTTTTTCTTCTTATGCAGAAAACATGGTTCAAGCAGAAGTGTCGCTTATCACTTATTATTTCTTCTAATGCTGGAGAGCCGAAATCTTCAATATTTGAAATCGACCTGCGAATAAAATAAACAGAATAATTAAACTATAATATAAAAGTATAAGAAAAGTATTAAAAAGTATGAAAAAAGTATTAAAAAGTATGAGAAAAGTAAAAAAAACTTATGAAAAAAGTATGAAAAAGTATAAAAAGTATGAAAAAGAGTATAAAAAGTATAAAAAAGTATAAAAAAAGTATAAAAAAGTATAAAAAAGTATAAAAAAGTATGAAAAGTATTAAGAAAATGATAAATTTGAATATAAAAAGTTTAAATATATTTTTACTTACACACTTGGTAAAAGAGTTTTCAACCATTGCACTTTCTGCTCTCCTTTGACAAATAATTTTTTGATACCTTGCGAGCAGATTTGGAAAACACGTTGTAGACGATGATATGGAATATCTCCGGAATTCCATGCTATACCGTGATGGAACCTTTCCACCCACTGAGCCATGCATTTTTCTTCTGTATTTAGTTCCTCTCATGTAATTGGAGATTTGAAAACATAGACTGTAGGTAAAGCTGTTTTTCTAAAATTGAGGAAACTAACTTCTTTGAAAATTAAAGAATCCTCTGATATTCTTTGAAATCCTTGAATATCACATATATAAATGCTTTCTTCTTCCGCAGACTGTATGATATAATTTTTGAACAGCATATCGTAATCACGAGTTCTAGCCATCTCGTAGCGTTTGATGTTTCAGTATGAATTAATATCGGGAAATGAGAATAGAAAATTTTCAAATCGTAAATTTATGTCAAGCAATTCCCCTCTTACTTTTTTAAGATTGGACGATGGAAAATAGCTCAGTTTTCACTGGTTAAATTAAAAGATGATAGTAACTCCGCCTCTAACTTTTTTAAGATTGGATGATGGAAGATCGCTCAATCCTCATTGGTTAAAACTAAGAAATGATTCTGATAGGTTAAAAAAGGTAAAAAATTCATCCCTACCCGTGAAAACCTCTCTTTTCTCTGAAAAACTTGCACTACGTTTTACTATTGGTTAGTTAATTGAATTTTCCATTTCCTTTAATGTTAACTTTACCTTTAAAAAGGACTGAAGTTTTCTGGATGAGCATACTTCGTCAGAGGAATCGTGAGTGTACATAGTCATTGGGACTAAACTTTACTAATCGTGAAAGTTTGTGTTTGTTAAAGGTTATTTTAAATAAAAAGAAAAAAAAATGTCTTCAATTAATTTCTTTGAACGTCTTGTGCAACTACTCCGTGATGCTTAACAAAATGTAAATGAACTAAACAATACCGATCTCCATTATTGGATAGATATGTGCAATGGTAGTTTAGAGAAATTAAATGAAAAAATTGTCAATTCTGATCTTACAAGGGGAGAAAAGCAGAGATGTCAAACTTGTGTGTTACATCTTTCGGGTATTCAAGTTCAATTTGAACATCATCTTCAACGAGGAGGTGGTCTGCAATCTGAAGAAATAGAAGCTTCTGTTGAATGACGAGATGTGCAGTCAGCTTTCGAAAACAGGATTAGAACTGGCGTAGTGGTAAATATAAATCATGTGGATATTTTAAGTTTTTTAAACGACGCCCAAGAACTCTTTAAAGTACATGTACAGTCATGTTTAGAAGAATATAGTGCTCTGAAAGTGAATTCAGATTTCACCGCAGAATTTTCTATACAGAAAAGTAGTGAAGAATTGACAGATATTAAATATTTTACAGCCACAAGTACTTCAATTTTCATGTCAACGAATCTAGAAGAATGGTTCAAAATGAATATCAAAGATTCTATTTTGACACAAATAGAAGAATTTCAGGAGAAAGATTCTGGCTGGGCTCTAAAAAGCATTATAAGTCTGAGTATAAATATGAAAAAATATTCTCCGATCAAGGGCAGTTCGTACATTCCTCTACCACCTTTTATACAAAAGAAAAAAGCATGTGTCAATGTTCGTAACAATGACAATCAATGTTTCAAGTATGCTATCCTCTCAGCAATATATCCAAGTGAAACTAATACTAATAGAGTTAATCAATATAGCATGCATGAGAACAAGTTGAAATTTAATAACATGGAATTTCCAGTGACACTTAAAAATGTTCCAAAATTTGAAGAACTGAATAATATTTCAGTAAATGTGTACATGTTGAAGAAGTTTGGACAAAAGTTTGAAGTATCACCTTGCCACATTACATCGGATAAAAAGGAAAAGCATGTCAATCTACTCATCATCCAAAACTTTTACATCGATGAGTATGAAAAAGATAATCATTCTGATGATATTAGTTTACCCAAATACCACTACGTTTGGATAAAAAATATGTCTCGTCTTCTGAAATCTCAACTTTCTAAGACACATGTAAAATCATTCCATTGTGAAAGATGTTTACAAGTCTTTTATAATGAAGAAAGATTGCAAGTTCATGAAAATGATTGTAAGAATTTTAATTATTGTCGAATTAATCTACCTGACTCGCAGAACAACATTCTGAAATTTGAAGATTATTATAAAAGTGAAAAAGTTCCTTTTATTATTTTGAACGTTTACTGAAGCCTACAATGAATGAGATTGCCTTCCAACTTCATGAAGCATATAGCATAGGATATTATATAAAATGTAGCTTTGATGACAGCTTATCTTTTTATAAGTCATATAGAAAAAATATCGAAGATGGACAGACTCCTGCACAATGGTTGGTTCAAGAATTAAAATCAATCAGTGAGGAAATCGATAAACTCTACAAGAATCCGAAACCATTAAAACTTACGGATTTAGAAGAATTATCTTTACAGAGGTCAACCATTTGTCACATATGCCGAAAACTAATCCGTGATGAAGAACTCGCAGTACGAGATCACTGTCATCTCACAGGACGGTAAGATATTAATTATAGTTATATTTCAATGAAAAAAAAATTTACTTTATCATGCAAATTTTTTTAAAATATCTATTTTTTTTACATTAGTTTCAGAGGTGCAGCACATAATTCATGTAATTTGAATTACAAGTATTCAAAATTTATTCCTGTGGTTTTTCATAACCTCAATTACGATACACACTTCATTTTGAAAGAGATAGCCACATCTTCATTGATGGGAGGACGAGTTACGCTATTGCCACATAATAAGGAAAAATATATTTCTTTTACAAAATACATAGATGGCAGTGACTTAAGTTTTAGATTCATAGATTCTTGGCGTTTTCTTCCTTCGTCATTAGAAAAACTTGCATCATACTTGGAAAATGTGCCAATATTGATAAAAGAGTTTCGAACTGATGGATTTACAGATGAGAAAATTGATTTTCTCAAACGTAAAGGTATATTTCCATATGATTTTGTAGATGGATTGGATGAATTATTAGTTACGAAATTGCCAGAGAAAAATCAGTTCTATAACCAACTCACCGATTCTCATATTGCTGATGAAGACTATAAGCATGCTATTCAAGTCTGGAGTAAGTTCAATATAAGGACATTAGGCGAGTATTCGGATTTATACTTAAAAACAGATGTTTTACTATTGGCGGATGTATTTGAAAGTTTTCGAGAAACATCTCTCAAAGCTTACGGTTTATGTCCAGCTCACTTTTATACGTCTTCAGGCTTGACATTTTCAGCAGCGCTAAAAATGACGAAGGTAGAACTGGAGCTTCTTACAGATATAGATATGTTGATGTTCATTGAAGCAGGTATTCGGGGAGGAATAAGTCAATGCTGTAATCGCTATGCCAAGGCGAACAATCCATATATGGGCTCTCCGTATGATGAAAAACAGAAAATGAAAACACTTATGTACTTTGATATTAATAATCTTTATGGATGGGCAATGTTTCAATATTTGACAGTCGGAAAATTCAAATGGGTAGAATATGAGACGAATTCAAACTTTTACAACGCACCGCCAGATTCAGTTATTGGATATATTGCTGAAGTAGATTTGGAGTATCCTGAGGAAATACACGATGCACATCGAAATTTTCCATTCTGCGCAGAGCATAGTGCGCCACATGGCTCGAAACAAAAGAAACTTCTCACTACTTTGAAGAACAAGGAGAGATATGTTATTTACTATCGAACACTCAGACAAGTGTTGGAAAATGGACTTCGACTGAAAAAAGTGCATAGAATTTTAAGTTTTGAGCAAAAGGCATGGCTTAAACCTTATGTGGAATTGAATACTCAAAAAAGAATGCAGGCTAAGAACGAATTTGAAAAACTTTTTTATAAATTGTTAATCAATGCTGTCTATTGAAAGTGCATTGAGCGAGAGCGGTCTCGAGTTGATGTCCGATTAGTAAATAAATTTACTGGTAGATATGGAGCAGAAGCACGCATAGCTCTACCAAATTTTCACAGCTGTGCTATTTTTGATGAGAATTTAGTTGCCATTCAAATGAAGAGAACGAGCATCACAATCAAGAAACCAATTTATGTTGGATTTTGCATTTTAGAATTATCAAAAAAATTAGTTTATGATTTTCATTATTCGTATATGAAAAAGCGAGTTGGAGACAAATGCAAACTTTTGTATACTGATACTGATAGTCTCATATACGAAGTTGAGGATGTTGACATGTACAAAATAATGAAAGAGGACATACATAAATTTGATACTTCCGATTATGAAGAAAATAATCCGTTCGAAATTCCTCGAGTTAATAAAAAAGTTCCGGGTTTGATGAAAGACGAATGTAATGGTAAGATAATGACAGAATTTATAGGATTACGAAGTAAAATGTATATAGTCCGCAGTACAGAACCCTTTTTAAAAAATGATTACCACATACTTAGAACTTTGTAAGCGACTTCATTTTGTCGAGTCTACCAAACTTTTCATCTACGAAAACTCTCGAAACCGCTGCGTTTTTTAATAATTAATTATTAAACATGTCGATTTGACGATGTATTGTTATGCAATGACCACATACTTTTTTTTACATGGAACTTAAAGATATTTTTATAACAAAAATCAAATAATGTATGGCCGACAAAAATAATTCTGCGTTAGATGAGTCTACCATTTGAATTATGTCGATAGGACGGGGTTATGTTATGCGATGACCACATAGCCAATTTTTATGGGATTACTTGATAATTAATTATGAAACCATAAGATCATAATGTCCGACAAATTTTCTGCAGATTTTTTTCAGTTCGACAATCGGAACATGTCATTGTTACATGGTATGGTTTTGTGATTACCACATGTCCAATCTGGAATTTTTTGTGTTTTAAATAAAATGTAGAGTACACTAGAATATGCGGCCGACAAAATTGCTACCGAAATCTAATGGAAATCACAAGAAAATTAATTGAAAATAAGTAGTAGTACCCTGTAGAACTCAACTGTCTTAGAACAATTATTTTATGTCTAAATTATTCTAAATAAGACATAAATATATTAAATTTAAAAAACTTATTTAACAAAAATTTATAAACAGCAATAAAAATAAATAACTTATATATGAGAAAAATGAGCAAAACTTTTAATTTTATGAATAAATCAAAAATGAATTTTTTTCTTAAAGCATGTTGTTAATTAATGTTTTATTTAATGCTGCAAGGTTTCAGTAATGATAATATCATTACTGAAACCTTGCAGCAACCTTTCGTGCTGTGTGGGTATCATTAACACTATTAAATTTTATATCAGGGAGCGCGGCAGCGCTCCTTACGGCATGTTAGCGCTACGGCTTTCCCTATTTACTTTGAATTTGTGATATTCAAAGATTAAAACTTTGAGTAAATGATTATGTTTCAATATTTACATATTATTTGATTACAAGTATACATAAAATGATCTAATGTTTTATCTGACAACAAAAACACATGGCCAAAAGTCAAGTTTTAATGATTTTTTTATATTATCACAGGTTAGTCTGTCAATTTTTTCTTTTCTATATCGGGTTGTTTCAAATTTTCGGCGGATGTTAGAGAACGACGGAGAGTTTTTCGTCTGATGTGAGAGAAAGAGAGTATAGAGAGTGAGTAAAAGAAAGAGAATACGAGTTATATATTTTAATAATGAACGCATGTATTCAGGATAGTGCTTTCCAAACATGCTAAATGTATAAAGACATCGCGTAAATAAGCAATATAAGAATTGAGTGTCTTATTCTATGTAGCTGACGAGCTGCCGCAAAATCACGGGCGTTCATTTGATCAGTTCGCGCGTGCGCAGTAAAACGTCCTGTAAATAAAATTCAACAATTGTAAGCGGCGAAATTCAAAAGTCGGTAATACCGATTTGGTATTTAAAAATGAAAACAACAACAAATGAAAAAGTGATAATTGCATATTAGGAAACATTCTTAATTAATTGATTAGTTTTTTATACGATATTTAGACAAAATAAGTTTTATAATAGTTGATTAATTTGAAAGTGTGGAAGAAAATGAGATTAAAATTTTTTCGAAAACAAATATTTTATAATGACCCCAAAAAACCTTTAAAAAGGTAAAATTACGGCAAGTTAGCTTTAAAAAAAATCTTTTTCACTATCTCAAAAATAAAAAATATTTTGTCAAAAATTTAAACTAATTTAATACAATCAACTATAAAACAATCTATTATATCTCTAAAAAAAGTCTTTAACATTATAGATAATAAAAAAGTGGGAATTCAATAACAAAAATACACTTGAAAAAATACTGAAATCAATAATGTGTGGTCAAGTTTTAATATGATTTAAAATATATATAATAAAAAATTCCTTTGTTAAAAATAAAGTAAAAAAAGCCATATAAAATGTTATTGAAAATATAAAACTATCTTCAACAAAATTAAAAAAAAATAATAAATAATTTTTTTTTTTTTTTTTTAACGTAATTAACGTAAAAGTAAGAATAAAAGTAATATTACAGCTATAAACTTGCCAAGCCCACTCTACAAAAGTTAAATATATCATTAATGTTATAAAATTAGATTATTTGTTCATTGAATACTAAATTGTGAAAATTAATATATATTTTGAATTTCCTTACGAGATTTTAAAAAGTCAATCCTAAAAAATGTTTTAAATGGATGTGTGTTCACCAAGAAATAGAACTTTTGAAGGGTGGGCCTGGCAAGTTTATAGCTGTAATATTACTTTTATTCTTACTTTTACGTTAATTATTTATTATTTTTTTTTAATTTTGTTGAAGATAGTTTGATATTTTCAATAACATTTTATATGGCTTTTTTTACACTTTATTTTTAACAAAGGAATTTTTTATTATATATATTTTAAATCATATTAAAACTTGACCACACATTATTGATTTCAGTATTTTTTCAAGTGTATTTTTGTAATTAAATTCCCACTTTTTTATTATCTATAATGTTAAAGACTTTTTTTAGAGATATAATAGATTGTTTTATAGTTGATTATATTAAATTAGTTTAAATTTTTGACAAAATATTTTTTATTTTTGAGATAGTGAAAAAGATTTTTTTTAAAGCTAACTTGCCGTAATTTTACCTTTTTAAAGGTTTTTTGGGGAGAAATATTATTACTTTTAAATTATTATCATTTCTTATTTCTTTTACTGTATTCGTTTGCTAAAATTTGTTTACTAAATTGCAGTATGTCTTTTACAATATTATAATTTGAGATTTTCAAGCATTCCCACATTATATTAACTATGTGTCAAAAAAAAAACTTAATTTTTTTATAAATTCCTTTAAAAAATTATGTATTTAAAAGTTTAATTATTAAATACTTAAATATGAACAATGAATTAATATTTCTAATAATAATAACGATTCTTTAATTGATAAGTAAACACTAAAATCTAAGTTTCATATAAAGAAATATTTTAGTGGTATGTATAGAATTATTTATCAGTCTAATACTCTAGTAGAAATTAAAACGATCTTTTTACCATTTTATGCCTATTGCTTTGAAATGAAGAGTTGAAAATAGGAATTTTCATGGCTATTTCTTTAACCAATATAAAATGTTTTTCTACCTATGTAATGCTGATAAAATAATAACATTTTATGCTCATTTTCGAGGATTAAAATGTGATCTTAGAAAAATATTCATAATTAAATCTTTATAAAGAAAGAATTCATGCTGTATATTTTAGCAATAAAATGTTAAATTATAAAAAATGGAAAAATATCGATTTAATAGACAATTAAAAAAAAAAGTTTGAATAAAAATTAAAAAAAAAATGATTTCAAATTAACATGAATTATTTTTAGCACTGCAAATTTACTTTTTTACAAAAAATGAAATTTTTAGAAATTTCATTTTTCATTTTAACCTGTTGAGTCCGAGACCCCTTTCCCATTTAAAAAGTAAATATTTTTTTCATATGTTTGACTTATTTTGAGTTCCTCTAGGTGCGCTTCGGTAGTTTAAGAAACCTAAAGCATCCATAAGCCCATTTTCTGTAATGTGTCGTATACGACACATAAGTGATTAACGATTTATTTTGTTAAGAATTTTATTATCCATAACGAATAATAAATAGTTAATAACAAATAATTAATTTCATGTCATTGTCTACGCATGTACCGCGTACAACACATACCTACTCTTTAAATGCCCCATTAAGGGGACCAGGTACTATTAAAATTCGAAAAATTCAAATATGAATAATTAAAAATTTATTGCTTTTATCCAAAAGGAAAAAATTTTCTGAAAAAATATTTATTTTTCAAAAAACTTTTTATTTCTGAAACTTTTATCTATCTTAAAAATTCAACTGATGGTCTCCGTTCACATTCTGGTACTAAAAACAGATTGGTCGCAAAGTTTTTTCATGAGTTTTCATCGGATCTTTATGAAATTTGGTGGAGATTTTTAAAATTATATTGGAATTAATGAGCATCGCAAATTATAAATATATATATGCTAATTGTGTATTAACTTATTATTTAAAAAATTAATAAACAAATTTTAAAAAAAATTTATTTTGTTTAGAAAATTTTTTTATTATTTGAATTTTTTAGGAATGTCTCTCGCTCATGTGGATTCTAAGATGATTTTGGAAATCTCCACCAAATTTCATCAAGATCAGATGAAAACTCTTAAAAAAATCTTGCAACCAATCTGTTTTTAGTACCAGAATGTTAACGGGGACCATAAGTTGAATTTTTAAGATAGATAAAAGTTTCAATAATAAAAAGTCTTCTGAAACATAAGTATTTTTTCAAAAAATTTATTCCTTTGGATAAAAGCAATAAATTTTTAATTATTCATATTTGAATTTTTCGAATTTTAATAGTACCTGGTCCCCTTAATCAGATAATTATATTAAAAAATAAGAGGCATGTTTTATTAATAGTATTTTGATCCTTCTATGAAAATCTTTTATTAAGATGACACAAAAATGACGTATAATTTTTGACGTTATAAAAATAATAACCATAGCTGCAAAATTAGATTATTCTAAGAATTTGATTTTTTTTCATTTTCGTACTTATAAAAATATCGGTAAAAATTGAAAAAAAAATTAATTTCAAAAATTAAAAAATGTGAATGTATTTTTCTATGTCTATACTTGATCATAGTAACTAGTTTCATTTGTGCTAAATATAAATTCAAATTTTATTAGATAATTTTGAACTACGTGTTCTTTATATGACACATACATAGGTGACGAGTTAATTATAAATCTTTTTTTGTCGGTCTGACGTAAAGATACAATATTTTTGTCGGTCATTGCCCTTGCAATACATAAAATAATATTATGTGACACGTCATACCCTTGTCCGACATATGGTAATTACAAAACCATACCTCGTAACAATGACATGTTCCGATTGTCGGACTGAAAAAAATCTGCAGAAAATTTGTCGGACATTATAATCTTATGGTTTCATAATTAATGATCAAGCAATCCCATAAAAATTGGCTATGTGGTCATCGCATAACATAACCCTGTCCTATCGACATAATTCAAATGGTAGACTCATCTAACGCAGAATTATTTTTGTCGAATTATTAAATAAATTTCAATTAAGAAATCAAAATGTAATCGTGAATTGAAAGGGCTTTAATTACAAAATCAAAAGGAATTCTTAATTAAATAAATTTCAATTAAGAAATCAAAATTCAATCGTGAATTGAAAGGGCTTTAATTCCAAAATCAAAAGGAATCCTTAATTAAATAAATTTCAATTAAGAAATCAAAATGTAATCGTGAATTGAAAGGGCTTCAATTCCAAAATCAAAAGGAATCCTTAATTAAATAAATTTCAATTAAGAAATCAAAATGTAATCGTGAATTGAAAGGGCTTTAATTCCAAAATCAAAAGGAATTCTTAATTAAATAAATTTCAATTAAGAAATCAAAATTTAATCGTGAATTGAAAGGGCTTTAATTCCAAAATCAAAAGGAATCCTTAATTAAATAAATTTCAATTAAGAAATCAAAATGTAATCGTGAATTGAAAGAGCGTCAGTTATGATTATGATTTGTGAATTCGAGGGCTTTAATTAAAAATTCCACAATTCCTTTTTAATTAAACGTACTAAGGAATTTGTATCATATATATGTATATAGAAAAACATATGTGGACGCGCACATACATACGCACCTAGGCTCATATATATGCAACATTTCATGTCGACCCACACGCACACATACGGACAAGTTGATATATATATGAGGCGTTTCATATCAACTCACCTGGTCAAAAAATAAAAATCGCTAAAAATCTGGGAAAATGTTCTATTTGATACCCAAAATACCCAAAAAAATTTTTAGAGCTCTAGGTCAAAGAGGTCAAGAGCAAGAGATCATGGAGTTTTGTGATTTTTTCAATTTTTTTGTAAAATCATCATTTTTAATATTTTTTTATTAAAAAACTAAAGGTTTTAGAAAAAAATGTATAAAGACATTTTTTGTTGGAAATTATGTGTAGAAACTATACAAATTTTTTCCAATCCCAAAGTTGCTATCTTCTGATTGGTCCATTATATATTTTGATGTGATTTTCAATAACTTTTCTTCGCCAAGGTTGATGTTACTCATTTGGCACTAAAAGTTTGTAATTTTTATAACCTTTCACTGAAATTTTCCCCTACATGGTAAAATAACTCTACAGGCAGTTATGGTACTTTTTATTTAAGGTATCAAGACTGAGTTTTAAGCCTGAAAAAAAATGAAATTGAAATGTAGTCATAATTTGTTTTTGTAATGATATTAATTAATAAAACTTCTTTTTACCTTAAATATATATTAAATACAAGACTTCGACCTAAAAATAATTTTAAAAAACCCCAACCGTTGGTTAAAATCCTTCGCTCTTGTCGATAACTTGATTTTTAAAATTTTTTTACTTACCGTAGAGTTTCTCAGCTAATTTTCAATTAATTGACCTGAAAATTTCCAGAGATCTCTAATTTATATATCTTCACAAAATAATAGTTTTAGTTTTAGGAAAAAAAAATAATTTCTAAGTTTGGTTTAGAAAAAGTTGAAAAAAATCAATATTTTTGTGAATTTCATACAAGTAATTCAGTTCAACATTTACTTTAACTTATCTTATCAAAATTCCAGAACTATTATTTTGTGAAGATATATAAATTAAAGATCTCTGGAAATTTTCAGGTCAATTAATTGAAAATTAGCTGAGAAACTCTACGGTAAGTAAAAAAATTTTTAAAATCAAGTTATCGACAAGAGCAAGGGATTTTAACCAACGGATGGGGTTTTTTAAAATTATTTTTAGGTCAAAGTCTTGTATTTAATATATATTTAAGGTAAAAAGAAGTTTTATTAATTAATATCATTACAAAAACAAATTATGACTACATTTCAATTTCATTTTTTTTCAGGCTTAAAACTCAGTCTTGATACCTTCAGTAAAAAGTACCATAACTGCCTGTAGAGTTATTTTACCATGTAGGGGAAAATTTCAGTGAAAGGTTATAAAAATTACAAACTTTTAGTGCCAAATGAGTAAAATCAACCTTGGCGAAGAAAAGTTATTGAAAATCACATCAAAATATATAATGGACCAATCAGAAGATAGCAACTTTGGGATTGGAAAAAATTTGTATAAGTTTTTACACATAATTTCCAGCAAAAGATGTCTTTATACATTTTTTTCTAAAACCTTTAGTTTTTTAATAAAAAATATTAAAAATGATGATTTTACAAAAAATTGAAAAATCACAAAACTCCATGACCTCTTGCTCTTGACCTCTTTGACCTAGAGCTCTAAAAATTTTTTTGGGTATTTTGGGTATCAAATAGAACATTTTCCCAGATTTTTAGCAATTTTTATTTTTTGAAACGCCCCATATATATATATATATATATATATATATATGGGGCGTTTCATATCAACTCACCTGGTCAAAAAATAAAAATCGCTAAAAATCTGGGAAAATGTTCTATTTGATACCCAAAATACCCGAAAAAATTTTTAGAGCTCTAGGTCAAAGAGGTCAAGAGCAAGAGGTCATGGAGTTTTGTGATTTTTTCAATTTTTTTGTAAAATCATCATTTTTAATATTTTTTTATTAAAAAACTAAAGGTTTTAGAACAAAATGTATGAAGACATTTTTTCTTGGAAATTATGTGTAGAAACTATACAAATTTTTTCCAATCCCAAAGTTGCTATCTTCTGATTGGTCCATTATATATTTTGATGCGATTTTCAATAACTTTTCTTCGCCAAGGTTGATTTTACTCATTTGGCACTAAAAGTTTGCAATTTTTATAACCTTTCACTGAAATTTTCCCCTACATGGTAAAATAACTCTACAGGCAGTTATGGTACTTTTTATTTAAGGTATCAAGACTGAGTTTTAAGCCTGAAAAAAAATGAAATTGAAATGTAGTCATAATTTGTTTTTGTAATGATATTAATTAATAAAACTTCTTTTTACCTTAAATATATATTTAATACAAGACTTTGACCTAAAAATAATTTTAAAAAACCCCATCCGTTGGTTAAAATCTCTTGCTCTTGTCGATAACTTGATTTTTAATATTTTTTTACTTACCGTAGAGTTTCTCAGCTAATTTTCAATTAATTGACCTGAAAATTTCCAGAGATCTCTAATTTATATATCTTCACAAAATAATAGTTTTAGTTTTAGGAAAAAAAAATAATTTCTAAGTTTGGTTTAGAAAAAGTTGAAAAAAATCAATATTTTTGTGAATTTCATACAAGTAATTCAGTTCAACATTTACTTTAACTTATCTTATCAAAATTCCAGAACTATTATTTTGTGAAGATATATAAATTAAAGATCTCTGGAAATTTTCAGGTCAATTAATTGAAAATTAGCTGAGAAACTCTACGGTAAGTAAAAAAATTTTAAAAATCAAGTTATCGACAAGAGCAAAGGATTTTAACCAACGGATGGGGTTTTTTAAAATTATTTTTAGGTCAAAGTCTTGTATTTAATATATATTTAAGGTAAAAAGAAGTTTTATTAATTAATATCATTACAAAAACAAATTATGACTACATTTCAATTTCATTTTTTTTCAGGCTTAAAACTCAGTCTTGATACCTTAAATAAAAAGTACCATAACTGCCTGTAGAGTTATTTTACCATGTAGGGGAAAATTTCAGTGAAAGGTTATAAAAATTACAAACTTTTAGTGCCAAATGAGTAAAATCAACCTTGGCGAAGAAAAGTTATTGAAAATCACATCAAAATATATAATGGACCAATCAGAAGATAGCAACTTTGGGATTGGAAAAAATTTGTATAGTTTCTACACATAATTTCCAAGAAAAAATGTCTTCATACATTTTTTTACAAAACCTTTAGTTTTTTAATAAAAAAATATTAAAAATGATGATTTTACAAAAAAATTGAAAAAATCACAAAACTCCATGATCTCTTGCTCTTGACCTCTTTGACCTAGAGCTCTAAAAATTTTTTTGGGTATTTTGGGTATCAAATAGAACATTTTCCCAGATTTTTAGCGATTTTTATTTTTTGACCAGGTGAGTTGATATGAAACGCCCCATATATATATATATATATATATATATATATATATATATATATATATATATACATGGTCCGTTTCATGTCAACTTGCACCCGTTGACCCGTATATATTTTGGTTTATATATATGTATATATATATACATACATACATACATACATGGGATATTTCATGTCGGTTAGCACGTACTCATAAGTACAGGTTTTCTTTATATGTGGTACATTTCATGACAACACGCACACACCCATTCATGTACCCTTAGATTTACATATATGTGACATTTCATGTCGATTCGCATGCATGCACACGCACGTTAATAAACATAGGATTTTCCACGTCAATTCGAAAGCACACACACAGGTTTATATATATGGGACATTTCATGTCTATTCGCATGCATGCACACAGACTTTAATAAACATGGGATTTTTCACGTCAATTGGAACGCACGCACTTACAGGTTTAGATATATGGGACATTTCATGCCAATGCGCACGCACGCACACACACACACACACACACACACACACACACACACACACACACACACACACACAGGATTATATATGGGACATTTCATGTTAACTCGTACATACTCATAATGACAGGCTTTTTTATATATGTGAGACATTTTATGACAACACGCACACACCCATCCTCGTAACCTTAGGTTTATATATATATATATATATATATATATATATATATATGGGACATTTCATGTCGATTCGCATGCATGCACACGCACGTTAATATGTATAGGATTTTTCACGTCAATTCGAACGCACACACACAGGTTTACATATTATGGGACATTTCATGTCAATTCGCATGCATGCACACAAACTTTAATAAATATTGGATTTTTCACGTCAATTGGAACGTACGCACATACAGGTATATATATATGAGATATTTCATGTCGTTTACAGGTTTATATATATATATATATATATATATATATATATATATATATATATATATGGGACAGTACATGTCGTTGCGCATGCATGCACACACACGTTAATATACATGGGATTTTCCATGTCAATTCAAACGCACGCACACACACACACAGGTTTATACATATGGTACATTTCATATCGATTTGCATGCATGCACACACGTTAATATACATAGGATTTTTCACGTCAATTATTACCCACGCCTATACAGGTTTATATATATGGGACATTTCATGACAACTCTAACACACCTATCCAAGCGCCCTTAGGTTCACATATATGGGACGTATCATGTAAACACGCACGCACCGGTTTTCATATATTTGACATATCTTGTCAACTTGAACACGCAAACACATCTAAACATGTATTTGAAATTTGTATTCATATATATGGGACCGTTTCTGTCAATTTGCATGTACGCACACACATGGGCTTATGAATATATATATATATATATATATATATATATATATATATATATATATATATATATATATAAATATATACATATATATGTGTGTATATCTGTGTACACATATACATGGGATATTTAATGTTAATTCACACGCGCACATACACACAGGTTTATATACACGGGACGTTCCATGTCAATTTACATGCATGACACACGTACTTGAGTTTGTATATATTTTACTTTATATATATATATATATATATATATATATATATATATATATGGGGCTGTTCCTGTCAAGGCGAATGCACGCACACACATGGGCTTATGAATATATGTATATACATATACATGGGAGATTTTATGTCAATTCACATGCGCGCACACACACACACACAGGTATATATATATATATATATATATATATATATATATATATACATATATGAGTGCCACCAGATTTTTTTTTAAACGAGTGAGCAGTTTTACAAACAGGTTATTTTTTCTATGTTACTTACAATAAAAAAAATTCTAATTTAGGAAAAATTGCTAATATTAATACTGATAAAAATCTTAAAGATTTTTAAGGAATGGTTTTACTTTTTGATGGATAATTTGATTATATGATTTGATTTTCAAAAAAGTTTTTCCCATAATAGTTATCTGTAATAAAAAAATCCCTTTACAATGTTAATTACTTTTTCCTGACATTCGTTTTGAAAGTTTATGCTTAGCAATTTTGAAATTTGGTTGTGACACTGATGATGCTGCTATAAATTATTTTGGATGTGTTATAATTAGTGTGCTGCCTCAATTTTCAACTGAAGGATTATAAATTAAGGATATTTTGGATTGAATTGCGGAAATAAAATAAATGATTAAAGAATTACAATCAACAAATCAATAAATTCAATTATTAATAGTTAAAAAAAAATGTTACCATGTCAGTGAGTTTTTTCAACAGGGTTATACATAAATTAAATTAATTAAAATTAATATTTTCAATCAATCATATACCTATTTTTTTTATTAAAAAGATATATTTTTACAAAATATGTAACAGTAAAAGAGTAGTTCACAGAAAAAAATTGTACTTCGTTAAAAAATTTTATAAATTATAAAAACACAAGTTTTTTAAACTTCATAAAATAATGAATAGCGTACTGTACATATTGTTCTTGTAGCAAAAATTCTACATGTAAAAAATGTTATAAGATTAAAATACAAATAACGATTAATTAAACGTATTTATAAATTATAACATAAATTTAGCAAATGAAATAAAATTTTAGGAAATCCTATTCTAATCTCTGCTGCACTGTAACAATAGTCTCATTCTAATATGAAAAATTGAAAAAAATTATAAAACTTATTCTTTTTTATAACTTTGGCATGAAAATTGCATGAAATAAGCGACAAAATGTTTTTTATTTGAAAAATAGACTTTTCAAATTTTTGGAAATTATATCATACAAATTTTCCTGGACATTTTTCGACTTCACCCCCTTTAAATTAATGTTTAGTGACAAAATATATAAAAAAAATTTTTGGAACCGTGGACTTGAATGTTACTATAGCAATCTCCCCTATTTTCCGACCTGACATTTTCATGTGAGCACCGTTGCGCGGTACTTTCTGAATATGTGGTTCAATTATTCGTGAAAAATTAAAGGAAGACCGCAACCAGCCTAAACCATTCTTTTTTTATCAACAGTTGGTGGATTAAAGAATAATTTTAGCTAATTAAAATGTAAAAATTCTTAATTATATTGGTCACCAATGATTAGTGCAATAAAATAAAAAAAATCATTAAAAATGGCAAAATGAGTTTTTTTTATATTTATGATGTTTTTACAGAGAAATGGTGCAATGTACGGCAAAATTGATAAGAATATTTTCGACTTAATATTTGATGAAAAACACGAAAAATTATGTTTTTTTGCGAAGAATTAACAACCAGAAAATTTACTTTAGAGATTTTCCTAACTATTTTCCAGCTATCCACCCTCGAAATTCGTGTTCAAGGCACCAAAATACATAGGAAAAACTTTGGTGGAGCCGTGGATCTCCATCGGCTACGGAAACTCTCCTAGCTACCTATATTAGTTATAAATGTCCTCCGTATTCAGGTGAAATACCCCGGTGAACATATACATTAAGGTTTGGAAAAATTCTGATGTAAAAGAACCTTTCTAATTTTTTGCGGTTTTTGGTACCAGTCCATAATACAACTTTGTGAACTCTTATGAAAAAAAATTGTCATGATTTTCGTTGATACCTTCTGAACTTTTTTGATTCATTAAGTTTTACTAAGGAATAGTAACCTTAATTTTATCGTATTCACAATTAATGAACAATTAAGATCGCTTTAGAATTGAACAGCACTGTAAAGTTTTCAGGAGAATCCTTCTAGATTGTATTTTAAAAAATTCTTCAGAAATATTTTTCACGTTTTATCATCGTATGAATATATTTATTAAATTATTGGTAGATAAATGATTATAAATCTATGAAATCATTTTTTTTTTTTTTTTTTTTTAACGTCGCTATATTTATGCTATGCTATTATTGCTATGCTAATCAGCGACGAAGCTCGTAAGTGTGTTTGTGAACAAAGCACATGTAACGTACAGTGGTGCTTGTATCAATCGGCCGAGAGCGGGATTCGAACTCGGAACCTCGAGATTACGAATCCAACGCTCTACCGAATGAGCCACAGACCGACTTCTATGAGATCATTTAAGAATATGGATGAATCTTCATATTTTCTGTATATTGATTGAAAGGTTAATGAAACTTCACGAACTCTGTGGAAGTAAATCGAGATGAATTATTACAATCTTGTAAAGAGTTTAATAGCTATTAAAATCCTTAAGAGGAGGTCGAGTATATATGTCCTATTGTAATCAAAAAATTGATTTTTTTACAGAAACTAATAATTTTAGCAAAAAATAAAGAGAAAGCCCCATCTTGTATCATGAAAAGCAATATTTTCTTTGATTAGGAAAAAATTTTTTTATCGATTCCTTTTGAAAAAAACCTTGAAAAACATAAAATATCGAGATTTGGATGGACAATTCAGTTTTTCAAAGTTTTCTTTGAAACGAAGCGATGAAAATAATTTTTTCTCATAAGAGAAAATATTGCTTTTTAGTATACGAGATGGGGCTTTCTTCTTATTTTTTGCTACAATCATAAGGTTTAGCAGAAAATTGAATTTTTTTATTATAAAAGGATAGAGATGTACGACCTGCTATTAATAAAATACCGTGAAAATTATTTATGATTCTCAGTAACGATCTTGAAGTTATAAAAAAATATACATATTATTAAATTTTTTTAACTCTTGAAATAGTTAAGCATACCACTGAATTGTTTGATAGTGGAAATAAAGCCATTTTACACGACTAAGCTATAAATTTTTTTTGTGAATAAATACAATAAATCGCACTAATTTATTAATACTAGGCAATTTTTCAGTTTATTAATAAGTTAATTCAATTAATACTATGATATGCCCTTCAAAAATCACTATTCAATATATTAGAAATTCATAAAGAATCTGAAGAAGTCATAATCATATTTTTTGATATATGGGGATATCCACAAAACTTTTAATTGTCTAGTAACAGGTCATATTACAGCTGTTACTGGGTTACCGCATGATGCACATTGTTTAAACTAGGTTCAAATCTTTTGTGCTATCCTGTAACTCTATTTCTGATGTATTTTGTAAATGTTTAACAAACGGCGCAGTAGATATTTCTATGAAACATTCATTTTTACACATAAAAAATTACCGTAATTTATCTTATGTGTAAATTTACTTTTTATAGAATTATCTGCTGCGCCGTTTGTGGCACATTTACAAAATACATCAGAAATAGAGTTACAGGATAGCACAAAAGATTATAACCTAGTTTAAATAATGACCTATTACTAGAGAATTTAAAGTTGGTTGGATGTCCCCATATAATACCATGGTGGCACACATGAAATTGAAAAGGTTCCAAAAATATATAAATTACAATAACTTTTCTGATGAGGATATATTATTTAGATTAATATTATTTTTAAAATTAGATAACATTATTTTTATTTTTAAGAGCATGACGAAGCTTCCAGTCTTCTAATAATATTTCCAATCCCAAGTTATGAATAAACAATGCGTTTAATAACATTTTTTTGCGACAAAGAAAAAATTTGTAAGATTTAACTCGAGTGCGGACAACTCAAGAAACCCACGAAAATACTACATAAAAAGTAATAATACAAACTTTCAATGTAACGTATTTTAAGATTAGGTTTGTCGCGCTTGATATAATTTCCAATCCAAATTCATAAAAAATTTACAAGTTTAAATGATTTTTTATTTTAACAAAAATTATTGTATTAACATAGCTTTAGTGCGGACAAGTCATTATATTTGTTTTTCTCATCCGTGCTGAGTAAGTGGCCTATAGCGCATGCGTTTTCGGGGTAGTAAGTAGCTAATAGAGCGCGCTGCGTGCGTTGTTTTTTGAGGGCGTGTGTTTCACAGCTATGTATAATATTATTTTGTATTAAATCACGTAAATACGTTACAATCTGTAAAATAATGTCACGCAAAAGCGTTAATTAATGTAAAATCGCAAAGGTTTATACAAGCGCAGCGCCCTCATACTGTATCTCATCGACCATATGATGAATTTTATACTCTATCTCGCTTTAACCTCTGACAAAGTAAATCGTATCATCTATTCTTGTATTATTTTTACATTAACGAAATCGTAATTATTCCGTATAAACGTGAAATTGGTGAACTAAAAGTATGTAATTTAATTACAAATAATAGTACCAAAAAGTATTGAAATATACTATTGCGAGTCAGTCGTACGGCAGATATGAGAGAGAGAGAGAGTCTCGGGCAATGGCGCTATTCGCTACGCTCGTGCGCCAACTTGCCCTCGTGCGCAATAGTCAACTAAACCTTACTCGTTACACAATATACTATTAATTTACGAATTTAAAATCATATTAATGAAATAAAAAAAGCAAAACTTGATTGCTGTAGCTCCAACATCAGATAAATATTACGGAAAGAAACATAATAAATCACCCAAATTCACAATTTTATAAATTACAACTGAATCACTGGAAAAATAGTTGCATACAATAGACTTTTCCAAATTTTATGAGTAACGGCTTATAATTGAAATTTCAATGTCGGAACGATTCGGAAAACTTAAAACATTTATCAATTTTCATTTCATAATAGTTCTTCAACATTCTTTAAAGACCGGAAAAATATTTGTTCCGATTCTTTTAGAAATTTTCGGGTCATTTTAACGAGGATGTAACTGATGATGATGTAACAAAATTCAACTGCAATAATCACAAATTTTCCAATCGAAAACGTTTCCATAAATAATTTCCATAACTTTATAATTTCCGCGAAAATAATCATAATCTCCATAATTCTGCAAAAATGACGATTTATATTGACTTTTTCATAAATTTAAGTAACTTATAGAAATTTTCTCAAATTCAATTTACTTGCTTTTGTCATAAAAAACGAAAGATAATTAGTCTCAAAGCAGACTTAACGTAGGTAAATATTATTTTTTTATATACGCTTTTCTTATATTCGCCTTCATGTCTGTTTGCATGTTTGTCTGTTTGTAATCAAATCTTGCGCGCTCGATTTCAGGCACTTTTTGACAGATATGAATTCTGACAATTGGCATAGACTTTGGTCTTGGATGACAATACAATAATCAGTTGTCATTTTGGTACCTGGACATCCAGGTCGATGATAATGGGTGTGAAAAGTCATCTCCGAGGAAGTATAAATGGGGAGGCTTTCTTTGGGTCAAGGCAAGTTTTGGGGGTTTTCAGGGTTGCTAAAACCGAATTTGAGATCAAACAATTGCCACAAAGTGATGCACGTTGTCCAGAATACGCATGGACGTCGTCTCCGAGGAAGTACAACTGGGGAGGCTTTCTCTGGGTCGAGGTGGGTTCCCCGGGGGATTTCGGGGCTGCTAAAACCTAATTCAAGGTTTGAAAGTGAATCTATAATGCATAATAATGATTTAGGATGAAGAGGTCGAACTGGAGTACCAAGTCGCCGATAACGGATGTACCTGAGTGTAATCTTCGAAAAGTCTGGTTGCAATGTAACTCTAAATGATAATAAAAACCATTTTAACTTAAAAATAGAAAATACAAAATTTTAAAAACATGCTTTAAAAATAAAATACAATAATTGAATAAATAGACTAAAAAGTATAAAATAAATAAATTAACTTTTTTTAAATTTTTTAAATAATAGCGCTTATTACCTGTATATCGGAATGATGTTTGATGAAAAAATGTTAAAATTATTCACTAATTACAATAGTAATATGCTTTCTCGAAATTAAATTTCGCTGGCATTATTCGAACGAAAAATTCATAAATTAGTAGGGATACTACCGCAAATTTATATGCGAGATGATTTGTATGAATGATCTTTATATATGGGTATCGACTACGAGTAAATCAACATATTTCATGGAACTTGCATGAATCTTAAACAATTGTTCTTTTAAAATCTTTTTATTTCCGAGTATTCTCCGACCTAATCAAACAACCTTAGAATCGAAATCTAAAAGAATCTCCAAGTTTCATTTGACGTAGTCCCTGCAAATATCTGTAAACTTCATAATCGGTATGGAAAATTTCAAAATTTATTCATATAGACGATTTCCAGGTAGCCAGGATCACCTGGATATTGTGAGATGTCATCTCGGGAAACGCACATGTTATTAATAAATAATGGCTAAATTTCAAAAGATATTCTTGTAGACAATGTTTATCTTACTCGGAACATCCATGTTTGGCTAGATAACATTTGAAACAACTTCAAAGTAGTTATTAAAATATAAGTTGAATTTCAAAAGTTTTAGCTGTAGATGATGTTTAAGTTGTCATTAACACCTAGGTATCCAAAGACGGCGATCGTGGGTACCACAGCATAATAAATAACTATTTTTTAAATATTGTCTACATCGATAAGGTAAAGTACGTATATATATATATATATATATATATATATATATATATATATATATAAAGTTAAATATGTATTTGTATGTGTGAGCGTGTGCGTGTGCGTATGAGTTGAAATTAAATGTTCCATATAAACTTGAATAAACCTGTGTGTGTACGTGCGATTCTACATGAAATGTCCCTTATGTATATATATATATGTTTATATCATGCTTGTAAGTCGACATGAAAAGTCCCACGTACATGAACGCGTGTGTGCATGCATGCGAATTGACATGAAGCGTCTCATATATATAGACCTAAGGGTACTTAGATAGGTGTGTACAAGTTGTCATGAAATGTCCCATATATATATAGAAAAACCTGTGCTTGCAAGTACGTGCAAGTTGACATGAAATGTCCATATATATATATATATATATATATATATATATATATATATATATATATATATATATATATATATAAAAAAAAAATTGCGGGTAAACGTGAGCAATTTGATATGAAATGGACCATATATACATATGCAAAAACCTGTCAGTAAGGTCGTACATGAGTTGACATGAAGAGTTGCATGTATATAAAAGCGTGTATGCATGAATAAGAATTGACATGAAACGTCGCATATATGTAAACCTGAAGGAACTCGGATAGGTGTGTGAGAGTTGTCATGAAATGTTCCATATATATAGAAAAGCCTGTGATTATGAGTACATACGAGTTGACATGAAATGTCCCATATATATATATATATATATATATATATATATATATATATATATATATAATCCTGTGTGTGTGCATGCGCATTGGCATGAAATGTCCCATATATATAAACCTGTATGTGCGTGCGTTGAAATTTACAGAAAAAATCCCATGTATATCAACGTGTGTGTGCATGAATGAAAATTGACACGAAACGTCCCATGTATGAAAACCTGAAGGAACTCGGATAGGTATGTGAGAGTTGTCATGAAATGTTCCATATATATAGAGAAGCCTGTGATCATGAGTACGTACGAGTTGACCTGAAATGTCCCATGTATATATATATATATATATATATATATATATATACATATATAATCCTGTGTGTGTGCATGCGCATTGGCATGAAATGTCGCATATACATAAACCTGTCTGTGGGTGCGTTCTAATTGACGTGAAATGTCCCACGTATGTATGTATGTATGTATGTACATATACATATATATATATATATATATATATATATATATATATATATCAACTTGTCTGTATGTGTGCGTTTGGGTCGACACGAAATGTTCCATATATATGAGCCCAGGTGCGTATGTATGTGCGCGTCCACATATGTTTTTCTATATACATATATATGATAAAAATTCCTTTAAAACGTTTAATTAAAAAGGAATTATGGAATTTTTAATTAAAGCCCTCGAATTCACAAATCATAATCATAACTGACGCTCTTTCAATTCACGATTACATTTTGATTTCTTAATTAAAATTTATTTAATTAAGGATTCCTTTTGATTTTGGAATTAAAGCCCTTTCAATTCACGATTAAATTTTGATTTCGTAATTGAAATTTATTCAATTAAGAATTCCTTTTGATTTTGGAATTAAAGCCCTTTCAATTCACGATTACATTTTGATTTCTTAATTGAAATTTATTTAATTAAGGATTCCTTTTGATTTTGGAATTAAAGCCCTTTCAATTCACGATTAAATTTTGATTTCTGAATTGAAATTTATTCAATTAAGAATTCCTTTTGATTTTGTAATTAAAGCCCTTTCAATTCACGATTACATTTTGATTTCTTAATTGAAATTTATTTAATTAAGAATTCATTTTGATTTTTTAATTAAAGCCTTTTCAATTCACGATTAGATTTTGATTCGTTAATTAAAATATTTTTAATTATTAATTTAAAAGGAATTGTTAATTAAATAAAACTCTAATTACGAATTCAAAAAGGATTTGTGAATTAAAATTTATTTAAAGCCCAAAATGATTTAAATATTTGCAACCCTGGTTCTAAGTATGTGGTAATCATTTTTTAAAAAGGGTTCTGTACTGCGGACTAATAGTATTTCAATGGATGGAGGAGAAGTTATAAAGAAAGCCGAAGGTATAAAGTCCAGTGTTGTTAAAAAATCAATTACTTTTGAGGATTACCGAAGCTGTCTTCAGGATCTCACTATTATATACCGTGAACAGTGCAATATCCGTTCAAAATTGCATACTGTGCATACTGAAAAACAGAGAAAAATTGCTCTAAGTCCTCACGATGATAAGAGATTTTTATTGCCTGATAGCACAGATACTTTACCTTGGGGACATTATAAAATTGAAGAAATACAGATGGCGCAAGCTGCATTCGAAGTAGAGAGGGAATATGCAAGAAAAATGGCTGCTGAAAAAAAAGAAAAAGAGCGGAAGGAAGAAATGAGGAGGGGAGATACACGAGTGGAAATTGATGCTACAGAGAATGAAAGAGAGAGGGAAATCGAGAGAAGGGATGAAGCAACCAATGAAAATAGTGCAGAGCGAGTGGGGATGTCACTTTATGAAGGCGAGCAAATTATCATTGAGTATGATGTGTTAGAGGAGTTCATGAATGACTGGCATCCATCAATGGAGGGGGCAAGTTCCCAGGAAGGAGAAAAAAAGGATATATTACGAGTAGCAATGGAAAGGGCAGACATCGAAGTGGGGAATGGGCTATATCAACCAATGGACCACAATGAGGAGCGCATTCAAGTAATCGAAGAGCTTGAGGACGATCAACCTTGCACAAAGAAATCTAAAATCGACTAACTTTTTAAGTAAGTTACAATTTATTTTTTTACCAAAAAACATTATTTTTTTTTCATCAAAATTTTTCTCTAACAGAAATTTTTAATTTTTTTTACTTTTTCTTGTTTTCAGAATGGATTTATCTGCACTAAACAAGATTGCTGGAAGCGACTTCCTGCCAAGGAAAAAAGTCACAGACTTAGAAAAAGACCAGCAGTACATGGTGACTGCACTGAAACAAGTCAAGACGAGATTTGGAACCAAGGTCGTAGCAGATTTCGACCAAAGCTTCCAAGTCTTCTTACCAGAAAAGATTTCATCTGCAATCTTAAAAGATGAAGAATTTTTCTACAATCTCTGTGATAATGCAAATAAACTGCGTTTGATTGCAATATACCTGGGAGGATCTTCTTTTAAATTCGATCGGGCTTAAAATAAATAAAAATATACTTGTCAAATTATTTTTCAAACTATTTATTGTGAATTGTACATAATAAGAATACATGAATAAATGAAAATTATTAAACATTATATAATTGTTTTTATTTATCACCACCACTTATAATTATTATATTTATATTGAATCATAAAAAGAAAATTTTAATAATAAAAATATTTTATATAACTTAAATTAATGAACATAATAAAATTAAATTTTTTTCTTTTTTATTTATTACACTGAAATACGTTGTAAAATACATCTTAGCTTATTCAAATAATCTCATTTTTATCTATCCAACTATTATGCTTGCTATTTAGACCTAACCACTTAACATATACACGTTTACCACTTTTCTATAAAACTTTTTCCACCAAATAAATTTCTGGATACATAGTCTTTTGAATTTCCGTTTCATAAAAGCCGCCGGAGACTGGTTCATCATAATAATCTTTGACGTGGTAAGTTATGGGATTGGTTTTTACAACTCTTGTTATTGTAAAAATTTCAGTTGACCAATTTGGTGTATAACCTTTTTCAAAAACTTGTTTTATCTTACTTATTCGCACTTTATCTCCTACTTTGAATTTTGGTTTTTTTACAGGTCTTTTTTCAGTTGGGTAATTTTTCTTGATTTCTTTTTCATTTACCTTCGTAACGTTTTCAGGCTCGATTCCTATTGTCCGATGTTTTCTTGAATTGTATGCTTTCACTAACTCAGGCAGAATATCCAACCATTTATAACTTCCTTGTTTGCTGAATCCTAACCACATTGCATTTTTTAAAGTTCTATTAAAGCGTTCACATATGCTTGCATGAAGATTACTATGTGAAGAGTAGTGATTTATCTTGTACTTTTTCATAAGATTCTGAAAGTTTGAATTGTAGAATTCTTTTCCTTGGTCAGTTTGTAAATTCGATGGCACCCGTTCTTGTTTTAATATTGACTTCATAGCTAGAGTAACATCATTGCCACTCTTTGATTTGACTGGTACAGCCCATGCATACTTTGAAAATATATCTATGACAGTTAGTAAGTAGCGAAAACCTTTCTTTTCCTTAAAATAAGGTATCATTTCAACAAGGTCAGCTTGCCAAGTCTCATCTAATCCGCGTATGTCATATTTTCTTCGCTTGTACCTTCGACGTGCTGGCTTGTGTAGCTCTTCAACTACTCTTTGACGTTCCATCTTAAACTTCAACTTTAGCAATATCCGATTGTCTATTTATTTCTTTAATTATATATTCAATACTTGCAAAATTTCGTTGAGTCACATCATAGACATAAGTTAATTTTTCGTCTATTTCTGCTTTATATATTTCAACTTTGTTCTCATATTCTTGTATAGCTTTAGCAACTTCTATAATTTTAGAAGATAAGTAATCAACTTCTTTCTGTAGGATATTATTTAGTGAATTCAAACTAATGACATCATTTGGATCATTAGCCTCTCCAATATTGCAAAGCCGCTTATTTTCTAAATCAAAATCACCATCTGATGTAACATTGAATCCAATACCTCGAGGACCACGACTCACTTGCGAGCCCTCAAGTTTTCTTCCAAACACATCGAAACTCATGATACTACTATTGATTTGAAAATTGTGTACGTCAATATATATGCCCAGCTTCACGTAGTTCCTCTATGATTGATTGGATTTCATTGTTGTGATTATTATTTCCAGCAGATCGTTCGGCTATTAATAATCGCAGTCTTTCGACAAGCTCATTCGGATCATCCCAGTAGACTAGATCTATGGAAGTATTCTTTTTTGCTATTTTATATTTAGGTATGAGACACCCTCCGCTGGTAGACATTCTACTACGATCACTGCGGAACATTGGTGCTATGATTTTTGAATATTTTCTACTCTTCGAAGAGCGTATATTCTCACTTTTGCTATGTCTTTTTCTATGGGCATTTGTTGCTTCCAGGATAATGCGATAGTTCTTGCGATCTGTTGTACTCAAAAGATTATCATCTGGTTCTTTTTTGAAAAGCAATTCCATTAGACCACTACTTTTAGGAAAACTTAAATCTTTCACTTTTATCATTTTATCATTAAATTGAATTTGTGAATCACCCATCATGTATACCCCACTGACTTTTCTCACTCCGTATATGTTATCGATTTTGCTGCGGCTTCCATTTAGCATTGATAAAAAGTCTGTCGGTTCAGTTTCTTTATGCGCAGATACAAATGGTGAATATATAGATTTGAATGATGAATTTGCAGAATTGAATGATGAATTCATCATTGTGCTATTTATCGGAGAAAAATCATCGCCATTAGAAGCATCATTATCAAACGCCGAACCCGAGTTATTAATATCGTTTACAATATAACTTGATTCATCAAATCTCAATCTTTTTTTTGCAGATTTTCTGTTACTGTCTATGGCCGAAATGTTATTAGAACGTGACACACTTTCAGTTGTCGAATCGACAAGCTTTTCAAGTGGTGTAATAACTGGTTTTAAAGTATCACCAATAACCTTTTCAAAATCATCTCTCTGCTTTTTTAACAAAGAGTATTTTTTTAATAGCCTCGCGTGCTCGTAAGAGCTCGCTAAGAACATTTTTTTCTTTCTTAAAGTCAGGCATGCTGACAAGATGCTGTCTACAATCAAACTGCAAAGATTAAGATTTATACTTTCTTTTTAATGGCAAAACAGTAAAATCCTTTTCTATATCTACCATCATTCATTGCTCTATCTTTGTCAATAACAACAAATCCATACTTGTCATTCTTCCAGCATTCTGTACAAAGATTTCGAAATTCATTTGAAGTTAAGTCAGTATTCACATGGTCTTCATAGATATGTTTAAGATTAACATCATCTTGACGATAAATTACCATCAAATTAATATTGTCCCTGATGAGATGTTTCGGTATATGAGCATATGACTGACATAGATAAAAGCTATCTACACTTTTGTGTCTCCCCATACAGGAAAAAGCTCTGACGTTATCCTGCTTCTCACAAGCCACATCATCAAAAATCATAATTGAATTAGGTAGGGCTTCATCTGGAGACACTACAGATGCATGTTCACTGAACGGTAGATATGATATACCTTCAATTGATTCTAAAACTTTTTGAAGAAATTGGTATTTCGGTTGATTTAAGGATTTAGAGTATACATACAAATTTTCAAATCTAAGACCATTAGGGTGTGTAATTAGAGCTAATAAACTATTAGTTTTTCCACAGTTCGATGGGCCACAAAATACTGCTCGTATATTATCTGGAAGTAACTCTCCATGTCGCTTTTTTCTTTTCATTTTCTCAAAATCAAAGTTGCCGACGGGAAGTTTGACGTTCTGCTCAGTAAAATCCATGTTTACGTAACAAAGTCAAATCTAAGATTGACCTTTTCTAAATATAAACGCTTGTTTTATATTTTGATCATCAGTTGTAAATCAGCACTCGAAGAGAGATGCTCGTACACAAATCACAGAAGCACCCTAAGGGTAAAGGGTTACTTGATAAAGTAATCAATAACTTACCTATTGAAATGCATATTCCTGGATATCAATATTGTGATCCCGGAACAAAACTGAAAAAGCGTCTAAAAAGAGGTGATACAGGTATCAATCCACTTGATTAAGCATGCAAAGAACATGACATATCTTATTCTGATAAAAATGCTGATCGAAAAGTAGCTGACATGAAGCTCGCTGATAAAGCTTGGCAGCGTGTTAGAGCCAAAAATGCAAGTCTTAGCGAAAAAGCAACTGCTTTTGTTGTTGCAAATGCTATGAAATTAAAAGGAAAGACAGGAATGGGTGTAAAATTGAGTAAATTAGTAACTGCAAGTAAAAAATCATTAAAACCAAGTAAACATTCTCGCAAAGTTATACAGTCCGCTTTAAAAGGTGCACGTGAAGCTCTCAAGATCGTTGGCGGTAAGAAAAAAATTATCATTCCACGTATTCTACCTGTTCCATCAAAAATAGGTGGCGCTCTGCCTTTTCTCATACCATTGTTCGCAGCACTAAGTGCAACTGGTGCTCTGGCTGGAGGAGCTGCTGGAATAGCTAAAGCAGTAAATGAGGCTAAAGCTGCACAGAAAAATTATGAAGAAAGTAAGAGACATGATAAAACTATGGAAGCTATTGCTCTAGGAGAAGGTCTCTATCTTAAACCATATAAAACTGGAATGGGATTATTTATGAAACCTCATATCGGTAATGGTCAAGTTAAAAAAAAAAAAACTTCGATTTAACTTTGCCAGATCGTGCACTGACTGACTATGATCTTATAAAGTATGCTCGTATGATGCAAATCCCATATTTTCGAGGTGTTTTCATGAGAAATAATCTACTTTCTGATGGCCCATGGCATAACGAATCTGCTATAGTTAACTTAGATGATTTTCAAAACAAAGGCACTTACTGGGTATGTTATCGAAAACGAGGTTCTGAAGTGATTTATTTTGATAGTTTTGGTGATCTTAAACCCCCTATAGATCTCATGTTATATTTTAATGTGGAAGAAGTGAAATACAACTATAAAAGATATCAAAATTTTGACACATTTATTTGTGGACATCTTTGTCTTCAATTCTTGTGTGGAAGACTATAAAAGAAGAGTTTTTAGACAAGCAGGATCATTCTTTTTCAAACAGTCATGGAAGATAGTTTCACTTTGAGTCTTTCAGGCAAATCTTCCATCTTAGGAGCGCAATATTTTCCTTCAATAGAACTACCACAGCATAAGAATTTTGTTTTGGGTTTAGTTAAACTTTTAACATTCAACTCGATTCCCGAAGTTGACGATTCGAATAATAAACTTCATATAAACGGAGAGAAGATTATTATTATTCCTACTGGCAGTTATGAAATTGATGCTATTAATCAATTTTTGCAAAAAGATTTGAAATCTAAAGACATCGAGTTTTCCTTGAAAGCTAACAACAATACTCTCAGAAGTGAAATTTATTGCAGCCATCAGATAGATCTTAGACCTCGCGATTCAATAGGCAGTCTTCTCGGTTTCACTCGTCGCGTTCTTCATGAAGACATTCATCACAGCTCTGATTTACCTGTGAAGTTATTGAAAATAAACGCACTCAGAGGAGAGTGTAATATTACTACAGGTGCTTACATCAACAACAAAAAAGTTTACACGATCCATGAGTTTTTCCCAAAAGTTCCTCCAGGATATAAAATCATAGAAGTTCCATCGCATGTCATATATTTACCACTCAATGTTAAAAGTATAGATCATCTTCAAATCCGAATCGTTGATCAAGACGGAAATTTAGTGAATTTCCGAGGAGAGGAAATTACTGTTAGACTTCACATAAAATCTGTATAATGGGAATCGTTTATAATTCAAGTGTGCATATAAGTCAGCCATCATGTCAACCCACCATCAGTCGTCCAAAGGTACTCAAACCGTTAACACGGAAGAGCATCCAGTTTCTCAAAAGCATAGGTCTCAAAGTACGTGGAAAAAGATAAATTGTATCATTCTCTGCTGCTTTCAGAAAAATGGACGAAATTCTAAGCATTCAATCAGGTGTCGCATTCGATGAGTCTATTGCTCATTATGAGGTTCACTCACATCAACCATACTCCACATTAAGTTTCAATAACATTGATGAAATCCGTATTTCTATTCAGCATCAAGATTTATGCCTCTTACCATCATGTAGTTACATCCATGTATGTGGAAAATTACAAAAACCGGATGGACAAGCACTAACTAAAACTAATTTCGTTAACAATGGCATTTGTCATCTGTTTGATGAAATTCGATATGAACTTAATGCTGTAGAGATAGATAAAAGTAAAAATGTTGGTCTGAGTAGTCTCATGAAGGGATGCACTTTATTTAATCCAAATCAGACTCTTACATTAGAAAATGCAGGCTGGCTTGGTGTTGAAGAAGCAAACAAAACAATTGTAGATGATCATGGAAATTTTGACGTTTCTATCCCTCTAAGTATGATTTTAGGCTTCGCAGAAGATTACAAGAAAATTGTTGTTAATATGAAGCATGAACTCATTCTCTCAAGATCAAGAAATGACCTGAATGCTATAATACAGGAAGGTACTGTAGCCAACAATGCAACCACATATGAACCTTATCAAATAAAAATATCAAAGATAGAGTGGTTAATGCCATATGTTATTGCATCAGATAAACAAAAAATCCAGCTGTTAAATTTCATTGGCAAAGATAATCCTATTTCTATGAGTTTTCGTTCATGGGAGTTATTTGAATACCCTCTTCTTCCAACAACAAATAAACACGTCTGGACGGTAAAAACTTCAAATCAATTGGAGAAACCACGTTTCGTGATTCTTGGATTACAATCGGGAAAAAAAGGTTCAAGATCTAAAAATGCCAGTCGCTTCGACCACTGTAATATTAGTAATGTGAGACTTTTCTTGAATTCGCAATATTATCCGTACAGCAATCTCAATCTTGACATATCTAAGAATCAATTTGCTATTCTCTATGATATGTATGCTAATTTTCAGAAAAGCTATTACGGAAGAGATTCACAGCCATTGTTGACAAAGTCTCAGTTTATCAACTTCGAACCACTCATAGTTATTGACTGCTCACGACAAAACGAATCTCTAAAGTGCGCTCCTGTCGATTTACGTCTAGAATTTGAGTCTCAAACTGACTTTCCAGCTAATACTTCAGCTTATTGCATGATCTTACACGATCGCATCGTTCAGTATAATCCTATTAGTGGAGATGTTCGGAAGCTTGTCTGAATTATCTTCACTTTACGTAAAAAAATTTATATTTCAAAATGGAATATGCGGTAGACATGATTGGTTTTAAGCAAATGGGTGGTGAATATGTTCTAAAGGAAATAGCAATCATTCCTCTCAACGACAGTGGTGATCCCATTGTTCATCTGTTCAAAAAACCTTTCTCATGGAAAAGGCTTTCTGACGAATTACAAGAAGAAAACATTCGCCTCAAACATAATCACGGAATAGCTTGGAATACTGATGGGCTTGACTACTCTCAAATTGCAAACTTACTCCGTGAACATTTACATAATGCTACAAAAATTTTTGTTCTGAATGAATTCAAACGTAAATGGCTGTTACGATTCAAGTTTCCTGCTTATAATATCAATCAATACGGCTATCCATCAAAACCATCTTTCAAGTGTGTTACCATATGCACAAACCATAATCCAATTTATAAAACTGTCTGTGCACTACACAATGTCAAACTTATGAAATTATTCTATCTCTCAGAAAATCATTTGTAAGAAAAAAATACAAAAAAAAAGAAAGAAAAAAGTAGTAGAAAACGCTATAGACGTTCTGGATCACTTTCGGATTCTAGATCACTGAGGTGATCTACAATGCATACTTTCTGGATCACTTTGAGGAGAGAGGGGGTGATCCAGAAGGAACATGATCCAGTATGCCTATAGCTTATCTACTTTAGAAAATGAATCATGTGACTTTATGAGTGTAGGTGTCTTATACCTGTACATACACGTTTGTATTTTTTTTTCTTTTACTTTATATGTTATACCTTAGACATATATGACAAAAATATTATTTATGCATAAAAAAGCATAATTCCTTTCATTACCTTACAGAAGAATAGAGAATATTTATGAGTTATCATCTGCATAAAAAGACAATATTAAATATATTTTAAATTACGAAGTAAGTGCCACACTGTAAGGAAAGCGCCAACGTGTATAACGTCAGAGTCTGTCAACCTGACAACATTACACTATCTAGTATGATAATTATTTCATATTATTTTGAGATAAATGAATTATTTCTTTTCAAATTTCTGAGGTTTTTTCTGTTTTCCGCCCTTTATTATCTTAAAATAGAGTTACCTAAAAAAAGAAAATTCCTTTTCATGATTAGTTTTTTCTACAAATTTTTCAATTCTAGAAATTCGACTTACGTTCTGCTATATCGGCCGATATAGAAGAGCGTCTGCATGCCTTTAATTAAAGAAAGTAATATATAGGAATTTGAGGTAATCAAAATCTTTGAAATTTAAATTTAAATGTGATTGATCTTGTGCAGGGTTTGATGAGCATGTATTATTTTTTGTTTTAATCGTGGGTTTAAACCTCGGTACACAATTTTTTTCTTTAATTTTTTTAAAAATATTTTGTAACCAAATTATTATTAAATAATTATTTTTAAAATGAAAATCTGAATTTAACTTAATTATAAAGGAAAATAATGAATAACAAATAGTAAACGAATAAAAAATTAATAATTCAAAAATGAACAATTTTTCTAATTATTAAATCATATTTCAAGTTTAATAAAGATAATATTTTTTTCGTTATCATCTAAAATAGCAAACTAATTTATTTTCGATTTCATATTGCCTAAATGAGCATATTTTTGTAAATTATCGTTATGTTCTTGTATTATGTAATCATTGTTTTTATTTTCAATTTGAACAATTATTACCGTAAAGAACGGGATTCTTATCAGGGCATGATTTCTCTTATATAATCAGAAACTACATCTTCTACAGTAATACTAACAAATATAAACTACAGAGCTGCCTCGCACAGCATGAAATGTTTTGAAACATTTTGGAAATATTTTAAACATTTTATGCTGTGTGGGGTTCACCTGCTTGCTTTTACTCCAACACAAGCTCAGCACGCTGGCACGCCACTAGAAATACTCCCTTAAAATATATCTTCAAACTGGTAAAATATTTTAGTAATATGACATTACTATTTTAATGTTAATTACTTTTAAATCGTACTGTAGCACAACATGCAATATTTTTGCTGACAAGACGCATTGTTTGGCGATATCCTAGTTGTGCTCGATAAAACATTGCACAGAACAATATAAACAATCTCAGTGAGAAGTTCTTAGAATCCTTCAATATATTTTTTTGTCCAATATGTTGTTTTGAATACAACAGCAAAATGATAGTTGAGGTCATTTTTAGGTGCTACGTGAATTTTTTATGTTAATTTCATATTTCCCGGCCAAAAATCGTACTGAATAGAATTAACAATCAGTATCGAGGAAGTTATTGATCAGTCAATAAATTTTTAAGCTTACTTCGAAGTGAATTTTTTTATAATTTCATATTTCTCAGCCGAAAATCGTACTGAATAGAATTAACAATCAGTATCGAGGAGGTTATTGGTCAGTCACTAAATTTCTAAGCTTACTTCGAAGATGACGTGCTAAAATTATAGTTTAGAATGGTAATAAAAAGATTACAGGAGTCTTTTTGGTCCACAAACGATTTTTGTAAGCTTATTCTCGTATTTTATGGATGCACATGATATAAATCAGACTAAATATCGATATTTAGGAAGTTTTTTTAGGTCGCTGACCGTGTTTTTGGAGAACCATTAGGAATTCACCTAATTATATAAAAAAAAAAATCCGTTTTTTGAATTTGTGAAGCCAATTTCCGTCCTAGGGATCTGAAACTTTTAGGATTTTAGTTTTTTGACAAGACAAAAAAATGAGCGATGTTCCAGGGGAATCCAAGTAAAGGCCATTTTTACATACTTATTTAGCTATACTTGTGGCAGCAGCCAACAACCAAAGCAGGACATTGACGCATGCGCGTCGGAGAGCGCAACGATCTACTCCAGTCACCACGGTGAGGCGTAGCGACCGTCTTGCCTTTTCTCACCCGAGTTCAGACATGAGTTGGACTCCGCGCGCGTCAGTCGCATTCACCTTATTCCAATATCTTATTAATATCTTATTTTGTAGAGTGTAGTTAATAAAGTGTTAAATATATACATACAGACTTCTCATTTCACCGCACTACCTAAATGTACATGCATTATCTCTACATACTCTTTAAGTTCTTTTTCTGCAATATAAATTTCATTTTTTTTTAATTATTTAAACTCTTTTGATTCAAAAAATAATTTTTTTATTTAAAGAAATATTTTTTTAAAACAGTTAAATGTTAATTTTAATTAAAATTTTATTTTTATGATTATGTTTATAAATAATTGTTAAAATTTTTTTTACTGAAATGTACGTTTTTAATCAAAATAATAATTACTTTATAAAATGGTAAAATGTTTAAAGTTTTTTAGTTATATTTTCTTGATTCTGACAGTTATTTTTTTTCAATTCAAAATCCTCTTTTTAATGTAAAGAAATGTAATCAATTACACCGCTTTTTTGCACCAACAAACATTCTATTGTTGAAAAGAGATAAGTTTATCGAAGTCATGGACTAATTGGTTTGATTTAAAATTTATGTTTTAAGATTAAAAAATTATTGGATATAAGATAAAAAATGTGCAATTAAAATTTTTGGAACACGTAGTGCTAGACGTTTTTTGTGACGCTCTACAATTTTTAGACTTTTCTCTGCCGCCAGACTGCCTTCGGGCGTTTTCGTTGCAGGAAACTTGCAGGCGCCTTAATGCAAGTCAGCATCTGTATTAGGATTGCAGGAGTGATGCTGTGCTTGCTGGCTGATCGTTAATCTTTGGATCTGAGGACTTTTGGAGGTTAGTGCCTGGCTGTGTTATTTTGAAGGGAAAAGATATTTTTGGGTGCCTTTTGGAACACGCTTAGCGACATTATTTTTTGAAAACTGCCACAAGAGGTCGCTATTACGGAGAGTTGCTATATATGTAAGCAGTAGATATCTGATACTTACGGAACCAAGAAACTGTATAATTGCGCAATAATATGTCGCCAGCGCTATCATGCTAAGTGCATGTCACGTCTACAGTTGCAATCTTCTACTAATTCAACAAGCTATATTTGCAAGAAGTGCGTACAAGTAAAAGATCAGAAGAATACTTCCTCCGTTACTCACACACACAGTGCTGGCACTAACAGTCAGACACTCGGCATTCATAAAGATAGTAAGAAGCTGCCCCTAAGTACATCTACTCCTTCTAAGACTGACACGCAGGCAGCAACGGTCACCACCATCCAGGTGCAACCAACAGCCAAGACATCGCACCGGGATGGGGTCGCGGCGGAGCAAAGAAATTTTAATTTAAGTAATAATACTATTAAAGTTATGCGGAATAGAGGTGGCGCTGCGCGTGATGCCCCACTATTTCTTTTAAAAATAATAAAATAATTAATTCGTTAGATAATGATAAAAATTTTAATGATAATGTTGACTTCTCTTCTGTTCATGCTGCTCTGTCTGCGATAGAAGGCATTTTGTCTCGTAAGCGTGAATCAGTCCTAGGCGAGCTCAGTCGACTTCCGGGTCTTGAGAGTGGCGTAATGGGTATTGGTGATGGCTTGCGAGACATATTGAATAAGCTAGATAACCAAAATAAATTAATTCAGAATTTAAAATCTGTGCAGACAGGGTTGCTGAATGAAAATATTAAACTTAGGGAGAGAGTCAGCGTCTGAGAGGGTTAGCTCTTGTCCACTCTAAATAAAAACTGTAAGAAGATTAATACAAATTTAAATTCTAAAATTAGTGATATTAACTCTATGCTAATAAATGAATTAAATGGAGTGGACAAGAACTTGTCAGAACTTGTGGTGGGGGTAGCGGGCGTAGCGCAGACCGTTTCTGATCTCAGTGTACTGGAGCGCGTGGATGAGTATGATAGTAGTCCACACACAAATATAGATACGAGTGCAATACTGGACTCTAACATTCCAAAAGCACAAGCCAATATAGGTCAACAAAAACAGCTCTACCATAACAAACATAATTGTGGTGCCGAGGGCGGTTATTTGGCGATCTCCAGCGGACTGGACTGCTAAGTGGCTGACGTTCCTCTGAAGAATTATGCTTCTGCTGTCCTTGGTGCTATACTTTCGATTGTAACAAAGTCGTAAATATTATCGGCTGCTATGTTGACATCACCTAGCACTAAAAACAGTGAGATCGGAGACGGTCCGGGGGGTCCCGTCTCGCTGCTGGTTAGATTATCGGAGGAGAGTCTAGTGCGAGAAATATTTATACAAAAAAGAAAAATTACTAGCTTCTTAACTGCAGATATTGACCTTACTCGTTTTGCTAGTTTTTCTGTCATTAAGAATCACTCTCAAATATTTATTAACGAATATCTCAAAAAGGAGACATAAAAATTTCAAAGATCTTAAGAAATGTGCCAAAGAAAGGGGTATTAATTTTGTATGGCATGGAAATAGCATAGAAATGGCAGTTTCCTGGAAAAATAGAGGGGGGTTTGCCCTCTACGTTGAGAATAATTTAAAATGTGAAGTACTAGCTTGTTCTAATACCACAACCATTACTAGCAACCGTGAATCTAAAGTGCCAGAATATATCTTTTGTTCGATTAAGGATGGCGACTCTGAACCTGTGCTAGTTTCTGTCATTTATCACCCTCCTGCCATTTCATTTACAAAAAATTCTGATTTGTTAAATTCTTTGAGAGATTTATCTCATGATATTTCACATAAAATTATAATGGGGGATCTGAATGCCGATCTCCTGCGAGAAAGCAGCGATGCGAGATTTCTTGGTAAGCTGACAGCGGAGCTTTTGCTTCAGTTGGTCCAGCATGTTGCCACTCATATAACTCCATCTTCTCAAATATAAATTGACCTAATTCTTGTGGATGACAATGACAATGTACTTGACGCATGAAACTTACCTGCGAATTTTCATAGTTGACACAACTTAATTAAAGTTTCTATTGCTTATAATACGTGCAGTATAGATCACAAGTCGATTAGATATAGAAACTATAAAAGCATTTGTCAAAATGAATTACTAGAGTAACTAGCCGGCTATGATAGGACACCATTAACAGCTGGTACTGTGTCGACGCAGAGTCTGCACTTGGCTGCATTTGTGACAATTTTACTTCTGTCATAGAGAGTTTAGCACCAGTGAAAATACTTAAGCGTACGAAGAATAGCCTACCATGGTTAAATAAAGAATTGTCGCAGATGCGGCGCAAGCGAGATGCTACTTACAGAAGATATAAAAGGACGAACGAAACGCAATACCTGACTGAGTTTCTGCATTTACGTAAAACGGTAGACGAACAGATTGAACTTGCAAAGACCACATACTATCATAATAGACTGTTCGAAGCACTTGCAAATGGTGATGTCTGGAAGGAGCTGAGAGACCTGGGACTCTTAACCGGACCTCAAGGGGACTTGGATGGATTCACTCCTGATGAGCTTAACGCACACTTTGCTGGGGTGTCGGTCTCACCGCATGATGCTGATGAGCTTCGCGAGAGGGTCCGTACTGAATGTAGTGGAGATGGTTTTGCTTTTAATCCAATTAATATCAATGATGTTGTTCTTGCGATTTCCCATTTCTCATCGCAGGCTCATGGCGAGGATGGCATTCCTCAAAGCGCTTTACTTGAAGCTTTACCATTCATTCCTAATTTGAAAGTATAATAAGCTTCAGATTGTTGAATATGCATAATAGTACAGGGTATGTGTATTTCGGCTAGACCGACCTGCCAGTTACCAATTAATCTAATTTCACGACATAAATCAGTGGTAAAACAAGTAGTCGTATTGTCGGGAAAATAGCGCATACTACTGTTACTCGGTAGTACTAAATAAAAATCATCTGGATTATCCATTATTCTTAAATTCTTTCAACGTCTGATGCTTTTATCCAAGAATTAAATTTATCCGGATATCCTTTCCACTTTACAAATGGCTGTTTTTTATTTCCGCTTCCTTTGATCCGAAGAACTCGTTCAAGCTTAAAATTTTGATCTTCCAATAGTCGTTGTGATCCTACAGGAGCCAATTCTTCTGTATAAAAGAAACCTTCAATGTCCTCTCCTTGTAAATCTTGTAACTCGTAGGTATATAGATTTTGCCTGATAGAAAAGCGTTAAACTTTAAATACTTCCTCACTATAATTCTTCTCGAATCCTTTCGCAAAGGTTCTCTTAGAGCGACTGATCCTCACGTAGTCACCAACCTCGTATTTACGGTCTTTTATTTGCCTTTGATTTTTTCTTTGTTGAAGAGCGCACCTCTGTAAATTCGCTCGTGCCTCAGCTGCGTTATATAAATTAACCTCTGAAGGTTTCATCTTTATACCTGAATGTACTGTATTGTTGTATGCATAAACTATCTTTTGTATTACATCGATGTACCTATGTGTATTGCGATGTGTGAAATATCTCTAAACACGTTCTTTGAGAGTTTGATTAAGACGTTCTACCACTGCCGCCTTAATGTCCGGATTTCTGGCCGCTCTAAACTGTATGTCATATTTTTTAAGAGTATTTTGCAAACCTGCACCAACAAATTCTTTACCTTTGTCAGTTTGTAAGTAAACAGGTGTACGACCATTGGCTCGCTTAAGAATCTTCTCTAATGCAGCTGATACAGTATGCGCTGTTTTATCCCTCAGTGGTTCTACCCATGCATACTTACTGAGCACGTCAATGACTACTAGTAAATACAAATAACCGTCATTTTCTTTTTTAAGACTTGTTAGCTGACACAAATCTGCTTCCCAAACGTCATCCACGTTAGTTACGTTATAGTGTAATCTAGGAAATTTTTTTCTTACAGGACGGTGAAGAGTATAAGCATCTTGATTATTCAACCAGTCGTGTATTCGTTTTTGTTCTTTTTCTCTGTTTTTTAGTGATTTACCCTTTATATTTACACGTATTTAATTTCGCGCTCCTGCATAACCTGCTTCGTGCGAAGGGTCGTAATACTGATTTTCCAAAGACATTCTCTTCATAGGTTCGCTTTGAGCCACTTTTTCTTAGCAGCATGTCTCATTACGGGTGGAGTAAATACTGGTGATAACATTTTTCGTTTAGCAGTATTTAAAGGAAACGTTAGCCTATTAGCAATTTTTAGAATTTCCGTGTTTCCGATCAGATCATTAGGCGTTTCTGAACTCCCGATAAACTTTGCAAATTGAAATCTACCAATAGGCGCTTCGTCATCATCCTCGATCTTTTTCTTTTTCTTTTGCAAAACATCGTTAAGCAATTCTGCTATGTTAGACCGTGGTATAAGTTTTCCATCTACGATAACGCTTCCAGTACTATCCCATTTTAATAGATCTGGCTCAAAAGTTCGCCAATGTTTTAGTAAAAGTCGTGCTTTTCTAGCATAAATTTTAGGCACGTTATCGAGTACTTTTTCTTCTGTTAGAGGTGTCAGTGTAGCTTCGATTTCGTCAATATCTCGACCAATTTCACCATCATCCATACGTTCGTTATCTTTGAAAAATAAATAACGCCTCAAAACTTGCAAATAATTTTTACACTTTTCTCGCTCACTGCTAAAATCTTTAGAATTAATAATTTTATACATTCCCGAATCAAGCCGTGTTAAATTATCACCAGGTGTCTGTATAGTTTTTTCAATATTTTCAGTTGTGCTATTTGTCGAAGAATTAATTATAGGCACAGCTCCTCCCTGCTGCTGCTGCGAAAAATCTTGTATTTGTTCCAGAGTTTTTTCGGGGACAATGACCATTTTTCGAGCGCGTTCCATAATTTTTTGTTTTGCCTTGAAAAAAAATTAATTTTTGTTTCCTAAAAATTTGGAAAAAATTGTACTTATCAGTGGAGCCAATAGAAGTGGTAAAAAAGAACCACCACTCTGAATTATAGTACGTTTTTTAGCTTTCCAAGCACCAGCACCACCAGCTGTTTTTCTTCCACTTTTTACTAATTTTCTTAATATAGTTTTGTGTTTTTTTAAACGGTTTTGTTCATGAGTTTTTAATTTTACAACACCTGGCAATACATTCAATGCACACTCGCAAATACACTTTATGAGATTTTTATCGGCTGTACGAATCAAAGCTGAGCGCTGTTGACTATCAGCGTGGCTTAGAGCATTTAAAAGTGCAACGTGCTTTTTTGAATATAATTTCCCAGGCGTACAGCAGGTGCTAGACTTGATGGAACTTTTTCTCTTTCCTCCTCCTGGTTTTCTTTTTGTTTCAGATGGGACTATTGATATTGTCTGAGCCATCGCTATTTGAAGACTGCTTCTCCATTACGGATGCTTCTTTCTTTTTATTTCTTCATGCTCACCTGAATCTCAATGAAAATTTAGGCACATAAGTATAGTGCAACTTGTCATCGGGAAATATGTCGGTGCGAAAGCGAAACTCATCTGGAGTATCTTGTTTCAAATCCAATAAAAGATAGCTAAAGGGCTTACTACAGGCATCGATGTAGGCTTCTTGCAAGAACTTTGGATCCTCAGGGTAAACTTGTCGAGCAAGAAATTGTATTTGCGCGTGATCTCTCGGATTTTTGAACAAAACAATATAATTTGAATTCAACGATAAATCGCGCTGATTTGGTCCCCTATGAAAAATATTTTGCGTGATGAAAATTACACTGATATTTTTGTGATGACAACTTTTTGTGAATAAATCAAGTACTGTATTATTCGATGATTCGCGCATCAGATCGTCGAGTATGAGTAATTTTCTCTTATCATTGTCATTGGAATAGTCTGTAGCTTGCGGTAAGCCTTCTCGAAATTCGATGCGTTGATTACCACCTACTTTAAACTCGCTACGGTATGCTTCTAGCCACTCGGCGTAATAAAAGAGAATACGATCAAAATTCACATCGCACATTTGTGGCAAATTACAGAGAAATCGCTTTACAAAAATAGTTTTCCCACACATAGTAGGCCCCGAAATTATACACGTAAAGGGATGTTTCCATCGTGTATCCATTTCGAATACTGAATACAGGAGACATAAGTTTTATACTTTTATGTTGAAACCCCTCTTTATTTTATTTTTTTTTTTTTTTCAAGTTATTCCCCTAACCTTGCAACATTCATAAGTATTTCCTGACGGTGTCACAGCACGATAAGCGTAAAACTTCGGTGCTGCAGACATCATGGTATCTATGTAAGTACCAGGACCGTAATATCTTAATTCACCCGTCATATCACCCAATAAGTTTTCCAAGGCTGGCTCATATTTATCTGAATCGTCCTTTTTTACAAAAATACATGAATCGGTATCACAGTACAGAGTACGTCTATCAAGCTTTTCCATGTGTTTGTACAATTCTAGCCTGGCTTGCGCAGTTGTGAATGCTGCTATTACCACATTTGTATTGGATGATGCTTCAACGGCTTCTTTTCTAAGCTGCCAATGAACGTATAAAATATTGTCGTTTACAGGTAAAATACTTAAAACTTCTTTGTCAGGAGAGGTTAATAATCGCAAGAGATTTTCGCACCATTTCACGATTTCCGTTTGTTTTAAGTTGCTGCGTTGTCCAAACTTTCCCCAAAAAGAATTTAAACAAAGTTTTGCTACAGCTCTTAGACCAGCATTTTCTTCTATTTTCTCGCGATCTAATCGAATACCTTTGTTTTTTTCATACTCATCCAAGTACCGCAATTTCGCATCGTCGTCATTTACACACCAGGCGGGCCATCATCTTGCTTCTTGTTTTATTTTCAAAAACGTATTTACGTATCCAGCAAAAAGACCCCCGTTAATACCGTTAAAGCGTGTCATTTCGTATTTTCATATAACGTATATTTTCGTTATACGGTAGCCAAGTTCGACAGCTTTACGTAATCCGTCGACTACCTAAGTACCCGTAAATTTTCGTTCACCAGCATTTTCGTGATTACAGTCGCTTCCTCGCATTTCTTCGCAACAAGATCGACAAAGAGCAAATAACAAACGACCGTGCATTTTAACGGGTAACAAAGGTAAGTACAGGTTTCGCGGTGGTAAAACTTTACACTTGACCAGTTCCTCAACGCGTTGCAAATCATTATTATTTTCTCCAGTTAGTTCACGACACTCATCTCCAATGTAAATTTTTGGATGTCCAACGGGATATCGTCCACGTTTGCAAACGTAAGGATACAAGGAGCATATATCTGAGTATTTAATTTTTTCACCTTCCTTAATTTTATAATATGGAATTATATTTTTAGTTCTTCCGCCAAAAAATGCTTCTCGAGGATTTAAAGTAATATTACTCATTAAAGGGTGATTGCGCGCGTATTCAGCTATTTCCGGATTCTCAAGTTCAATTTTATCGAATTCGCATTCCCATATGCAGCGAACCTCATATCCGCATTTTCGAATTTTATTTATTTTTATCCATGTATTTTCATAAACTTCATTAAACGTACGTCCAAAAGCGATGGGTGTATTTCGATTTTTATCAAAGCATTTGGGACAACCGTGAGTGTAACAACTTTCGTATTCAAAAACTATACCCTTTTCATTCTGATTTTCCGATGAAGGTGGCAAAAATCCATCTACGAGAAAACCTTCAGGTAACCTGAATTCTCTCGCCCTACCAGCATAAATAATTTCACGACCGATTTCTCGTTCACATGTTAATAACCATTCAATTGATTTCTGAGAATGTTCATCACAGCGTCGATAGCCTGCAGCAGGTATAATTCCAATACTCTTAGGTAATAAGAAATTTTTTCTATAAACGAGAAAACATGCGCTTGCGATAGTAGTTGCAGATGTAAATGGACAGATTTGTCCTACGTCTAAGAACATTTTTCTAAAGGCCAAACATGCGCGTCTTAAAATTTCAACATCCATACGACAATATTCTACGATTTTATTTTTAAAATCGAATACGCGTCCGCTCAATGTTTCGGAATCGTACCACGTAAAAAAGGTATCTCTTTCCGTGCACGACATGGAATCAGGCGCGTAAAAATGCGTATCGGGCAATGGACCTACGTAATTTTCGTTCTCAACTTTATTAAACAGATGAGGTAAGTAGCCCTTTTTCGCGCTAGCCGGTAAGCCGAATGTTTCCGTTAATGCGCTTAATTTCATATGAAAATAATTTAAACTATGGATGAATTTTGATCTTCCGCATTGTTGCAAAATTATATTTTGTCCGTTAAGAGGAGGTCACGTATCTCTGTCCTTTTCTAATAAAAAAATTGAGTTTTTTACACGAACTAACAACTTTAGCAAAAAATGAAGAGAAAGCCGCATCTCGTAATAAAAAAGCAATATTTTCATTGATAAGAAAGAATTAATTTTATTGCTTCGTTTTCAAGAAAACCTTGAAAAACTTAAATCATAGAGGTTAGGGTGGACAATTTGGTTTTTCAAGGTTTTCTTGAAAACGAAGCAATAAAATTAATTCTTTCTTATCAAAGAAAATATTGCTTTTTTTATTAAGAGATGCGGCTTTCTCTTCATTTTTTGCTAAAGTTGTTAGTTCGTGTAAAAAACTCAATTTTTTGATTAGAAAAGGACAGAGATACGTGACCTCCTCTTAAGAATCACCTGTGATGTTTGACTATATTTTTCTACTAACTCTTTCAGCATAAATTGTGCGTCAAAACCACCAGCATTGTGTGCAATGCATATAATTTGCTTAAAATCTGTTCTATCGCGTATATACATATCTAAAAATTGCTTAATTGGGTTTGTTTGAAAAACATGCTCGCGAATACCACAAGTATCGCATCTTTGAGAATAATCATCATTCTCCAAACAATCATCACATGTTTGCTGTACAACGCAGAGGTTGAGAACGTGCAATCGCGTGCTAGTGTTAACCGTTAGAACTGTATTTATTAATTTGTAAAGTTTAATTTATTAAACTTTATTTAATAAACTTGATTTATTAATTTTATAAATTTTTAATTATTATTATAACTTATTTTTGTAATTTAGGACGTTGGTTCTTTAGGATAGGTATCCAAGAATAAAAGAATATTTATTTATATATATATGTGTTGAATTGAACTTATCTTTATTTCTCCTTCTTAACCTTTAGTACAATAATTTCAGGCGAAGCGTAGCCTTAGACGGTAAGTATGAAATTAAGCTGGCGAGCTAAAGACTCTTGGGTTTTTATACTATGGATAAAAGACAGTTGCATTCTTTCGTATGTATGATATTATTGATACTTTTATAATTTTGGGGAAAAGATTGATTGAATTTTGCATGTGATGCAGTTTAGAGTTCGATCGCCTCTTGTGCGTCGCATTCTTGTGTGTCGCATTCTCGCGAATGTATGACGTTATTGTTTGCTATCGCAGTCTCAAGGTAGGAGACTTGACATATGATGCTTACGGAGTTCAATCACCCTTGAGTGAAATGTGCAAGATGAATATAAGTATAAATGTGTTATGAATGTTTGTCTTTGTTTACACGCCCTTCCTTAAAATTTTTCGTCCCGAAAAATTATAGTAAATTGTCATATGATGGAGGAATCAGGTGAGTTTTGGGTGTATAAGAAGAGGATACTGTAGGTTGTATTGAGGAAACGTTTGCAGCGGTGGTAATGTTGGCACATTGGTTGTAAGTTACTGTAGGTTCGAGTCGTTTAGTGTGACAACAGCAAAAATTATTTAATCTTGCCCAAAGATAAGAACTGATTATTATTATTACTTTGTGTATGTTTAACTTATACCCGATAAAGGCAGCAATCATAGAGAGAGCTACGTATCCCGAATAATGAAGATAGTCTATCGCAGTTGAAATAAAAGAATGATTTCGTCTTTGTAAAGTTAGTCTTTCAATTTCGTCTTGTATTTGTTCTAGGTTATAAGCATGACTCCTTAGACTACCGAGATCATGTTCCGAAAATGCCAATAAAGGAGGGGTTATATTTAAGTTGTCTTCATATGGTTTACTCAGTGTTAAGTTTAAGAGTGTGGTTGTATATGTAGTAGAGTCATGTGATGTATGTAAATAATACGCAGTGTTTGATATAAAACATTTATCATCAAGCTTTACAATACTAGCTTGTGATATTGTTATGTCTTTCTTATAATTTTTACAAAATTCGCTGAATAACATTTCTTTTATAGGTACAATATAAAATTTATCATTTTCTATACATTTTACAAAATCATGAGTTAAAGAGAAATAAAGTTCTTTACATTTGCTTGTGTCATTTAATAATATTCTATCGCAAGCGGATAATGAGTCTGTTAGCCTAGGTAAAATTTGTAGTTTACATATTTTTGTATTGCCAAGTTGATTACAATCATTTATACTCGATAAGGTCGTATATTTTGATATATCATACGTTGTTAATACATATTGGTTAGTTATATCTAATATTGGTGTGTTTCCAAAACGTCTTTCAATAGGTAAAGGTTCAAACTTAAGGATTTTGTACGGGTCATTGTGGATAATGGGATATTTAGTAACTATTACGAGTCCGTCTGTTTTAATGTAGGATGTGAATGTCATAACTTGTAATATTGAGAAATAATTTTTCATTGTTGGTGCTATTAACATGTCATCGTATTGCTGTTTTTTATACAAGCTTTGTAGACCATTTATTAGAATTTCAGGTTTTAATAATGCAGGTGATAATATTCCGTTTCTTGCTATATTTATAGAATTGAATAAATCCGTTATATAAGCTTCATATTCTTCTAGCGATGCATCAATTTCTTGCAAACTAAGTAATACAATTTGGTTGCCTTGATAATTGTTGAGCATTACTGATATTCCAAGACTCTAGTTTATTAATTTATCTTCGTTTTCTTTAAATATATAGAACTCCTTTGTAAATGAATCGAAGGTCTCTTTCATAAACAATGTTTGATTTTTAATTGCTATTAACGAATCTTCTGTATGTTTGAATAGTTTGTCTATCTCTTGATTTATAGAGTCGGCATCATCAGAATTTAAGGTACCAAATAAAAATTTACTCGCTGTTCCTACAAAGTTGAATAATCCTCTCTTCTTTCTGTTGCCTTCTGAGTGTAAAAATAAAGATAGTCTTGCGAATAATTCATGTAGTCGTTTTTCTTGATGCATTATGAAATCTTTTGCAGTACAGTGAACATTATTACATACTTCTTTGATTTTTGTTAATCGATTTTGCATTTCTATTTTATTTTGTATAAGAGCTGTAAGATTTATATAATTAACAATAGTCCAAGTATCTTCGAACACATATGCAGTTCCGTAATTTTTCTGTAGTATTGGTATATTAGCTGGTGTAACTTCTATATCTGCTTCGCAGTGATGAAACATGTCAGTTAGAATGACTGTTAATATTATCACTGTCGCTTTCATCTGTAACAAAGAAGGGATTCGAGATAAGCGTGATCTCATTAAAATGTCGTCTTAGAATTTTTGTTTTAAATAAAAGCTGAACTGTATGACTTTCATTATTGACTGTGAGAATTGTTGCAGGCCCTATAAATCCACGTGATGTTCTAAAATTTACCCTATCCCCTGGTTGTGGGTTGATTCTTGAAGTTTGTCTATTATCTACTGTGTTTTTATCAATTTCCTTTTGTCTTTGTATATTTTCTCTTGCTTCTTTTGCTTTCTTTGTATTTTCTTCCAATCGCTTATTTAATAAATTTAACTTGTCAGAGTTCAAATTTTCTTTAGGTAGAATTCGTCCAAAGAATAACTCATAAGGTATATATTTTGTTGTAGGATGTATTGTTCTATTATAAGCAGTAATAATTGGGTAAAAGCTTTTATTGTTTGAAACTGCTCCAATTATTCTTTTCTTCAAAGTTCCTACAAGTCTTTCTACTATACCATTTGATTGCGGATGTAATGGAGTTGTTGGTATATATTCTATTTTATGTTTTTCTAATAAATTTTGAAACGCCCTTGATGTAAACGTAGCTGCATTGTCACTGATTATTTTCTTTGGTGTTCCCCATTCACTCATTAAATCTTCCATAGATTGCGTAGTTTGATCTAGATTTTTCAATTGATAAACTTTAGCATATCTTGAAAGCGCTTTTATAATAAAAAGTAATTTTATTCCCTTTTCTTCGGCATGATCTATATACCATAATTCGTTGATTTCCTTTGGCGCATTGATAATAGTACCTGGAGCTTTGAATCTACTATTAAAATTTCTTTCTGCACAGTATTCGCAAGTATCGATCCAATTTTTAACCTCTTCTGCTTTTGTTCCCCAACAATATTTACGAAGTTGAAACGTGGTTTTATCATAAGCCCAATGAGCTTCGCTATGGGCTCTTGCTATTAATGTTTTTCTAGTCTTTTCACAATCCATATGAGTCTGTGCTAGACTCTTAATTCATATTCTTCTTGGAAAACGAGCAAGTTTTGATAGTATATCTTGAGCCGAAGCGTCGTCAAAATTTCTTAATTCTATAATTTCTCCTTTATAATTAGGGTAATGATTACGTAAATAATTTATTGGTGATCGTATTAATTCTTCATTTAGAGTTAGTATAATGTCTCCTTTACATGCTTGTTTTATTTCTATCTTTCCATATTTAGGTTCTTTTTCTGTCCGAAAATATACAAGTGTAATTTCTTTTATACTGCTCTTGGCTGCTGTGGCCTTTAAATGATTTGTAGCATCGAAGAATTTTTTTCTGTTAAAACCTCTGAGCTCCAATATTTGTCCTTCTGTGTATTTAGACAATATTTCCTTTAAAACTTGTTTTATGTCCTGATCATCAGTATTGTTGTATATTATGTCACCTTCTATAGCATTAACGTACTTTATTCGTGGGTTTTCTCTTTTTGCTACAAACGCTCGGCTAAGAGCATCGGCATTAGTATTTAATTTACCCTTTTTATATTTTACTATAGGTTGAAAATCTGTAATTTTTAATAAAAGTTTAAAAATTCTAGATCCGATTTCTGGTGATTTTGATTTGATGAGACCTGCTAATGGTGCATGATCTGTTATTAAAATGAAAGGTTTCCCATATAGAAAATGTCTAAAATGACGCATTGCCCATACTGCTGCTAATAATTCCTTTTCGGTAGTCGAATAATTCTTTTCAGCTTGATTGAGTGTTCTTGAAGCATAGGCACAAGGTAAATCTTTTCCTTTCTTGTAATCACTTTGACTAAGAATTGCACCAAGTCCTTCATTACTCGCATCTGTTGTCAGTATGAACATTCCTCTAAATTAGGGTATTTTAATATCGGTGATGATGTTAATTTTTGCTTTAATATTTCAAAAGCATTTTTGCATTTATCGTCGAAATTAAACGTGATATTTTTACTCATTAGTTTATTAAGAGGTGTTGTGATTTTACCGTAATTTTTAATAAATTTCCTATAGTATCCGCATAATCCTAGAAATTGTCTGATTTCCTTTTGATTGGAAGGTTGTTTATAATTTCTTATACATTCTAATGTGTTTGGATTAGGATATACTCCTTTTTCTGTTATGAGATGTCCTAAATATTCTAATTCTGGTTTTACATATTCACATTTATCAGGCTGCAACTTTAAGCCTGCAGTTCTAAGACGATCAAATAATATCTGTAAGTTCTTTAGATGTTCTTCAAAGGATTTTCAGTATACTATAATGTCATCTAGGTATACGAAACATATAGTGCCTATTAGTCCTTGTAATTTTAAATTCATTATTCTTTGAAATGTTGCAGGTGCGTTTTTAAGGCCCATTGGCATTTGTTTAAATTCCCAATGCCCTTTATGAGTAGAAAATGCAGTACGTTCTCTGTGTTCTGGAAAAACCGGTACTTGATAAAAGCCCGAGGCCAAGTCAAATGCAGAGAAGTATCTCATACCTCCCAATTGGTCAAGAATTTCATTTATTGACGGCAATGGGTAATTGTCTTGAAGTGTGTATTCATTTGATTTCCTAAAATCTATTACAACTCTATATTTTTGTATTCCTGATAGTAGGTAGGCTATGAGAGTTCTGGACCCCCCCACCACCACTCCCTCGACTCACCTGTGCGACTAGCGGACAAGTGCAAATCGTGACTCAGCACTTATGACGTCACCACCCACCCGCCACCCGCCACCCACCACCCACAGCTGACGTCACCACCCACAGGTGTGAATTATGACGTCATCACCCACCTGTGCCGATGCGCGCGCAGCTGCCGACTCCCAATACCCGATCCCCGATCCTAGAGTCAAAGCTGAGCGAGAGGTTGAGTCACAGAAAGGATCAGGTTGCATTGACAATTGATAAATAACTTGGTCATGAGTGACCTTGGTAAAATAACTGCGCAATTTCATATACGCATCGGGGAATCCCTGATCGAAAATAAAGGATCAGGTTGCATTGACAATTGATAAATAACTTAGTCATGAGTGACCTTGGTAAATTAACTGCGCAATTTCTTTATCATAAAAGAGCTTTCTAGAAGTTTTATTCTCAACGTACAATAATTTAAGCTAATACTTTGTAGACTGCAATGGATCTTTCTAGAATAAATTTACAATTCTTAGTATCATAAGGTTTGAATGAAAAAAAAACAAATTTATATATGAGTAAACAATTACATCGGGTGATTAATGTAAACAATTGATGAATAACTTAGTCATGAGTGACCTTGGTAAAATAACTGCGCAATTTATTCATCATAAAAGAGCTTTCTAGAAGTATCATTCTCAACGTACAATAATTTAAGCTAATGTATACATATATATATACATATATATGTATATATATATATATATGTATATATATATATGTATACATTATATTATATATATATATACAAAGTAAAATTAGGAAGAAAAAAATTCCAAAATGGCGGAAATTTCAAAATTTTATTGCGTATATGGGTAGATCACCCATCAAAGTCATTTCATTCGAGTCTTTAAAAATATCGTCCGTTTTTCGCTAGGACCAATAGTTTTCGAGATATTTCAAAATCAAAATTTTCAAATTTTAAAACTCGATATCTCGAAAACTATTGCTTCTAGAGGGGCGCAATTTTCATAAATGTGTATCTTGCAAGTGCCTTTATGTATTAACGCAAAAAAATTAATATCTAAAACAAAAAAAAATTTCAAAATGGCGGAAATTTCAAAATTTTATTACGTACATGGGTAGATCACCCATCAAACTCTAGAAATCACGTATTAAAACGTATTAAAACGTAATTCCAAGAAATATTGCGCAACATTTTGTAAGACCTTCAATCTTTCTAGAAATTACGTATTAAAACGTAATTCCAAGAAATATTACGCAACATTTCGTAATTCCAAGAAATATTGTGCAATATTTCGTAAGACCTTTGATCTTGCTAGAAAATACGTATTAAAACGTAATTTCAAGAAATATTGCGCAGTAATTCATAATCAATCTTTCACTCATTTGAAAAGTAAACAACTACATCTGGTGATTTATAATTCTAGGAAAAAAACTGTGTAATGATTCATGATTGACCTTTTTACAATTTTCACGACGCAATTCGTCACTATAAAAGGAAAGATAAACAGCCCCATTACTCAGTATTCGTCTGAACTTGAAACAATTCACAATTCTCAGAATTATAAGAAAATCATGTCAGCATACGAGTGCAAAGAGCTTGTAGGTACTATGCGGCAAGCATATACTCTTCTGGCAAAAGGAGAGAATGATCTCGAAGAAATTCTTACGTGGATTGATTATAACCGTAAAAATTTAAGACTCTTAAAATTACTTTCACATAGAAATGGTGCAAGTGTTCACGATAAACAAAAGTTCATAGCAACTATTGCCTTACTCAAAGGTGTTCAAAATAAATTAAAGTATTTGTTAAAACGTGGTGAAGGTGTAGTGCAAAGACGCGAGAGACGAAGTGATAGAGTGAAATGGGAGGAACTAGAAGCTGCATTTAACGAACGTATTAGATCGGGAGTGATAATCAATTTGAAAAATATAGACATTTTTCAATTTATGAATGATTCACTCTATTTATTTACAGCACGTGTAAGAAATATGTTGAGGAAACAAAATGCTGTAAAAGTGTACGTCGTGTTAGCAGCAGAATATATCTTAACCAAACCGACTAAAGTAATAAGTGAAACTAAGTATTTCAACACAAAGGCTGAACCAATTTTCCAAACAACAAATTTAAAAGAATGGTTTATGGAAAATGTACGTAAGCCTATACAAGTCGATATGAAAGAATTCCAAGAGAAAGATTCAGGCTGGACATTACGTTCAATAATTAATATGTGTATTCATATAAATAAGTATAACCCAATGAGAGGTAGTTCGTTCATCGAACTACCTCGTGCTATTAAAAACAAACATGCTTGTGTTAATGTTGAGAATTTTGATGATGAATGCTTCAAATGGGCCGTTCTCTCAGCACTACATCCAACAAATACACATTCAAACAGAGTAGCCACATATAAACAGTACAAAAATGAATTAAATTTCGAAGGTATAACATTTCCAGTCAAACCAAAACGTATTTCAAGATTTGAAAAGAAGAATAATATTTCAATAAATTTGTTTATTTTGAAAAAACGCTCGGGGAAATTTCACATTGCTCCATTACGCATAACCAAGAACAAAATGAATACGCATATTAATTTACTTCTCGTGCAAAACTTTTATATTGATGATGATGATGATGAAGATGTGGAAAATAATTATGAGAATGTTAATAACAATTTCCACTATGTTTGGATTAAAAATATATCAAGACTCGTATCTATGCAAGTATCAAAACATAATGGTCAAAGCTATTTGTGTAACCGGTGTCTACATTACTTTCATACCAAGGCTAAACTGAATGCTCATGAACAAGACTGCTCTCAGATAAACAAGTGTAGAGTTAATTTACCAGGTCCGAAAGAAAATATTTTACAATTTAAAAATTTTCATTATAAATTAAGGGCACCATTTATTATTTATGCCGATTTCGAATCACTCCTCGAAAGTATGCAATATAAAAGAATTTATCAGCAACATAAAGCTTTTAGTATTGGATACTACTTTAAATGTAGCTACGATGATACACTCTCGTATTACCGTAGCTACAGAGGTTCTCAACCTGCAGCATGGTTCGCAAAAGAATTAGAAACACTTGCAGAGAACATTGAGACTGTTTACTGGTGTCCTATACCTATGGATGAATTAACATACGAGCAAGAACTTGAATTCCAAAATGCAACTACATGTCATATATGTGAAAAGTCCTTGGGAACTGACAGAGTTCGCGATCATTGTCATTTAACTGGTAAATATCAAGGTCCAGCTCACGAGAAGTGTAACTTGAATTATCAGGATTCACGTTGTGTTCCAGTCGTTTTTCACAATCTTACTGGTTATGATTCACATTTCCTCATAAGAGATATTGCTCAAAATTTTCCAGGTCATGTAAATCTTTTACCACTGAATAAAGAGCGCTTCATAACCTTTACAAAACACATTGATAGCAGCGAAATTAACTTTAAATTTATTGACTCTTTCCGTTTCATGCCATCGTCTCTGGATAAATTGTCATCTTATTTGGAGCAACATAACATTTTACCATCTGAGTTTATTAGTGATGTGAAATATGGACCATTGACCGAAGAGAAATTCGATTTACTCAAGAGAAAAGGTGTCTTCCCATATGATTATCTGGACTCTGAGGATAAGTTGACGATTTCTGAATTACCGATCAAAGATCAATTTTACAACCTTTTAAATAATAGTGAGATATCGGATGAAGATTATGAACATGCTGGAATAAATTCAATATTTCAAATTTAGGCGATTATTCAGATCTCTACTTAAAAACTGATGTGCTACTATTAGCAGAAGTTTTTGAAAATTTTCGAAGTAGCTCTATCACCACTTATGGCTTAGATCCAGCACATTATTATACACTTCCTGGCTACACCTGGGATGCCATGCTCAAGTATACCAACATTAAATTGGAATTACTAACCGACATCGACATGATAATGTTCATTGAACGCGGTATTAGAGGTGGTATCAGTCAGTGCTGCAATCGTTATTCAAAAGCCAATAACAAATACATGGGCGATGCATATAATCCAGAAGAAGAATCAAAATACCTAATTTACTTTGATGTAAACAATCTTTATGGTTGGGCTATGATGCAATACCTTCCAACTGGTAGCTTCAAGTGGATTGAAGGTGATTTTAATGAAATGAACTTTTTTGTGCCCGATGACTCACCTATCGGATACATCTTGGAAGTGGATTTGGATTATCCTCACCGTATTCATGATCATCATAAAGACTTACCATTCTGTCCAGTACATGAGAAACCGAAAGGCTCAACATACGAAAAGCTCATGACAACACTTCGCCCAAAGGAAAGATATGTAATACATTATAGAAATTTAAAATAAGCCTTAGACAATGGATTACAGTTGAAGAAAATTCACAGAGTATTACAGTTTAATCAATCACCATGGCTAAAAAAGTACATAGATTTAAATAGTGATAAGAGAAAAGAAGCTAAGAATGAATTTGAAAAAAATCTATACAAGCTCATGAATAACGCAGTATTTGGTAAAACTATGGAGAATGTTAGAAATAGAGTTGACGTCAGACTGGTAACCAAATGGGATGGACGCTATGGTGCTGAAGCTCTCATCGCTCAACCAAATTTTTATAGTCAAACTATTCTGGATAAAAATCTTGTTGCTGTACAACTGGGGAAAACTGAAGTTTACATGAATAAACCTATATATATTGGACTTTGTATTCTTGACTTATCCAAGACATTAGTATATGATTTTCACTAAAAAGAATTTGATGATCTATGTAAATTGCTTTATACAGATACGGATAGTTTGATATATAAAGTTCGTGATAGAGATATTTATGAAATTATGAAACGTGATATTCAAAACTTTGACACTTCTGACTATCCGGCTAATAATGTTTTTAATATACCCCAAGTGAACAAAAAGGTCGTTGGATTAATGAAAGATGAGTGTAATGGGCACATAATGACTGAATTTGTTGGACTACGCAGTAAAATGTACAGCATACGAATAGATTGTGAAGACAAAGTTAAAAAAGCTAAAGGTATAAGAAGCTCGGTGATTGAGAAAACAATTACATTCGATGATTATTTAGAGTGTCTACGAAAGAATACAACAAAATACAGAACACAACGTACTATTCGCTCTCACAAGCATAAAGTGTACAGCGAATTTGAGACGAAATTAACATTAAGCCCAAATGATGATAAAAGATTCATAGAAGATGGCAAGACAGATACCTTACCTTGGGATCATTATACAATAAAGTCAAGTCTAGAATAAATTAATTTTAATATATTAAAAATAATTGTTTAAATTGTTTAAATTATATTGTAAAATTTAAGGAATAAATAAAAAACACTTTTAATATATGTTATATGTGTACATTTATTTCTCAATGCTACAAATTTGATTTATTTATCCAACTATTATGTGAATTATCAAACCCTAACCATTTTACATAAATCTGATTTCCTCGTTTTTTTAAAACTTTTTCCACTAGATAGATATCAGGGTATTTAGCCTTAAGTAACTCTTGTTCGTAGAAACCGCCTGCTATAGACTGATCTTTATAATCTTTCAGTTTATATGTTATAGGATTGGTAAGTATTACTTGACTTATGGTAAATATTTCCGTTGACCAATTAGGTGTATAACCCTTTTCAAATACTTGCTTGATCCTGCTCACTCGTACTTTATCACCAACTTGGAACTTTGGTCTTTGAGGAATATGGTATTTGTACTTAAATGTTTTGAGAACTTTAGCTTCATTTGCATGTGTAATATCCTTAGGTCGCATTCTAATTGTACGATGTACACTATTATTGTATGTTGTAAGTAATTTCGGTAAAATATCAAGCCACTTGTAATTGCCACGTAGACTAAATTGTATCCACATTTTATTCTTCAGTGTACGATTAAAACGTTCACAGATGGATGCTTTTAGATTACTATATGTAGAATACAAATTAATACCATGATGCTTCATGAGATTCTCAAATGAAGAGTTGTAGAATTCTTTGCCCCGATCGGTATGCAGATTTTTTGGTATGCGACCTTCGTGGAACACAGATTTCATTGCTGCAGTAACGTCTTCATCAGTTTTACGTTTTATTGGTACAGCCCATGCATACTTTGAGAATATATCAATGACAGTGAGCAAGTACTTATAACCACTATTCTCTCGAGCATAAGGCTGCATATCAACTAGATCGGCTTGCCAGGTCTCATCTAAACCACGCATTATGAATTTACGACGTGGATAATTACGTCTAGCAGGCTTATGCAACTCTTCTACGAGTCTTTCGTGCTCCATGGCTGTAGACTTAATGATTCTTATATTCCCGCAATTTCTGTTTTATATCCCGAATATCTGGTAGGATTTTAGCATCTTGAAGTGATTGGGCAAGATAAATAATTAACTCATGTAATTCATGGATGTTTGTATCAACTTTTTTAAATTTCTCTTCGTATTCATCAATAAATTCTTGAATATTTGCATCGAAATTTTTTCTAATTTTCTCATCATATTCGTCCCTTGACTCTTTTATTTCTAATTCTAATGCATCGAGGTTTTCTCTTAAGTCTCCAGTGGCTACGTATATGCTTCGATCTTCAGACGCAACCATGTTTTGTAAAGTTTGTAAATTAACTGCATCATTCGATTGCTGAGGTGTGGCAACATTGCATAACCTCTTATTTTGTACATCATACTGTCCATCTTCAGTAATTTTATACCCAACACCTGGAGGTCCCTGTTGACCACCAGCCTGCTGTAATTGTCGTCCAAACACGTCAACACTCATCTTGCGACTGACTAGAGAAACAGCAGTGCTTTTCAATATATAATGTTGGCCTCACGGAGTTCTTCGATTATCGAGTGAATCTCATTGGTATGACTTGGGTTCCCAGCTTCTGTCTCTACCACTAATAGCCGCAAGCGATCAACCAGTTCATTGGGGTCATCCCAGTACACGTAGTCCATTGTGTACCTTTACGAGCAATTTTGTAGTGTGGTAAGAGACCCCTTCCACTAAACTATTCCCTCTTTCGAGCTGGAGATTTATCGAAAAATGGAGCAATATAATTTTTAAATTTGTTACTATTTAGTTTACGAAGTGATCCATCAGTTTGATAATTCTTTCTATATGCATTTGTTATTTCAATAATTTTTCGATAATTTCTCAAATCATCGTCGGTAATAAGTTTTTCATCTGGCTGTTTTCGAAACAATAATTCTAGTAAGCCTACAGTTTTTGGATATTGCGTGTCAAGTACGACCACATGGTCTTTCTCGAAATTTATTGGTGAATCACCAATCATCATCATACTACCCATTTTACGAACTCCATAGATATTATGATTTTTGATTTTTTCGAAACATCCAAAGATATTTATTGGTAAGCGGATCCGTTTCGCTTTTATCATCGTCGTCATCATCGTCGTCAGTTTCACTTTCTGCAGCTGTCTCAAAACTTGTTTCAGCCGGACGTATTGTATCGTCAACATTTTCATTTACAATTCGCCTATCATTGGAAATGTATCCATCTTCAGAGGGGTGCTCATTTTCGGATAAATCATGCTCTGTTTCATCTTTCGATTCGAAATTTTTTTTATTTATTTCAGATATGTTTACAAGTTTTTCAAGTGGATCAACAACAGGTTTGAATGTTTCACTGAAAGCTTTTTCGAAATCGGCTTTGCCCTGCTTCAATAGCTTGTGTTTACGTTTGATTGCCTCTCTAGATTTTACAATCTGATGGAAAATATTTTTTTCACGTTGAAAATTCGCCATGTTGACTGTTCAAGGTTCTACAGAATACTACTTGATCTTTACTCAACTTCCTATATTTATTAGAAAACAGTCAAAACCTCTTCGATAACGACCAGTATTTAGCTCACGTTCTTTGTCAATTGTGAGAAATGCATATTTACAATACCCCCAGCACGACAAACACAAGTCCTTGAATTGTATATATGATATATCAGAATTCACGTGATCATTGTATATGTGCTTGAGATTCATATCATCTTGTCTAAATATTACCAGTAAATTTACATTGTCTCGAACTAAATGTTTAGGTACATGAGCATAAGACTGACAAAGATAGAAACAATCTACATTTTTATGTCTACCCATGCAGAAAAATGCTCTTATATTGTCTTGCTTTTCACAAGCCACATCGTCAAACACCATTATGGAATTTGGAAGAACGTCTTGGGGAGCTACTACGGCTTCGTGCTCACTGAATGGAAAATATTGTATTCCCTTTATCGGCTCTAGAAGTTCCTCGAGAAACTTGTACTTTGGCTGATAAAGCGATTTTAAATATACGTAGACGTTTTCAAATTTCAATCCATTTACGTGTGTTATAAGAGTAAGCAATGTATTAGTTTTACCACAGCCTAAGGGGCCACAAAACACAGCTCGTATACTGTCAGGTAATAATTCTCCATGACGTTTCTGTGACGTTTGTTGCTGTGTAATAGTATCAAAATTCGACACTGGTAATTTGACACTTTGTGGCTGGAAATCCATGTTCACTGTTTGCTTTTTCACAACTGACTGATCGCAATACTATAAATAAATCATTTATATAGATGCGAGCTCAGTACTGAATCAATCATCAAAGTGTAAGGATCATGATTGTGCACAAGCGAAAAAAAAGTGGGCGTGGTCTCGTAAACACTCTCATCAATGAGCTTCCATTTGAACTTCATTTGCCAGGCTATCAATACTGCGGGCCTGGTACCAAATTAGCAAAACGTCTTGCTCGCGGTGATCCTGAAATCAATCCACTCGATGCAGCCTGCAAAGAACACGATATCGCTTACTCACAGAATCGTGAGAACATCGAGGCGAGAAACGCTGCAGATCGAGTATTAGCGGAAAAAACTTGGCAACGAGTTTGGGCTAAAGATTCAGGTATTGGTGAGAAGGCTGCTGCCTACGCCATTACAAACGCCATGAAAGTAAAATCAAACCTTGGAATGGGTCTGAAGAATAATAAGAAGAAGAAGAAAAAGCCAACTATGGCTCTATCGAGGGTGGTTAAAGCTGCATCTAAGTCTTTAATACCGAATACCGATGCTCATAAAGTCATTCGTACAGCTTTAAAGGGTGCTCGTATAGCCATTAAAAAAGCCGGCGGTAAAAAGAATATTCGAATTCCACGCGTTCTACCAGTACCATCGAAAGTCGGTGGATTTTTACCATTTTTAATACCTCTCTTTGCTGGTTTGAGTGCTACGGGCGCATTAGCAGGTGGTGCTGCTGGTATAGCAAAAGCTGTGAACGATGCTAGCGCCGCGAAACGACAACTTGAAGAAAGTCAACGTCATAACAAAACAATGGAGGCTATTGCTCTTGGTAAAGGTCTTTATTTGAAACCACACAAAAAAGGCTATGGTATTCATTTGAAGCCCTACAAAGGGGGACGTATAAATAAAAAAAAAAGCTTTAAAACTTTAAACTCCAATACATATTCGAGATTTTCGTAACTTACTTTTAGTCGCGTTGAGTGTGCTATTGGTAGACTTGCATAAATATTCCCATAGTGAAATAATACTGCCATGAGATTCCGTTTTGAAGAGTGTATAAGCAATCTTCATTCTTCAAGAACATAATAGTCTTGCTACATTTCATTTATCAAACAGCTGACTTTGAACTGCTAACAGTTGAAAATTAGTATTTTAAAATAGAATTGAGAAAAAAATCATTCACGTTCTAACTGACTTCAAAAAGGAAGAGGTTATACAATTCGACCTGTATGTTTTTTTGTTCTTTTTTTTATATTTGTTCGCGCATAACTCTTGAATGGATTGACTAATTCCAAAAAACTATTTTTTATCTGATAGAGGATGTATCCAGAAAGGTTTCATACGTGTCCTGTAAGTATTGGGCCAATACTCGGTTAGTACAAGCCAATTATCTTAAGAAAAAAATTACTCAAAAAAAAATTCATTTATGCAAAAAATAATTGATTTTCTTACAAAAACTAATAATTTTAGCAATAAATAAAGTGAAAGCCGCATCCCGTCTCAAAAAAAGAAATATTTTCATTGATAAAAAAGAATTGATTTTATTACTTCGTTTTCAAGAAAACCTTGAAAAAATAAAAAAAGCGGTAAGGGTAAATAATTTGATTTTTCAAGGTTTTCTTCAAAATGAAGTAATAAAATTAATGTTTCCGTATCAAAGAAAACTTTGCTTTTTTGATATGAGATGCGGCTTCCTCTTCATTCTTTGCTGAAGTTATGATTAGATTTTGCAAAAAATCAATGCTTTGATTAGAAAAGGATAGAGATACGTAACCATCTCTTAAAGAGTTTTAAGAATCAGATTGTTTGCCAAAATTTGTACATATCATATTAGAAACCTTGATTAAACTGATATTGCCATAACAAGCAAGAAAAATACACAAAAAATCGTTTTTTTAGCTCTCAGCTTTTAACATAGACTCTAAAAAAATCGTGGAAATATCGGTTTTTTGTAGAGAATCAGGGTTGCACACTATTTTTTCTTGAAACGGCCCAATTTAATGGCCCAATCTTTAAGAGCAAAAAACCAATACCGAAAAAAAAGTTATTTAAGTTCTCAACTTGTAACATAATCTATGAAACATATGAAAAAGTGCAAAAAAGTCGATAATTAACCAAAAATAAGGGTTGAATACCATTTTTTCTTTAAACTAATAGTACCGTTTGAATGAGCGGAAGAAAATACGTGAAAAAAACATTGTTTGAACTCTTTGATTATAACATAATCTATAGGAAATGTGAAAAAAATGCAAAAAATTGGTTTTTGGAGGAAATTAGAATAGCGCAACATTTTTTTAAAACGGATGTAACTATCGTTAATAAAGGGTAAAAATATATTTTAAAAATCAATTTCAAAAATAGCACCTTAAGAGCAAGAGTAGGAAAAAAATGATTTGAATCTTAAATATCGTTTTAAAGGTTGATATTTAAGGTTATGTAATCTGCGAAATTTTTCGATCGATTGTCATACAATAAACCTACCCTTATAATTTTTTACAAGAGTCTTCCATGTAAAGCGGCGTCAAAATAAAATAAAGTCGAAAAAATACTTATTATACGCTCAATATTTAGATACATGCCATTGAAGAAAATTGCTAAAAAATTAAATTTCCAAACGCTTACAATTCTTTATCATTAATAGCGAGGAGCTTTAAACTTTTTTTTAAAATCAAAACTGGGCTTAACCCCTTTCGAAATAGCAATTGTTATTTATTAAAATATTATTCATCCCTAAAGTTATATCATGATAAATATTGAACCTCAAGTTTGTTTTCTAAAATATTAATCAATAATAAAAACTGAAATTTGGTTTGATTTTTATTACGCTATAACTTTGAGGAAAAATGATATCATAGTATACTGTACAGTGTTATTTCCAAAGCATTTAAGCTCAGCTTTTATTTAAAAAAAGTTTGAAGCCTATAGCTATCAATGGCAAAGAGCTGCAAGCGTTTCGAAAATCTAGTAACTTTTTAAATGATTTATCTTAATTTTCTGTAATTAAGAAAATATTGAGCGGTTGGGTTTGAAATTCTGTTTTCTTCCATATTTTGACATATAAAAAATCTTTAAGTTTAAGCAAAATCCGTGATTCATGTTTTAATATTCTCCTGGTAAGTAAAAGGATGAACACTCAGTGTTAATATTCAAAATATAATGTAATTTTATTACATAATACCAATAATACTAAATCTATTTACTGAATAATATTCTGTTTTCGAAGATTGAAAATTTATAACCTCAAATCTTTTAATTTGATAAATTAAATTATGAAACATCTTTTTATAACGCAAGTTGAATCATATAACAAAGTTCTACCGCGTCTCCTCTCTACTTCAAACTATGCTTCTCTCTTTTTCTCTACATATGCTTGAAATCAGGCGCTAGCAATCTTTTCCCTATCTTAGCCCAAATTTTAAAGGACACCATTTTCACCTATAATCCCCATTATACCATTATATTTGAGATCTAACAAGGAGAGAATTTGACCTCTGGGAAACGGATTTGGATGAAACTACAGAATATGATTTTTTGATTGAAAAAAATGAGCCCGTATTTTTTCTTTTGTGCTAATAGGCCCTATAGACGGAGATATAAACATTTCTTCGAAAATGTAGTGAAAATAAATCTTTATTAGAACTTGAACAACTAAATAACTGAAACTCTTACAGAAAATTGTATGAAAAATAAAAGAGAGTGCAGATTAAAAACTTCAATTCAAGCTTTGTTGCATTAAAAAATCTTATATGGTTCAAAAGTTACAGGCGATTAAAAAATGCTAATGAAATAGGGTAAAAATTTGATCGTATGTTACATGCTAAAAATATTAATAAATATGTAATAATTTTCAATTAGGCACAACTTTTGAACCACGGAAGCTTTTTTGATGCAATAAGGCTAAAATTGAAGCTCTTAACTAATACTTTTTTCTATTTTTCATACATTTTTCTGTAAAATTTGTAGTCTAGTTATTCAAGTTTTTATAAACGTTTCTTTTCTCTATTGGGATCTGACATAGACCAGACGCTCTCTGGTGGATAAAATCTGAACGAATAGTAGCATACAAGCAGAAAGCGTTCGTTGATGCGACTTGTATGTTTTTGTATGTCTTGCGTGAAAAGGTTATTATATCACCGATATTTTTGTTATTTTTAACGTATTTTATTATATGTCCTGCTCTGAAAACTTGTTCATCTTTTATAAAATAACGTTTGGTAGGATTAGTATCTGCCCAATAGTACAGAAATATTCATAATTAACAAAAACAGGTACTTGCTCCATATATGACAATGTAAATTGTATACTATGGTACGCCATCTTAGCTTAGACCACGCCCCCATGTCAGATCCCAATATATTCGAAAAAATGTCTATATCTCCGTCTATAGGGCCTATTAGCACAAAAAAAAGCACGGGTTCATTTTTTTTCATCGAAGAATCATATCCTGCAGTTTCAGCCAAATCCGTTTCCTGGGGGTCAAATATTCTCCTTGTAAGTTTCGAAAATTTACGATTATTTAACCATCTAATAAGCAATATTAAGTATAATAAGAAATAATGTATTTTTCCATGAAATTCACTATTTAAAACTGTTTATAGATTGTTGCTGTAATACTATGTGATACCGGAATAGCTCTTCTAGCTTACATGGACGGGATAACAGGTAGTCCTACATTAGGGGGCGTAGTTTTAGCAGCTTCAGCTGCTGCAGGATCTGCTGTATATAAGGTATTTATTATTAGTTAAAAAATATTTATAACATTATTTTTGTGAACGCAATTTTCTACTTTTAAGAGCAGGCCAGAAGGAACACAAAAATATTATAAACATAATCTTTCACTTCAGCGTTCCTTACTTTTCACAATAATAAATCGGTAGAACTTTTCGTTCTTGTGCAAAAATATTCATAATAATAATATCTATTGCGTTCAATATTCGATTTGCAGATACATCGATTAATACTTGAGGAAATAACAAAACAAACTTAATTAGACAAGAACAGCAAATTCGGCCTGCTCTTAAGTTTAAGACGCTTTTTCTTCAAAATATATTTTTTTTATATAAAATTTTAAATATTTAAATACACAAAGAAAATTTTTTTCAAAAACTTGTTTTATAAAGACACACGAAGAGAAAAATCATCTCACTACCGCATGGTAGTTTACATACGTAGTGAGTACGTCAAAATTTTATTCTGCTACGGCATATTCTTATACTCTTATTTCATAAGTGACATTGTAAAGCGACATAGAATATTCCTATCCCACTATAGGATAGTGCTCAAGCAAGCAACGAATAAGCAATGTATGTAACTACAGGCTGCTGCGTATGCTCCTGCGCTACCCTCCGTTTACTCATGCTACATTCTTTCAGGGGATGTGACACGAGCAAATGCAACTCGATCGATAAGCAGCTGCGGTATAGCTACTTAATATTCTACGTTTTCCCACACCACATGCTGTGAAAGCATTTGTCTATTCGCCCTGTAAATGATTTATTTTACAATAAGTAATTTTTTTCTATTGGTTTATTATTTTTTGTATAACTGTTAAGTCCTGGCTTGCACCAGGACTAAATAAAAGTAAATAATTTATTTATTTAATTGTATAGATTTATATATGAATTGGTTCTCTTAAAATATTTAAATTATTTATTAAAATTTAGTAATAAAAATAAAGATGTATGAATTCTAGTGATATATGAGCTCCGCCAATATTTAATTGAGTGAAATCGCTCTCACTATTGAATATATTGGGAGATAATTATTTTAAAATACTTATAAATTGAATAAATATGAGCATATCTCCACAACTTTTAATTTTTTTATAATGTTTTTGAAAAGTCATTTTACTTCTGTTACTGGGTAGCGAATAATGCACACTATTCAAACTAGGTTTACATCTTTTGTACAATCTTGTTCCTCTATTTTTTATGTATATGGTGAATGTGCCACCAATGCTCCAGTAGATATTTCTATAAAACGAAAATTTTTACATGGATGAAATTTCCGAACTTTTATCCATGTAAAAATTTACGTTTTATAGAAATATCTACTGGAGCATTGGTGGCACATTCACTATATACATAAAAAATAGAGGAACAAGATTGTACAGAAGGTGTGAACCTAGTTTGAATAGTGTGCATCATTCGCTACCCAGTGACAGCTGTAAAATGACATATCACCAAAAGATTAAAAGTTGTGGAGATATGATCATATTGAATTGGTTATAACTTTGATTTGAAGTGCGATTTTTACAGGACGTGTAACTTACTAGGAGAGTGTCACATCTCCGGATCACGGATTTCGCTCAAACTTGAGGATAATTTTTCAGATGACAAAATATGGAAAAAGCTAAAGTTATAGTCAGAAACGCTAAATTTTTCCCTAGATACAGGCAATTAAAGAAAATCACTAAAAAAGTTACTAGATTTTCAAACACTTATCGCTCTCAAGCATCGATAGCTAGAAGCTTGAAACTCTTTTTAAATCAAAGCTTAGATCAAATCCTTTAAAAAAAGTAGCTATAACATATTAAAATATTATTTTTCCCTAAAGTTATAGCGTAATAAAGATTGCACTTAATTTCAGCTTTTATTATTATTTAATGTTTTAAAAAAAAATTCAGGCATAATCTTTATTACGCTATAACTTGAGGAAAAAATAATATTTTAATATGCTCTAACTACTTTTTTGAAAGGATTTTATCTAAGTTTTGATTTAAAAAGAGTTTCAAGCTTCTAGCTATCGATGCTTGAGAGCTATAAGTTTTTGGAAATCTAGTAACTTTTTTAGTGATTTTCCTTAATTGCCTGTATCTAGGGAAAAATTAAGCGTTTGTGACTATAAATTTAGCTTTTTCCATATTTTGTCATCTGAAAACTTATCCCCAAGTTTAAGCGAAATCCGTGATCCGGAGATGTAACACTCACCTAGTTACAACCAAAAAGAATCCTGGGGTAGTGTCCGAATGTCATTTGTTTCATTCGGCTTTTATACTCATATTTGTTTATAAGATTTATTATCTTTTACAACAATTTTTATTTATAAATTTTTTTAAATTTTGATAATATGTTTCGTAATAGTTTTAAGGATTTGTTTGGTAATTTCGAAATATACATTTTGATTCTATTCTTATTATCTACTTAATTTCGCTTAATAATCAAACAATGCGACTTTTCAATAAGTGAGGAATTTTGATTTACCAATGTTGATAAAAAAGATACGTCTATGACGTAATACCTCGGTGCTCAGGAGAGTACACATCAGAAGGACAGGCAATCAAAAATAAAAGATAAGTCAATTATTAAACATTTGCAATATTATGATTAAAATCTTAAAATTAATCAGGAACTGTATATTCAATCGATGTCAATGGATGTCAATCGATGGAGCAATGCATATTATGCATTTTGACTTTTATTGAATGAAATGCTTAACATGATAAATCTGGTTCATGTAGCCTTTGTAGTGTTCTTGTTTTGTTAATTTTGTAAATCGCATTGCACTTTCTTTTGTTTCTTAAAAAATGATTTAATTTTACAATATGCTTACTAAGTGAAATTATCTGATTAATCAATAACTGCATGTTTTAGAATAACAAATTTTGAAATAAAAGATACGTCTTGACGTAACACCTTGGGGCTCAAGATGCTGCTTATCGGTACGAGAAGCAACAAAAGAAAAATTTGAATGTAAAAACAATTCTTAGAGTCATTGATCAATTTATATAAATATCTGAAAATCTATTTAAGTAAAATATTTTATTTAAATGTCTTCATACAATTATTCGATGTATTTTTCCATTATATAATTGTTAAGTAATGTATGAGTATTAGTATGAAAAAAAGAAGACGAAAAATTCTTAAATTATATTGCTATTTTAAATTTGTAATATTTTAAACATGATATGGTTTTTTTTTTAATAGGAGATCGCCTTAAATTATTCGTGATTTTGCTTATAAATATTTTTTTAATATGTTTATAAATCTTGTATTCTAGCTTAAAAGATATCTTGTAACAAAAAATAACAAATAACATGTCTTGTAAAAATAATTATAAAATAATATTAGTTACGTCAAAATAATAATAATTGTTCAAGTTCAAATATAAGAAATGTTTGTTTTTTTTTGTTTTTCCCTGTTGAAAATAATGACGTCTTTCCAGTACGTTTTTGAAAGATGCCTTTGAAAACGTCTTTGAAGACGTCTTTGGTCGTGTCTTAGATTGGAACAAAATAAGACATCATTTTTATAATGTTCCGGAAATATAGTAACCAAATTACGTCTTTTTTATAAGTAAAATAATTTCAAAGACGTATTTTTCCAATAAATACTCATAGTAAAAGACGTAAATTTTCTAAAAAAAATTATTTTCTGAAAACGAATGACGTCTTTCCTGTTGAAAATAATGATGTCTTTCTAAGACGTCTTTGAAAGACATCTTCGAAGACGTCTTTGGTCGTGTCTTAGATTGGAACCAAAAAAGACGTCATTTTCCCAATGTTTAGAAAAGTTATTCAACAAATGACGTCTTCTTATTATTTCGAAGACGTATTTTTTTTTAAAAATGACGTCTTTGAAAATGTGAAAAAACGTTATTTGTTAAATAGCTTTTCTAAACATTGGAAAAATGACGTCTTTTTTGTTCCAATTTAAGACACAACCAAAGACGTCTTCAAAAACGTCATTTTCTCCAAATTTAGAAAAAAAAAACGTCATTTTTCATGAATTATGTCATTGAAAAATGACTTTACATGAAAATCACTTTCCATTTAAAGGAAAAAACAAAAACGAGGTTAACTTCGTAGTTTCAACTCTTCGAAAAACAAAGCGCATTTGTGATTGAACTGAGAGCGTTCTGGCCTTATATATCTGCGTCTTTGAAATTTGTATAAGGGATCGCAAAACTTGAAAATCGCCACCTAGTGACTTACAGTCGAATTGATGGTTGATTGCGTCAATTTAATTTTAACTCACCAGGTGGCGATTTTCAAGCTTTGCGATCCCTTATACAAATTTCAAAGACGCAGATATATAAGGCCAGAATGATCTTAGCTTAATCGCAAATGCTCTTCGTTTTTCGAAGAGTTGAAACTATGAGGTTTACCTCGTTTTTGTTTTTTCCTTTAAATGGAAAATGATTATCATGTAAAGTCATTTTTCAATGACATAATTCATGAAAAATGACGTTTTTTTTCCTCAATTCGGAGAAAATGACGTCTTTGAAAGACGTCATTGGTTGTGTCTGAAATTGGAACAAAAAAGACGTCATTTTTCCAATGTTTAGAAAAGCTATTTAACGAATAACGTCTTTTTACATTTTCAAAGACGTATTTTTTTAATAAAAATACGTCTTTTTATAATTTCAAAGACGTATTTTTTAAATAAAAATTCGTAAGAAAAGACGTCATTTTTATTAAAAAAATACGTCTTTGAAATACTAAGACGTCATTTATTGAATAACTTTTCTAAACATTGGAAAAATGACGTCTTTTTTGGGTCCAATCTAAAACACGACCAAAGACGTTATTATTTTCAACAGGAAAGACGTCATTCGTTTTCAGAAAATAATTTTTTTTTGAAAATTCACGTCTTTTACTATGAGTATTTATTGGAAAAATACGTCTTTGAAATTATTTTACTTATAAAAAAGACGTAATTTGGTTACTATATTTCCGGAACATTAAAAAAATGACGTCTTATTTTGTTCCAATCTAAGACACGACCAAAGACGTCTTCAAAGACGTCTTCATAGACGTCTTCAAAGACATATTTCAAAGATGTACTGGAAAGATGTCATTATTTTCAACAGGGTTCTTTCTTTTAAATTTCAAAAAAATAACAGTCACGTATAATTTATAGAATCTCATAATTGTTTCAATATAAGTGAATATTCATTCACTTCCCTCTCGGCTTAAGATGATTGCGCAGGTGACAACTAAGCAATAAGAAGAAAAATTTTGGCCTTATTTATTTATCAAACCAAAAGTAAAATCCTATACATAGTATAGGTTACAATGCAAATTCTTATAGAGGTTGAACTAGTTTATCTGAACGTAGGTCTGGTATAAAATTAAAATAACTAGATACATAAAAAAAACTTAAATATTTCAGTGTAATCTTCTATGCTGTGTGGGTAAGGTTTTGTTGATCTTCGATTTTTGACGATATCTCGACTCAATTTTAATCGATTTCAAAAATTAGAATGGGAGATGAAAGTTAATTGTAAATGTAATAAAATAAAATTTTTAATCTAGAATTTCAGGTTTGAGACACGGTTGAAAAATTCAAAATGCTCTATAAATCACATTTCGGGATGGATCAGCTCAAAACAAATATATGACTTGTATTTCGTATATATCTTTCATTCTGAATTTTTTCAGACTTTTTCAAATGGTGCGCTGTCATAAAAATGATTAAAATTCGTATTATTTTCATGATTATATGATTTTAACGGACGGGCAAACTCATACAATAACGTTTTGAATTAAAAAAATTTTAAAAGCTATCATATCATTAAATTTAAAATTGTAATAGATCCTACAAATTCAGTTACAAACCGAAAATAAGTCATATTAAACAGAAAAATTCAGGAAAATTTCAAAATAATCTAAATTTTTCCTCAAACATTTGGAAAATCAGCCTATTGTATCAACGTGGTATCATTCTTCTTCAAATAACATTATCATAGTATACCTTATTGATAAGAGAAAAATCGTTTTGGGCGTTAAAATTATCATTTTAAGTCAAAAATGAAAAAATCTCAAACAGAACCATTTATTTGTAAAAAAAAGTTATTACTCATATACTCAAATTTTTTATAATCATCGAATCAATGATAAAATTAATGATTGCCCGTGTGTCATTTCGAGATTGAGATTGAAATCAAGAATCGTCATCCTTCAAGATTAAGATTTATTTATAAATAACAACGAGAATACGAAAAATTTGAAAAGGGTTACTATGCATGGACGTGTTCATCAGTTAAGAACTTGTCCTAAAATCATTGAGCTGTATCGAATAATTATTGTAATATAATTACAACTAATTGAAAATATTTTCGAGAACTCTGGCAGAAAAATGTAAGTGTTATCTCAAGATAGTTTTTATTATTTTCTGTGAATTATTATTATTATTTATTATTTATTTTTACTTTCTCTTACTTTTTGTTATTTTCTGTTATTTTTTTCTGATTTGAGACACTTTAACAGAAAAAAACAGGAAATAAAAAAAATAATCAATATTTTAAAAAAACAATTTTAAAAAATTACAAAAAAAGTTAAATAATTAATTTTAAATGAGAAAATAAAATAAAAATTTATTTTATATGACTAAGCGTAATACACATTAACTTTGCATAACAAAATGAAATGAAAACTAATCTCAAATAATAAAATCTAATATAAAAATAGCATAAAATAACACAAATTAAAATAATGTTACATTAATATTAATATTAATATTATTTACATTAACATTTATATTAATATTAATATTATTTACATTAGGAGGATGTTGGATCCCTCTATCCTTTTCTAATTAAAAAGGGTAGGTTTCTGGAAAAACTAGTGATTATTGATAAAAATTAAGAGTTGTCCACAACTTGTACAGTGAAAAGCAATATTTTTTCTGATTAGAACAAATTGATTTTGATGCTTTATTTTCAAGAAAAGTTTGACATATTTAAAAGATTATATTCTCTAGCCTAAGTTATGATTTTTTAAGTATGTAAAAATTTTCTTGAAAACAAAGCATCAAAATTAATTTGTCCTCATCAGAAAAAATATTACTTTTTGGTGTAAAAGTTGTGGACAACTCTTAATTTTTATCAATAGTCACCAGTTTTTCCAAAAACCAACATTTTTTAAGTAAAAAAGGATGGAGAGATCCAGCGTCCCCTTAGTATTTATATTAATGTTAATATTATTTACATTAAGAGGAGGTCAAGTATCTCTGTCGTTTTCTAATCAAAGAAATGATTTTTTTACAAAAACTAATAACTTTATTAAAAAATGAAGAGAAAGCCGCATCTTGTATCAAAAAAGCAATATTTTCTTTGATAAGAAAAAATTAATTTTGTTGCTTCGTTCTCAAGAAAACCTTGAAAAATCTAATTGTCGACCCTAACCTCTATGATTTAAGTTTTTCGAGGTTTTCTTGCAATCGAAGCAATAAAATTAATTCTTTCTTATCAAAGAAAATATTGCTTTTTTTATTACGAGATGCGGCTTTCTCTTCATTTTTTGTTAAAGTTATTAGTTTCTGTAAAAACTCAATCCTTAGATTAGAAAAGGACAGAGATACGTGACCTCCTCTTAATATTTCTATTAATATTATTACATTAGTGCCTACGTACGACTTACGGAATACGCCCATTATGCATATAAGTTCGCAATCATAAAATATGCGCATGCGCAGTAACTATCTATGAGCTGACTACAAGATACTCTAAGATTACTACAATGATAATCAATAGTTATGGATTAAAGATAATTAGAAGGCTAAGGCATGCACATTGAGGGCACAAAACACCTTTTCCCCCTGGTAGTAAGAAAGATATATATTAATTAGATTAAATTAAATTCTTTGTAAATAAAAAAAATATTTAATAGTAGACTAAATTACCTTTATTTTAAGCTTTTATAAGCTCATTTTGCTTTAGCTGTAGTCCCATAATCATTCTATGAATTCTTGTTCCTCAATGGCTCCCCCGTAAGATTTGAGCTGAACCGCTGGATGGATCTGACTTTTCTAAACTGATTTAACTTCAGCATTAGCATCATTCTCGCGTGAATAAGGGAATTCCCGAAACGCAAAAAATTTTTTACTTTTCAACAAAAAATATTAATTTATTAAATAAATTTTAATTTTTTTACCTTATTTATGGATTTTTTAACAACTTCTAGTCATTCGATTGCAAAACCCTTCATTCACGCGAGAATGATGCTAATACTGAAGTTAAATCAGTTCGGAAAAGTCAGATCTATCTAGCGGTCCAGCTCAAATCTTACGGGGCAGCACCTAAAATTTTAAAAATTCAATATTTGAGAAAAACAGCTTTGAAGTTGTTAATTATTACATCTTAAAATTATCAATGCTATACTTATCTTTCATAAAATAATTCTTTCCTGGTATTTCTTATTTATATTAGCTGACAATATAAAAAAGAGATACCAGACAAGAGAACCTTGTTATCGACTAGATAAAGCTGAAACGCAAAAAGATATGTTATTAAAATAATCAATGATAATAATCTTTCTTATTATAAGATATCTTGTCAGTATTCATCCTTATTCACCAATGAAACTATGTTTTTGTAGTGAGAATCAACAAATACATAGTTATTTGGTACTGATGGTTGTTAGAATTACTCATACTAACCTTAAATCAGCTGGAAACTAAGAAATAATATTTAATATGGAGTAATCATTTTATATTTCATAATTTAAATTCAAAATTGAGAAATAAAATTTAGATTTAAAATTGATATTTTAATTAATATTAAAATTTATAAATAGAATTTATATCCAAATATGTAATAATAACTAGAATTATACACTTACATGAATTTAATATGTACCCGGTGTATAGAAATCCATCACACTTATTCGTACTTTTCTTTTCAGAGTATGTGCTTCTAACGAATCAGACTAACTTGATCACTCTACATTAAATTATCTTCTATCATTCAAAGTCTTGACCCACTCGACAGATACATTTCCAAGCTCGATGTTCAATTCCTCCAACATCTTAAGAAAGTTATATCAAGATCAGCACTATTTGGGGAAGTCGATTTAAGTTATTTTTTAACAGCTTCAGATGTAGAACCTTTTGCCACTTGTTCGTATACTTTTGTTATTTAACCATTCATAGCACTGAACGCTGACTGGGCAAAGCTTTGATAAATTTATTAAACTACAAAAACTAGACAAACTTGCAAGTCCATGGCCAAGTGCACGAGTAGCAAGAACATTATATTTGTTAACTTTATACGTATTGTCTATAGCACTTTCTCTCTTGTTAGAGTTTACAGTTGCTTATTCATCACAAAAATCACAAGTCATATTAATTTTGAATCCTCATCCTCGAAAAGCGGTTTCAATAAATTTTATCTTATGAGGGCACACATTGCAACACAATTTTTCTAACATAGAAGATAGAACGTTGATATCAACATTCTATTTTTTGCCCTAGAACTTAAAAATTCTGTTCTTTTTAGTTTAGAAAAAAAAGTAGAGGGTCTACTTCTCTTAGCTTTGGGAGAATTTTTTTCACTCCTACCAAAAAATTTCCTTGGCCTGTTTTTAGATCTTCCTGTAGATCGTTTTCTATCTTGATGTTGGTTAAGAAATCTGCCTCTTGTATCTCTTTCATTATTTGAAATTTTTGAGGTTCGTATTCTTAATGTCAATTTAAGCTTTTTACACTTTAAGTACACTTTCCATTCAGATAAACGTAGAATTTCAGGCGCACATAAAAAAATATGAAATAACTCGCGAACGTGTAATTTATTAAAAATTAATAATTTTACGTGAATTAAACTACAAAATCTACTAATAATTTTTTAGAATGCCCTTTAAAAAACCAAACTTACTGCAAACTGACCATACAATCAGCTGAGACTGACTGTCATGTAGCGAAGTGATATGATCCAAAAGCGCGAACGTGCAAAATTCAAATTGATAAAAAATTACATGAATAACTATGTGCCACTCGTTTCCTTACAAAATCAAAACGGAATAAAATATCAATGTAAAACTTTTTAGAACTCAAATCAAGATGAATATTTTGTTAAAATTAAAAAAATAAACTCTTTTTTTTCAATTAAACCTAAAAAAATCAATAAAAATTTTAAAAATTTAATTTAAAATAATTTTTAAAAATTTTAAATTTGTAAAAATTATATCAATATCGCCTTAATAAATAAAAACAAAATTAAATCTCTTAAAAAAAACTTTTTGGAGATTAATTAATGATTTATGAATTACGGAATCAGGCAATAAAAAAATAAGTTCTTATAGTGTTTTAATAAGATCTGCTGAAAATTTGAGAAAAATCTCTAAATAGCAAAATTAACAAAAAAATCAATTAAAACTTTATCCTACTAATTTCTTCATAAAAACGAATCTAAATGAGATAGGGTAAAAAAACTTGTTGGAGCTCATTCTACAGTGAATTTCCTATAAAAAAAAGCATTAAACCCAAATTCGATGGTGCGACCGGAAAAAAAGTGTTTTCTGCCCGTAAGTTCTTTAGGTTATCCTACTGAAAATAGTCACCTGATAATCAAGTGAGATCTCAAATGATTCTCAAATGATATTCATGCAAAAATCTTAAGTGATCATCAAGTAATTATCATATGATTGTCAAACGATTATCAAGTGATAATCCCATGATTTCTGAGATAGTATCTTAATAAAAATTCATTTCGTGAATATCTAAAATTTTAATAGAAATTAAAATAAAACGAAATCATACAGAAAAATTATACAATTTATTTATTTATTTATTTATTTATTTATTTATTTATTTATTCATTGTACCAGAAGCAATTTACAATGGTAAATCCTACAGAGGTAAATAATATTACCTGTTCGTAGGTCCGGTACATAATACATACTAAACTTACTAACTAAAAATACATAAAAACTTACATACTAACAGCAGTGTGCACATCTGTTACCCCTGCACTCAAATATATTATCTTCCAAAAGTATACACTATGACATATATACCCGGGAAATATTTACATATAATATTTAAATTTGTTTAATGTGAGTTTTAAATATTTTTTTTTTGTATAACATTATTGAGATTCTAATTTATACTCAAAATAACGAAAATAGAAGTATTCTAGAATTACCAAACTTATATAATTATTAAAGCTTTATAACGTTTTAAAATTTTCTAAAAAATCTTTCATATATTTAATTTAATCCAATTTTTAAAATTATTTTTAACAACAATACTCTTAAAATTCAGATCTCTGATTTCAATTGGTAAGAAATTAAATAATTTAACTGCAACTATGTAACTATTTTTCTTGCCCATAGTCTTATTTATTTTTGGCAATTGTAGACATTCTACGTCCAGTGTTACTTTTCAACGTATTAAATTTATTTTTCAATTCTTGATAATGATAATACAGAGACTCTAAATTAAAACTCTGCATCATATTAAGTGGACAGTTATTATTAACAAAAGTGTTTTTATTTATTATTTTCAAAATCCTATTTTGCAAATTTGGCAATAGACCTATATTATTATTATATGCGCCTCCCCAAGCTATTATTCCATATGTAAATACACTGGGTACCAAAGAGTAATACATCATCATCAAAGTTTCAGTTTTCATTATCCTAGCCAACTTTGAGAAAACGAAAATAAAATATTTGGTTCTATTTATTATATCTTTAATATGTTTATCCCATTTCATGTTAAAATAAAAAATTATTCCAAGATACTTGCAACTTTCAACCCTAGTCAAAAATTGATCACAAATCTTTATTTCAGCAGTGTCAGGGACACTGTCTGTATAACAAGCAAAAGTCATATAAACAATTTAATTTAATTTGAATATTAAATAAATATTATATAAAATGTTTTAAATGAGATCTGATGCCAAAATATTATTCGACAATATTTTTCATTTTGGTATGTTTGAAATCTTTGATTGGAGACTATTTTTGAAAAATTGGGACTTAAAAAAAATTATTAGAGTCCAAATTTTTAAAAATAGTCTCCAATCGATGATTCCAAACACACCAAAATAAAGAATATTGAAAATGAGATTTTGGCATAAGATGGAATTTGAGATTTTTCAGTGAGAGTATTATAGAGACTAACAATTTTAGAATAAAAATCGCATTAATAATATTGAAATAGGTACAATTTTTATAAAATATATTAAAATATTTTATTAAAACATATTATTATTTATTGAGTTGTATTTTTTTCATCTATAATGTGGAAACTTAAACTTTCAGTAGAATTTTTTATAAGGATATCTTCACGGCTATCATCAAGATCTCTGTAATATCTCGAATTATTCAAGTGATCATTATATAAACATATAAAAAGTAAATATAATTATACACTGAGAGAAAATTCATGCCAATAGAGCATGTAGTCTACGTATCCAAAGTGAGTAAGTAATATCCTATGCTTTAATAACAGCGCCATCTACTCTTACGAGGTTTGTGCTATCCAAAAACTGTTTGTTTACATGCTTTAGTAGCTCTCCACTCTAATATCCTTCGATAGCTAGCGCTGTATCCTCTCATGGGACGTGAAGGAAGTAAACGTGGCTTGTCCACTATTCTTCCTTTACTGCTAACTATGGCATTCTTCTATTGCTCAAGTCGCCTCCTCTTTTGGGTGGCGACGCGAGCAAACACGGCTGGTCTATATCCAAAATCATGTTGCAAATTTCGTTAACGTATTTTCGTAGTGTGAATCTTTTATTTCTTTTCTTTTTTTATGAAGGGAGATACGTTATAAATATAACCTGTTAAACTTTTTAACTTTAAATAATTAATTTTTAACTTAAAATTTAATTATTTTAAACCGCTGGGGGGCAGATGAGCATGTACGATTTTACGTCAGAGATATTTCGAAGTAACGTTGGTCTAGTGCGTAACGTTCACGCTTTTCCTTTTGAGTACGCGAGTTCAACTCTCGGCTAGGGTCTTTTTTTTTAATTTTTTTTTTATTATTTCAATAGTTTTTATTGCTTTTTTTTATTTATATTTTTTTTATTTTCTATTTTTTTATTAATTTTAAAATCTATTTTTTCACAAGTTACTTAAAATATGTTCGTTTTTTTTATTAATATTCTTAAATAAATTATTTCATATAGAAAATAATTTAAAATATTAATAAATTAATAATAGTGAAATTTACAATACTCCCACACAGCATGGAAGATTTCACTGGAATATTTCGAATTATTCCACTGGAATATTTCAATGGAACCTTCCATGCAGATTATTGGAAGTCTCCACGGAATATTTCAAAATATTCCATTGGAATCTTCCATTAAAAGCTTCCAGGAATATTTCAGGAATATTTCAAAGGAATGTTCAAAAACTTTTTTGAAATATTCCATGAAATATTCACGGAAGATTTTTGAAATATTTCATGAAATATTCCATGAAAGGTTTATGAAATATTCCAGTAAAATATTTCATGGACGATTCCAGGAAGATTCCATAAACTTTTCGCTGAAAGATTCCAAAAAACCTTCAAATCGTACAGCGAAATATTACATAAATCTTCCATAAATATTCCACGAAATATTTCACAGAAAGATTTCAGTAATCTTTCGGTGAAATATTCCATGAAAGATTTCAGAAAGATTCCATTAACATTTCATTGGAAGATTTCGAAAAACTTTTAAATCGTACAGCGGAATATTACATAAATCTTCCATAAATATTCCACGAAATATTCCACAGAAACATTTAAGTAATCTTCCAGTGGAATATTTCATGAAAGATTCTAGAATGATTCCATGAAGTTTTCGTTGGAAAGTTGCGCGGAACTTACGGAAGGTTTCCAGTGACGCCGATAGGGGGATGTTCGTTAAATGGGAGTTTTATCCCCAAGTGGTTGGAAGATACCTCACTTACTATATAAGCGAAAGTGTATCGGCGCTTTGATGTGTACAGTCGAAGCGAATATGTAAATGCGATTTTATAACTAAATGTTTATGTATGCGTATATGTATTGATGTATAAGTTTAATGTGTTATTATATAATATATATACTATCCCCTCACAGCATTTCACATCTTCCAGGAACATTTCATGAAAGATGAGAGATTACCCAAACCTTCCATTGAAATATTCTTGAAATCTCTCAAGAATATTCCATGGAATATTCCAATGTAGGAAGAATCAAGGACATACGAATATTAAAGGAATATTTCATGGAAGATTCCTGAAATATTCAAAATCGTCCGTGCCAATATTCTGCGAATCTTCCATAAATATTCCACGTAATTTTTTACGATAGATTTCTAAAATCTTCCAGAAATATTTCATGGAATATTTCATGAAAGATTCCTTAAATCTTTCGTGCATATTCCATGAAAGGTTCATGAAATGTTTCAAATCTTCCGTTCCAATATTCCGGAAATCTTCCATGAATGTTCCAACGGAATATTTCATGAAATATTTCTGCAAGATTCCTGAAATATTTCAATGAAAGATCTGAGATGTCCTAAATCTTCCAATGAAATATTCTTGGAATCTTCCAACAATATTCCATGGAATATTCCAATTTAGGAAGAATCAAGGACATACGAATATTACAGGAATATTCCATGGAAGATTCCTAAAATATTTCAAATCTTCCGTGCCAATATTCCAGGAAGATTCCATAAATATTCCATGCTGTGTGGGCTATGATTCAATTTTGTCTTTATAAACATATTTCAATATACAATATATATTATAACATAAATAATAATAACTCAGTTTTATTTATTTATTGTAATTTATTGTAAATTTTATAAACTAAATTATAAATAAATTAAACTATACTATTATAAAATAAACATCACTATTATTTATTTATCAATATTGGTAATTACTACCTATAAAGAATAATTTATTTTTTAAAAATTTTCATTGAAAAAAACAAGCGTACTTGTGAAAAATTAAATTTTAAAATTATTAAAAAAATACAAAATCAAAAAAAAAATAAATATAAAAAGGAATAAAAAATATTAAAACAAAAAAAAATTTTTTTAAAAAGTGACACTAGCCGAGAGTTGAACTCGCGTACTCAAAAGGAAAAGCGTGAACGTTACGCACTAGACCAACGCTACTCCGAAATATCTCTGGCGTAAAATCGTACATGCTCATCTGCCCCCCAGCGGTTTAAAATAATTAAATTTTAAGTTAAAAATTAATTATTTAAAGTTAAAAAGTTTAACAGGTTATATTTATAACGTATCTCCCTTCATAAAAAAAGAAAAGAAATAAAAGATTCACACTACGAAAATACGTTAACGAAATTTGCAACATGATTTTGGATATAGACCAGCCGTGTTTGCTCGCGTCGCCACCCAAAAGAGGAAACGACTCAAGCAAACAAAGGATATGAGAGTGGGGAGTCATCGAAGTATACCACGCGAGTCATCAGTGAATGCCGTTCATGCTTTAGTTACTCTCCATACCATCTTTTTTAGTATAAGGTAATCCAATACTAATAGAGCTTCTCACGGCCTGTCATATTTGTATCAATGTTTTATATGCTCGCATAGATGGCAGTTCGCATGCTCTATTAGCATGAATTTTCTCTTAGTGTAGCTTCGTGGTTGAAATAATATTTTTTCTCTTACTTACACTTGATAATCACTTGAGATTTTGGCATGATTATCACTTGAGAATCACTTGAGATCTCACTTAATTATCAAGTGACTATTTTCAGTAGGGTAACATACGTTCTACGTTTCTAGATCATATTCTTACTTTATATTCTTCTGTAATATTTTTTTATTATTGTAATAATATCTTAATGATGACTTAATAGAGCTCAATAATGTTAGGACAAGTTCATAATTGTAAAACGTATGTACACTCCCTTACACATATTTTTACCATCCCTAGATGAAAATTTGATAACACAAAAAATTTTATTACTCCATAATCAATAGTCGTAGAGTAAAAATTCCAACGCAATTTTAAAGTTCAGATAAAAATTTTCAAAAACCCGTTTCTTCCATCTTGAAAATCCACAAACTGACTCCTTAAACAATATCATAAAAAAATGAAAAAAAACGAAAAAATTTTGATGAACTTCAAACTTGAATAATAAGGGGTGCAATTGTCGTAGAGTCAAAAAGCAAAGTTGGTTTGAAAGAGTATTTATTCAGCTTTGAAATGAATTGTAAATATTAAATATAGTCTATCTACACCAATAAGGGACTGATTTTCGTGAAAAAAGTTTTTTTTTAAATGCGTATATTTAAAAAATTAAGCAGCCCAGAAAAAAGTGTAAATAGAAAAACGCTGCCAAGTGCTTCGACGCAATGCTTTCTCATAGAGCTCATTGAGTTAGTATTTATTTTATTTTTATTTTTTAAATGTATCTTCAATTAAAAAAAAATTGTTCTTAAGCAATTTTACCTAATACCTTTTATATATAAGCTTATGAAATTGATCATATTATCTATCATGAAACGTAAAACTAAAGATAATTAATCTATGTAAACGCTTACAGTTTACTTGATTGCATTATAAATAGTTTTCCATAAAATACGTTATATTTTTTTCTTCTTTTTAATATTTAAAGTTTTCCATAGAAATATACACATACATGCATGGTGGTCTATCTAATTAAAAAAGGAGAGGACCACGGCCAATCAAAGCAATAGAATAGAATAAAAATAAAGCTTTATGCAAAATTACTTACATTGTGTTCCCATTCAGAGTAATAACTAGAATAATTACAATAATATGAATGAAAATGGTATTTACTTAACTAGTGCAGAAAATATGTCTTTACCGCACGCACGAAGATTGCCGCTCAAGCGCAGCGAGAGCGGCAACGCGCTTGCGGTAAAGACCTATTTTATATACGTGTTATGTACCTTTTTTTTTATCACAAGGTTCGGAAAATTCGATCATAATTCAGAAATATAATAATTCTAAAAATAACCGTGCAAAAATTTTCCAATATAAAACGTATAATAAAATGTTTATAACAAAAGATAAAAATACACGATATATTACAATAAGAATTTAAAGTTTTGAAGCTAACATTCTAACATTATTTTTATAAACAAAGAAAAATAAAATAATAGTTAAACCAAGGAAAAAATATTCTAAAATATTATTACAGTATAAGGAAATAATAATTGAATAAAGAAAAATGAAATAGTAAATTAATATTTCAACAAAGGAAAATGATATAACAACAAAAAAAATGAATTTGTTTTGATTTGAATGAATGTTTACTATTATAAAAACAAGAATTGAAAGTTTTCACGCAATCATTGTAAGTAAAAAAATTATTAAAATAAAGGAAAAAATATAAAAGAGTGGGGATACAAAAAGCAAGTGCTAAATTCAATGTATTTGAAATATAGTTTTAACGAGCGGTCAGTAATAGTTTACGTTCGCATCAAGAAGCGTATTATTTCATTTTATTTGACTCCAGAATAAAAAAATTATATTACAACCAATAAATGGTATTTTATAAACAAAGAAAAATAAAATAACACAATAATGTTCTAATTAAAGAAAGAACATTATAACAAAAATAAAGAAAGTTTTTGAATTTTATTACAGTTGAGGTAAATAATAATTAAAAAAAGAATAAAATAATAAATTAAAATTTTAAAAACGAAAAATAATATTATAGCAAATAGAAGAGCCACAGTGGCTCAGGGGCTAGAACATCCGACTCTCACCCAGAGGGCCGGGGTTCGAATCCCGGTGAGGGCGGGATTTTTTCCATTTTTAATTAAAAGTGGAGAATTTTTCGGACTCATTGACACCGTGGTGGACCACTCCCGAATGATTTTCCGCGGTTTTAACAAAAATCGCAGATAATTATTCGAGGGCCGGTAAGGCAGAATGCGATATAGTTGAGCCGGAACGTTCTGCCGGGTTGGTGTGAGCTCTCGATGCGCTAAAAAGGATGGGTGGAGCGAGTCTCCCCGCCTGAGTAGGCCTGCTCGGGTACGCGAACACCTTCCGGGGTAAAAAGGGATGGTTTCGAACGCGAAAACACCGGAACACACAGGTGGTCGAGGTGTCCCGTAAACAGATGTAAAAAATCTATACGGGGTAAGGAAAGCAATAGAACAAAGAACATATTATAACAAATTGAATAAATTTGTTATATATTTAATATTATAAAAACGAGAATCTAATGTTTGCGCGTAAGCATTGTAAGGAAATTATTTAAACAAAGAAAATGTATAGAAAAGTGGGGATATAAGAAGCAATTGTTCAACTCAATATATTTGAAATGATATTTTCATACGGGCAGTCAGTGATGGTTTACGTTCGCATCAAAAAGCGTTTTCGATTTCCGATGTCTCCATTCTACATCAAGAATGCCTGTTTACTGCACGAAAAATTAAGTGCGCGAAAATCTAAAAAGAGCGCGAAAAATTCATTCCTTAATCGAAAAATGAATTTTCTACACGCTTTTCAAATTTTCTGCACGCTTAATTTTTCGTGCGGTAAACAGGCATTTTCGGTATAAAAATCAGGCACCGAAAAACGAATTTTCCGAACGCTGTGTTAAAAAATAATTTTTTATATAGCGTTTCTTAATCATGGACTATAAAATAATTAAGAGTTGAATACAGCTTCTTGACTGTGATTGGAACTTGAAATCTTCCTTGTTTGTATTCGTCTATAAATTTTAGTCTGAATAAACATAAGAGAATTCGGCCCTTGCATGAAAAAATGTATTATATTCGTCAGGTAGAATACGAAAAAATAAAAGATCCGAATTTTTTGATTTTTTAAAATATGATGAATTGCAAAAGTTATAGTCAGTAAGAATTAATACAATTTTGATATATATAGATATAACGCCTATGTATATGACGTAACGATTGCAAAAACAATCCTGACGTCACACAATTTTAACTGCCTCTGTCTCTTTAAGTTTTCATTTTTATGATATAAGAAAAAAAACGTATCGTCTTCGCATAAAAATAAATTTTTTTATGCAAAGACCCAATTATCAACTATTAGAGTATAAGTGTAATAACTTTTTCACAATTTGATGGTTCTGTTTGAGATTTTTCCATTATTTACTTGAAATTATAATTTTAAAGCCCAAAACGACTTTTCTCTTACCAATAAGGTATACTATGATAATGTTATTTGAAGAAGAATGATACCACGTTGATACAATAGGCTGATTTTCCAAATGTTTGAGAAAAAATTTAGATTATTTTGAAATTTTTCTGAATTTTTCTATTAATTATGACTGATTTTCGGTTTGTAACTGAATTTGTAGGATCTATTACAATTTGAAATTTAATGATATGATGGTTTTTAAAATTTTTTGAATTCAAAAAGTTATTGTATGAGTTTGCCCGTCCGTTAAAATCATAAAATCATGAAAATAATACGAATTTTAATCATTTTTATGACGGCGCACCACTTGAAAAAGTCTGAAAAAATTCATAATGAAAGATATATACAAAATACAATCGTATATTTGTTTTGAGCCGATCCATCCCGAAATGTGATTTATAGAGCATTTTGAATTTTTCAACCGTGTCTCAAATGTGAAATCCCAGATTAAAAATTTTATTTTATTACAGTTACAATTAACTTTCACCTCCTGTTCTAATTTTTCAAATTGATTAAAATTGAGTCGAAATGTCGTCAAAAATCGAAGATCAACAAAACCTTGCTTTTGGATCTGCATGCCAAACCTTGGAATCAAAACTTTCCAGAAAGGTTTCTTTTTTTATAATAAAAAAAGTGGTATAGGTTAGGTCTCAAAAGTTGCGTGGGCAATTTTCACATCCTTACCTGGCTATATCCTTTATACGTTAATTACTTCATTTCTTAAAAACAGCCCATCAATTAATGTAAATATAAACAATAAAAAAATAGCATGATTTAAATCTAAAATTAAGTCATTTTCATCTTTACTTTTCAAAACAACTTTTTTCTAAGTAACTATTCTGTACTAAAGATAACACGAAATTTTAAACCTAATTAAATCAAGTTTAAAATTTTTTTATGATCTAAGTTTTTGGATTATAGAAATTGATTATTAAATTTTATTATTTTTTAACAAGAATGAGCTGATAGAGTAGAAATCTATTTTGTATATTGTTTTATTATTGTTATGGCGATACAAATCATCTCCACCTTCACCGACGAATATTTATCATCTTTCTGTTCGATTGCAAAGTTTCAAAAAAGGAGATACATTAGCTTGCATTATGTGTCTTAGAAATTGTTCGGTTGAATTTCTGAGTACATTGGTTGATTTATTATTTAGAATTTGTTTTACCAAAACTTGTGTCACCCTATCACGTCAGCGTTCTTTTTAACCTCAAAAAACAGTTTAGAACTATGAAATCCAACAATATCGACCCTTAAACCATATAACATCTGTAACTTCATAGCTCAATAACCTTCTGATCGATAAACTATAACTCTAAAATCAAGAACCTGATAATATATGACCTCAAAACTCATAAATATCAAATTTCAATGAACTGTAAACACAAAATGAGCAAAAAATTCAAAAAAACTCACACGCTAAACACAAACCTTAATCTCGGAGAGTTTTAATTTCATAATCGTATACCTTCATCTCTTTATAACCATGAACTACATAATTCTGAAGTGTAACGCAAAATTGTTTATCAGAATGTAACTCCTAATCATATAGAATTTAGTATCATAATTTCACATCCCCATAACTTCGTACAACTTAATACCTAAAAATTTTATAATCCCGAAAATCCGTAATCCTAAACCCTAAAATTCTACAACCCTAGAACCTATTAATTTCATAACCATATAGCCCTATAAACGTGAGCTTTAGATTCATTAAGCTTCCCATATTTTTAAAATTCTTTACTATATTTTCAACTATAGTCTCGTAATTAGGATCTTTCCTGTTTCCTAAAAATTTTGTCGTAACGTCTCTAAAATTTTGCCAAGCTGCTTTCTCCACCTTACTCATTCTTTTTTTGAATTCAATGTCTTTTAAAAGTTCTCTAATTTGTGGTCCCTCAATAACATCTTCTCTTATTTTTGCATTAGATTGTTTGGGAGACTTTTCAAATATGTTCATAAGAAAGAGAGATATCGAGAGAGTTTGGCTTTGGAGACGAGGTTGAAGCAGCAATCAACATCGCCGGTACCGACCATAGAGAAAAAGGAAGAAAGCGAGAGATCGAGAGGTCATTATCGCCGCCAGCCGTCCTCAGCCAACTTCGACAGCATCGTTGGCGGTATCGACCTGCACAAGGTTCTTTCATCATCAACGGCGAGTGGGCTGCATCTAATAAATTTTCGATTTCTTTGTAAATTAACGGCTCTTGCTTATTGATAAATTAGAAGCAGTGAAGTGGTTTGTAGTGCGCGAAGGTTTAAATAATGTCTAACAAAATTAAAATCCGAGATAAATTGCGTATTAAAAATTTTTTTTGTGTATTCAAATTCATATAATAAATGTAAATTTTAATATTGAGCGATGTAAAAGTAGAAGTTACAAAGGAAATCTATTTTTTTATTAAACCATGAGTGCCGGAATGTGTGAGCTACGTGGCCACGTATTATCTCGATTGAATTTTGATCGATGGACCTTTTTGCTACTTAAGCGAATATTTGTTACAAGAAATTCAAATAATAATTTTTTTGTATTGTTACGCGCGTAGCAAATTTAGTTTTAAATCTCGTTACTTGATAACACGTGGGCGTGTATTGAGAGCAGAGTGTGAGAGAGAGTGAAAGAGAGAAGCTAAGCCTAAACGGCCAAGTTAATTTCGTCATTAAAATTCAGTAAAGTGAATTCTTTAATCCTTTGTTCATTTTATTTTTCAACGACAAGTTTAAATTTTGAATTTTTTTTTTAATGTTTATGAAGCGAAGTAAGCAAAATTGGAATAAAAGACATTGAATAAATTTAAAATAAAGACTTCGAGCAGAATAAATAAAATTTAATTGAATTTGTTGCAATAAAAAATTTCTATTTTTTTCGTGTTTAAAAAAAAATCAAATGTTTATGTGTATGGGTCATGAGAAAACGCGAGTAAATTCTGCTTATTAAGACCAAGTGTTAAAATATTCAGAATTTCTTTTGTTAAGTAAATCAAAGTTAAGTAAATAAAGGTTTTTTTGTGTGCTTCATCCTCCCATTTTTAGGCATAAATGCTGCTCAAACAGAGCCACCTTCCAATCCAAGGCAGCCTGAAAGTCGTGCTTGCCGCTAGCTAGCTGGTGGTGTGTCTGGCACTCTATATATATATATATATATATATGGGACGTTTCACGTCAACTCACCTAACAAAAAAATAAAATTCGTCGAAAATCTGTGAAAATGTTCTATTTAATACCCAAAATATACAAAAAAAATTTTAGAGGTCCAGGTCAAAGGGGTCAGGATTTAAACGTGATGGAATTTTTCGAATTTTCCAAATTTTTTGCTAAATAAATATTTTAATGAATTTTTTCCTCAAAAACTATCAATTATTCGTTAAAACTTAATACAATACTTTTTCTTGGAAATTAGATGTAGAATTCACCTGAATTTTTGCAAATTATAATATACTGATTTTTATGCTAACTTGATCGATTTAAACATACTATTTAGTATATCTAAAAATCGAGCAGGTTAAATTGGCTTTTTAAAGTCTTATTTTTTTTGTTTTTTTATGAGGAAAAAATATACGAAGCCTCCAGTTGGGCAGCCTTCTCAAAGTTACTTAATTGTGCAAAAATGTCTGTAAAAATCGTTATTTTGGATCAATGATGAGATTCGTGATTGTTTTTCTGAGAAAGTATTGATTTTTGAGACAAATGTATGAAAATGTTCTTTATTGAAAATCATGTGTAGAATATGAACATATTTTTACAAATTCTAATTTAAGACATTATGAACCATACATACTAAAAATTTAACGAAAAATAAATTTTAAAATTTCAAAATTTCATTTATAATTTGTGATGTTTAGCAAATAATGGTTTACAAAAATTTACATACAATTTCCAATAAAAAACATTTTCATACATTTGTCCCAAAAATCAATACTTTTTCAGAAAAACAATCACGAATCTCATCATTGATCCAAAATAACGATTTTCACAGACATTTTTGCACAATTAAGTAACTTTGAGAAGGCTGCCCAACTGGAGGCTTCGTATATTTTTTCCTCATAAAAAAACAAAAAAAATAAGACTTTAAAAAGCCAATTTAACCTGCTCGATTTTTAGATATACTGAATAGTATGTTTAAATCGATCAAGTTAGCATAAAAATCAGTATATTATAATTTGCGAAAATTCAGGTGAATTCTACATCAATTTCCAAGAAAAAGTATTCTATTAAGTTTTAACGAAAAATTGATAGTTTTTGAGGAAAAAATTCATTAAAATATTTATTTAGCAAAAAATTTGGAAAATTCGAAAAATTCCATCACGTTTAAATCCTGACCCCTTTGACCTGGACCTCTAAAATTTTTTTTGTATATTTTGAGTATCAAATAGAACATTTTCACAGATTTTCAACGAACTCTATTTTTTTGTTAGGTGAGTTGACGTGAAACGTCCCATATATATATATATATATATAAATTCTTTTTGACATACTGGCTCACTTATAGAATAAATTTATTTGTAGAATATTATAGATTAATTAATTTTATTATAAATTCTCGCACTGTAGGTTAAGTTTGAAGGTAGTAAAGTTATAGAAATGTGGTGTCATGAAGTTTTAACGGTTCACCTCGAAGAATTTTTTTGCAGTATTTAAGAGTTGTATGTTACGAAGTTTTGGGTTTACAGGATTATTAGGTTTTAAATTACTGTACTCATAGACTGCTGGGATTATAGGGTTGTAAGAATTTAGAGTTATGAAGTTAATAGGGTTCATGATTATGAGTGATGTATTAACGTTAAAACTCTCCGAGATTGAGGTTTCAGTGTTGTGTGTTTACTTTTTTCTTTAATGAATTTTGGGTATGCAGTTTATTGGAATTTGATATCTATGAGTTTTAAGGTTATATATTATCAGGTTCTTGGTTTTAGAATTATAGGTTATCGATCTGAAGGTTATTGAGTTATGAAGTTACAGGAGTTATATGGTTTAAGGATCGATATTGTTGGATTAGCTGTTTTTTGAGGTTTGAAAAAAACGCTTACGTGATGTGAAAAAACAAGTTTTGGATTCAGTTTAAGCGACCCAAAAAACGTGTCATCAATTTGGTCTGGTTTGAGAAACCCTCCACTCATTTTTTTTGTGGTCCTGTGTAATTATTACTGGAACCCAAAATACGCGTTCGTACGTATTTGCACGTATGTACGTGTCTGCAAGTGTTTTTAGACGTTTGTACGTATTTGTACTAAATTAAATGTGCGTGTTCATGTTTACAAGATCATGTACGTATGTTTACGTGTTTTTACGTATTTGCACGTTTTTGTACGTGTGTGTACGTATTTATGAGTTTTTGCACGGGTCTGTACGTATTTGTACGTGTATGTACGTGTTTGTGCATGTTTGTACGTGGTTGTACGCGTTTGCACGTGTATATACGTGGCAGTACGCTTTTGTACTTGTGTGTGAGTGTACGTGTTTGTACGTGTTCGTATGTGTTCGGGAGTATCAGTACGTGTTTGTATGCGTTTGTACGCGTTTGTACGTTTTTGTACGTGATTGGACGTGTATGTACCTGTTTGTATGCATTTGTAGGTGTGTTCACGTTTTATTACGGGTTTGTACATGTTCGCATGTGTTTGTACGTAATTGTGAGTGATTAAACGTGTTTGTACGTAATTGTACATAATTAGACATGTTTGCACGTGATTGTACGTTTTTGGACGTGTTGGTACGTGCTTGTAGGTGTGTGCAAGTCTTTGTACGTGTTTGTACGTATCTATACGTGTGCTTAGGTGCTAGTACGTGTGTGTATGTGTGCTTACATGTTTGTACGTATTTGTACGTGTTTGTACGTGTCTGCGTAAGTCAGCGATGCCGAAAGTGGCAGAGTCAGAGAGGGAAATTCAAAAATGTATAAAAAAAAAGTATTAATATAAATAGTTTTCAAAATTTGATAATTAATAAATAATCCTAAAAAATAAAGTTACTATAACAAAATAATTTTTTTTCTATTTTTTACATTTTTTTGAGTTAAACAAAATTTTGTTAAACTCAAAAAAATGTAAAAAATTGAAAAAAAATTATTTTGTTATAGTAACTTTGTTTTTTAGAATTATTTATTAATTATCAAATTTTGAAAACTATTTATTTTAATACTTTTTTTTACACATTTTTAAATTTCCCTCTCTGACTCTGCCACTTTCGGCATCGCTGGCGTAAGTGTACGTGTTCTTAAGTGTGCGTACGCTTTTGTCCGTGTGTGTACGTGCGTATACTTGTATGTATGTATCCTTACGTGTTTGTACATGTGTGTACCTGTGTTTTCATGAGCGTTTGTGTTTACCATGCAATGACACATTTTCATACATAGTCATACACTCTGACAGATAATAGCACACGCTCGCGCATGCCTATACACGCGACATTGATATACACATTAACACACATTGTTGATTATATCACTATTTAGAATTAGGTTTATTATTTCTATTATAATAAGCAGGATTTAACGATTACGGTGACCGTTGTGTTTATGATAATGTTGTTGACGATTACTTTAAAACGGGTGATTTTGTCTTTTTGTTTTTACGATCATGATATTCATTAAATCATAATTGATTTTTTTGTTCAATGTGCTTTTAATGTTCTGTGAAGTGCATGCATGCCCAAAAGCATATTTTTACGAAACATAGTTGTAAGGACAACGTTCTGTCCGAGTCTGTTTACTTATTAGTAATATAGTCTGGGACTTATTAGTAAGGCTTTCAAAATTATTTTAAGCAGACTGTGCCTTAGACGTTCATACTAGCTTTTTATTCATTGTAATTGATTATACAATATGCTGTTGAAATTCTGAAAGTTACTTTGAACACATTAGTTTCGTGACAATTAAATCATAATCATCTATTAAATCTATGATTCATTTGTGTGCAGTCATATATGATATATTCCTGATTTGAAATTGATTATGCTGCCTTTTTCACTATACGTACCTTTACGCTAATACTACAAAATTAGAATATTTTAAGCTTAATATAAGTAAATATAAATAAATAAACTCCTCCAAGTCTTGATGTAAAACTTCATTTTAATTTATTTTTACAACTTTCACATGATTTTATTTTTTTAAAACATTGTATTAATTTTTCTTAAACTTAAACTTAGTTTCTTAAACTTCCTTTTAATCTTACTTTGATATCATCTTTTCTATTTCTCAATAAGTTGTAGTTGACATTTTTAATTTTTCGTCTCAACTTTCTTCTCACTTGGTGTGCATGATCGTTTTAACATGTTTTACTTTAAGCGTCATTGCGAATACTTAGACTTAAATACAAAGATGAAACAAATAGTATTATAAGCATCTAAATTTATAATTTTTTCAAATAGGTTTAAAATGTTTCTAAGCGGTCTTTTAAAAGCTTAAGTCAGTTACACGCTAAATAATGAGGAATCAATTGCATAACGTACATCCATTCTATACCTGGAAATACTAAGGCCTGAATCCATAGTCATGTTTTGAGTATGACTTAAAACTTAGGTATCGTGACTTGAGTGTCAGCTATTACTTCAATTTAGTGCTACATGAAGAGGTTATCACAGTTAGTTATGAAATAAAATCACACAGATAAGATACTCGTCGGTAAAGATATAACACTTAACTGAAGTAACAGCCGTTACTCAAGTAACGATACTCAAGTTTTAAGTTATACTTAATGCTCAAGACATGACTATGAATTGAATATATAATTATTCCTTCTTTGTATCAACACATAACAGCTCTTTTCAATTTCCTTTAGTTTTAATTTTCAAAGTAATTCATTATAATTAGACTCTGAAACTTTAACTTCTCAAAGGTATTTTCAAGATTTATACGGTTCTTAAAAAGTTTTTATATTTTTTGATACGAAACTTACTCGAAAAGATAAAGAAAGACTTTCAGACCAAACGTACACTCCATCTTACAATTCAACTTTTTAGATATAAAAATCCATTGGTAAAATCTCTAAGCATCCGTAGATTGTCATCTTTAAAGTTGAATTCCGGAAATTCATATCGACCATCAATTAACATTGCAAATTCTAACTGTATGAAGAAATTTAACCGAGCTACGTTAGGAGCGAGGTATTGTACGCTAGTATATTTAAAAGAAATAGAATTTTAAGTTTTTCTATCTTGATTTGAAGATGACTGCAGTTTGCTCTGTCATTTGTTATTTTATTTAGGACCTGTGATACATACAAAATAAAGAATATTAAAATAAAATCTGAATTAACGAGTGCAAATATATATGTTTTTAAATTCTCAGTATCATTAGTCGTTCAGTAATAACTTTGACAACCGTTCATGCAGTTCAAATGCTAGCGGTTTTACATAGTGTTCCTTCATTTCTGTCATATATCCTAACTCTCTTCCACTACCTGTTTTTTTCACCCCTCGTAAACAGTCCTCCTGTTCTTCATATCTAACTTCGAAATCTTTTGTTTCTTTTAAGCATTTAAATACTCTTCGAACCATTTGTTAGTCATCTTCAGTTAGGTTGGTTAGGTGTCTGCTTAGAACATTAACATTATGAGCAATATTTGGCCTGCTTGCATTAATTTATTATTTTCTTTACGCTATCTTCTCTTGCTATTGTCTACCTGATTGATTACCATAGATATCCATTGAGGAGGTGATTAATCAAAACTAAACTTCTTTAGCATTTTGTTTATGTATTGTTCTTGCTTAACCTGTCTTATTTTATTTCTAGGCTTAAGAAAACTTTTAGGCTCACCAATTTTTGTCATTTTGAATTCTTTCTTAAAATTTGTATTTTTTTTAAATTTTTCAAGCATTTGTAGATTATTGAAAACTAGCAAAATATACTAAGTTTAGATTTCCTTGCTGACTCGTAAATCTTTTATTCCAACTAACTTTCAAATCGTATACAATTTTTTCCAAATTAATTTAGTATTAGGCCTGAGGTCTCGCCAACTAGAAAATGTGTGAGTGTTAATGCATGAAGATCCTTTGATTCGGAGGTCCTCGGGCATAACGAACGGGACTTTAGACACGCCTCGATTTCTACGAGAGCAGTAGAGAGTTCCTCAAAGGTAAAGGTGGGTTCACCTATTACCTGTATCAAATAGTGTTTAGTCGCCTTTATACCAGCCTTCCACAACCTGCCATAGTGTGGAGCATTAGGCTGTATAAAATGCCATTGAGTTCAAACATTAGCCAAGAGAGGGGCAATGTTCTTATGAAATTCAGAAGCTGCTTTAAACATACTTCTTAACTCTCTATCAGCTCCATGAAACGTTGTAGCGTTGTTGTTAAACAGTGTGTGGCAAATGCCTCATCTTCCCACAAAACGGCGATATGCATCGATAAAAGCTTCTGACGTACAATCGCTTACAACTTTCAAGTAAATGGCTTGTGTGGCAAAACAGATGAAGAGGGTAATATATCCCTTATGATATTTATGTCTATGTCCTTTGGTTGCACGTACCTGAATTGGTCCAGCATAATCGAGACCACTTATAGTAAAGGGGAGTGCTGGCGCGACACGGGCCGTAGGAAGATCACCCATCAACCGATGAGTCAATCTAGGTTTAACACCCTGACAGATCACACAATTACGAATCGCAGTTTTAATTGAACGTTTTTTGCCAAAAACCCAGGCTTGTTGTGCTACAATACTGTCAGTGAGTGTAGCTCCACTATGCAGACATGCGCTATGTGCCTGTCGTACAATTAATTTACTTAGATTAGAGGTATATGGTAAGATCGGTATGTGTTTTGGAGTGTATGATAATCAAGAGTGGGCTAATCAACCACCCACTTATAGTATATTAAATTCATCTACACAAGGATCAAGCTTGCATAACACTTTCCGTTTCGGCAAGGAATTCACAGCCTTTAAGATTGCAATTTCAGAGCTGAAAGCTATCGCTAGCGCTATTTTAATAAGACTAGCCTTAGCTTCAGAAAGTTCTCCAGTGGTTAGAAATGGAGGCAATGCACTCTCATTATTCTTTCAGTTTCGCAAGTTTAGGACTTGACACCGACAGTATGCTACAACGCAAATCAGTTTGGTTGGTGACGCATATATACTAAGAATTTCCGGTTTATTCGGAGACTCTCGAATATGCAAAACTTGTATGGTTTCAGTCTGCCGCGGACAGTTCTCACATGGTCTTGACAGCCAAGCAGGCCCCCTCCCACCATAACTTATTATTTTTTAATCTCCAGGAACTGTAACCACGCGAAGCAATATCAGCTGGATTTTCCTTTGATGAAACATGGTTCCAAGTAGCTGATGGTAACTCCGTCTATACGTAGGACACACGGTTCACGACAAAGGTTTTTCAAAATCATGGATTTTTTTATCCACTTTAGGGCTACCTAGCTGTCGGACCACGCGAATATAGGCAGTCGTTTCAAACACTCTGTCCCCTGCAGATAGCGTATGAACTTTACTAGGAGTACAGCGCCATATAACTCAAGGTTTGGTATGCTAATAGTTTTGACAGGAGCTACTTTTGTTTTGGCCACTGTGAGAGAGACCCTTGTCGTCCCATCATTTTCACAGAATCTGAGGTATACTACTGCTGCATAAGCGCGCGATGATGCATCCGAAAACCCATAAATTTGACAGGCTGAGAAAGACGACGTCCCTATCCATCGATTAATCCTTAAATCCAAAAGTAAACCAAGAGAGTGACAATAGTCCAACCATCGTTCACGTTCAGTGGTTGGCAAGGGGGTATCCCATTCACATTTTAGGAGCCATAAGTCTTGTATCAGCATTTTCTCCATAATTGTCACTAGGCGATCCTTCACACTCAATTCTGATTTCCAGACCTCGCGCGATTCTGGATCTAATTTGGCAGTCAGTATATGTATAAGCCAAATGTTCCAATGCTCCACTGGCTCTTTTGAATTAGATAAAGCGTGGAAAATGCGCTGTGCTCCGTCGGCAGAGGCACGCAAGTCCCTTGCTGATTCCCTTTTTATAACGGGAATGATTTTTAATGCATTTAAATGTTTACTTACAATAAGCTTATGAAAAGGGTTATAAAACCTTAACTTTGATGCTTCTCATGTGGTGGCATAATTGGCATCTGTAGTTGCAACGTTCTTGACCAAGTCGGCCGCTGCGCCTGTCAAGCAAAGTTTCAGATAGCTCAGCTCGGTAGCATCGCTTCCATTCTTTGAGTGCACTAGTGTAACAAAGAGGTCAGGAAAGCTCTTCCAACCCTTATAGTTACCGGAAAACGTTGGCAAATTAACCTTGAACAACCTACCCGCATCCAAACTTCCTACGGTCTGATCACGCTCCTCCGACACAGCAGCCGCGGTGGTCGCAGCTGCCTTGTTCAATCGCATCATTATGGTGGACAGTCCGTCTTGAAAATCTTTATACAATGTTTGAAGGTTCGCGAATACAAATTCAGTAATATTAGGATCCGATTCTATATCATCTTTTACTATTATTCCTGCATGTGTCTAGCGAGCTTCTTGCCAAATTTTATTCGACGTTTCGATCCGCAATATAACTATATTTTTATTAAAAGAGTCAGGCAGCCTCTTTCGCTGCCAGGCACCGATACGCACCACTTCATCACGACGCGAAATTTGCAAAGCGGTAAGCCTCCTCGAACAGCAGGTAGCGAAGTATAAAGGACAAATAAATCCAAAGACAGCTAAACGATATATAAGATAAACAATGATGTAGAAAATTATGCACTTAACGCAGAATGTTTCGGGAACTCGACAATCTTGGACAAACATCTATGACCGGTAAAAAAATTAGAAGGAAATATCACGTTTGATACAAATAGAGGTTGATAAAAGACTTGATAAAGAAAACGACAGTATTTTAGACGTTTCTAAACAGTTGACAGAAACTACCAAAACCAGATCATAAGCAAAGAAGAAGGAATAAATTTTACGATAGAAAGTGTTTATTTTTACGGTGAGAGGGTTATCTTATGATGAAGTAAAGTTACTTATCATGCAGGTTGGAAACCATCAAATGACAGAAAAACATCCAGCGACAGTCATGACGGCCAAGTCAGGAACAATACAAAAATTGCGATATTTTGAATGCGACGGTTATGGGCACTATGTCAGCGACTTCGAACGACAGGGAACTAGTATAAGCCAATATACGCATGCAGAAATAATAGTAAGAGATGATATAGAATCGGATCTTTATATTACTGATTATGTATTCACGGACCTTCAAACATTATATGAAGATTTTCAAGATGGACTGTCCACCATAATGATGCGATTGAACAAGGCGGCTGCGACCACCGCAACTGCTGTGTCGAAGGGGCGTGATCAGACCATAGGAAGTTTGAATGCGCCCAGGTTGCCCAAGGTTAATTTGCCAACGTTTTCCGGTAACTATAAGGATTGGAAAAGCTTTTCTGACCTCTTTGTTACACTAGTGCACTCAAAGAAAGGAAGCGATGCTACCAAGCTAGGCTATCTGAAACTTTGCTTGACAGGCACAGCGGCAGACTTGGTCAAGAACGTTGCAACTACAGATGCCAATTATGCCACCACATGAGAAGCATCAAAGTTAAGGTTTTATAACCCTTTTTATGAGCTTATGGTAAGTAAACATTTAAATGCATTAATTAGCAATTCCGTTATAGAAAGGGAATCGATAAGGGACTTGCGTGCCTTCGCCGACGAAGCACAGTGCATTTTCCACGCTTTATCCAATTAAAAAATGCCATTGGAGCATTGGAACATTTGGCTTATACGAAAAGAAGGTGGGGGAAACGGCTCTCTTGTTCATGTAAAGAACCCTCAAAACTTTCGTAGGGTTTTCCATGCGATGCAAGGGCCAAAGGGTTCTCAAAAATGGGCTCTTTGTATGAAGCAGCACTATTTGTGGGAGTGCTATAAATTAAAGGCTAAATCTCCACATGAGCGTCGAAATACGGTGAGACGCTTAGGTCTATGCTTTGACTGCTTTGGATCACACAAATTTATAGATTGCACTTCAAAGGGTCGTTCTGGTACATGTAAGGAAATGCACCACTCGCTGTTACACTTTGATCCAAAACTGCAACAAGATATTTAAAGAGCCAATACTGACTTAAGGGAAGTTGACGACGCATCAATAAATGCAGCACTAGCGACTATAAATACTCACACTGCCAGGATCCTTGAATTGAGAAATACTGTGATTTCAGCTACCGCTCAAGAAATCATTAGAGGAGCTCAAGAAAAACATACTTGCGTGCGTGCGCTTCTCGATCAAGGCTTTGAAGCAACGTTGTGTCACAGAAGCAATAGTGCAGTTACTTGGTTTACCAAAACGTCCTACCAATATTGCACTGCCCGGTCTGGGTGGATGTGCATCAGGTACCGTAAGGTCGGTGACTTCGTTAGTGGTGCAATCTATTATTAATCCTGAGTGTAAGATAGAAGTGAGAGCCCTAGTTCTGTCGCGCCTCACGTCACTTCTACCGGCTCGTAGCGTAATGGATATCGATCCCAAACAGGATACAGGCCTATCACTAGCTGATCACCAATTTTACGTTAGAGATAGAGTAGACGTTATAATAGGGGCCGACGTGTATGGACAATTATTAGAGTCAGGGTTGTGTAGATTTTTGACATCGAATTTAGTTGCTCAGGACACAGCTTTGGGATGGATCATTTCGGACCTTGCTCCAATTTACGCGCTACAACAGGGGAAAGGCTATCCTTCTTAGCTAGTACAAGTTCTCTACTGTGTTTCCCACGATAAGCTAAGCAACTCATTACAAAGATTTTGGAATTCGGAAGAAGTTCTTGTATGTGCACAATGGTTGTCACCGAAAGATCAAGAATGCGAACGCCTCTTTAAGGAATCGCATAAACGTCATCCAGAAGGGCGATCTAGCGTACGGCTTCCCGTTAAGAGCTATCCATCACCATTGGCAAATGAAACGCAGGGTTTGGCACTAAGCTTGTTCTGCAGTGTGTATCGCCGCTTTGTCAGGAAACCCATGATTGGAAAGGCTTATCGCGAACTTACGGATACATACGAACGACTAGTTCATATAAATCGTGTACCAGAGAACGAACTCATCAATCCAAAGGCATTGAATCTGCCACATCATGTGATTGTGCAACGTGATGTGACATCATCAAATGTAAGCGTTGTTTTCGATGCATCTAGGTTGATCCGCGGAAAATACTGCCGAAATAACTTACTGGTAGCAGGACCAGCACTACAAGGTAATCTTGCATCGATATTACTAGGTTGGCGAAAATATCGCTATGTGTTAACAAATGACATGGTAATAATGTTTAGGCAGATGCAGGTAGAAACGGAAGACTAAGATTATTAGAGAATCTTATGTTCACCCAGCCCAGAGAACCCACCTGATGAATATCGATTGACCACTGTCACCTACGGTACCGCGTGTGCGCCATATTTGGCGCATCGCGTATGTGTGCAGTTAGCACATGATAAACGATCGCGGTACCCTCGTGGTGCTCGATGTCTTGACGACAATACCTATGTGGACGATATTTTTGCAGGCGATGATGAGCTCCTAGAAGCAGTTTTAATAAGAAATGAAGTCATTGTGATTTTAAAATGAGCTGGCATAGAGTTAGATAAATGGTTTGCTAACCATGTAGACCTTTCACCACAGAATAGGAAGCCAATCGTTGATGGTTCTGACAAACAAATTGACAGGGACCAAATTGTCAAGACCTTGGGGGTAAGATGGGATCTTATCGATGTCTTTAAGTTTGGCACAGGGGATTTCAAAACATCAACGAAAGCTATAACGAAGCGCGATCTCTCGTCCATAATTGTATGATTATTCAACCCCTTGGGTTGGCTTTCGCCAGTGACAATTATGGCAAAAATGCTGATACAAGACTTATGGCTCCTAAAATGTGAATGGGATACCCCCTTGCCAACCACTGAACGTGAACGATGGTTGGACTATTGTCACTCTCTTGGTTTACTTTTGGATTTAAGGATTAATCGATGGATAGGGACGTCGTCTTTCTCAGCCTGTCAAATTTATGGGTTTTCGGATGCATCATCGCGCGCTTACGCAGCAGTAGTATACCTCAGATTCTGTGAAAATGATGGGACGACAAGGGTCTCTCTCACAGTGGCCAAAACAAAAGTAGCTCCTGTCAAAACTATTAGTATACCAAACCTTGAGTTATGTGGCGCTGTACTCCTAGTAAAGTTCATACGCTATCTGCAGGGGACAGAGTGTTTGAAACGACTGCCTATATTCGCGTGGTCCGACAGCTAGGTAGCCCTAAAGTGGATAAAAAAATCCATGATTTTGAAAAACCTTTGTCGCGAACCGCGTGTCCTACGTATAGACGGAGTTACCATCAGCTACTTGGAACCATGTTTCATCAAAGGAAAATCCAGCTGATTTTGCTTCGCGTGGTTACAGTTCCTGGAGATTAAAAAATAATAAGTTATGGTGGGAGGGGGCCTGCTTGGCTGTCAAGACCATGTGAGAACTGACCGCTGCAGACTGAAACCATACAAGTTTTGCATATTCGAGAGTCTCCGAATAAACCGGAAATTCTTAGTAGATATGCGTCACCAACCAAACTGATTTGCGTTGTAGCATACTGTCGGTGTCAAGTCCTAAACTTGCGAAACTGAAAGAATAATGAGAGTGCATTGCCTCCATTTCTAACCACTGGAGAACTTTCTGAAGCTAAGGCTAGTCTTATTAAAATAGCGCTAGCGATAGCTTTCAGCTCTGAAATTGCAATCTTAAAGGCTGTGAATTCCTTGCCGAAACGGAAAGTGTTATGCGAGCTTGATCCTTGTGTAGATGAATTTAATATACTATAAGGGGGTGGTTAATTAGCCCACTCTTGATTATCATACACTCCAAAACACATACCGATCTTACCATATACCTCTAATCTAAGTAAATTAATTGTACGACAGGCACATAGCGCATGTCTGCATAGTGGAGCTACACTCACTGACAGTATTGTAGCACAACAAGCCTGGTGGAGCTACACTCACTGACAGTATTGTAGCACAACAAGCCTGGTGGAGCTACACTCACTGACAGTATTGTAGCACAACAAGCCTGGGTTTTTGGCAAAAAACGTTCAATTTAAACTGCGATTTGTAATTGTGTGATCTGTCAGGGTGTTAAACCTAGATTGACTCATTAGGTGATGGGTGATCTTTCCACGGCACGTGTCGCACTAGCACGCCCCTTCACTACAAGTAGTCTCGATTATGCTGGACCAATTCAGGTACGTGCAACCGAAGGACGTGGACATATATATTATATGGGATATATTGCCCTCTTCATCTACTTTGCCACACAAGCCATTCACTTGGAAGCTGTAAACTATTGTACGTCAGAAGCTTTTACCGCTGCATATCGCCGTTTTGTGGGAAGACGAGCCATTTGCCACACACTGTTTAGCAGCAACGCTACAACGTTTCATGGAGCTAAAAGATGGTTAAGAAGTATGTTCAAAGCATCTTCCGAATTTTATAAGAACATTGCCCCTCTCTTGGCTAATGATAGAACTCAATGGCATTTTATACCGCCCAATGCTCCACACTATGGCGGGTTGTAGGAGGCTAGTGTAGAGGCGACTAAACACTATCTGACACAGGTAATAGGTGAACACATCCTTACCTTTGGGGAACTCTCTACTCTCTCGTAGAAATCGAAGCGTGTCCGAATTCCCGTCCGTTATGCCCAATAACCTCTGAGTCAGAGGATCTCTATGCATTAACACCCGCACATTTTCTAGTTGGTGAGACTTCAGTGCTAGTACCAGATCGGGAGTCACCTACAGTCCCAGCAATTAGGCTCAGCTGATAGTAGTAAGTTCAAGGAATTCGAGATTATTTTTGGCAGAGGTGGTCGACAGAGTATCTACAGCACTTACAGGAACGAAGTAAGTGAAGAAGTTCTACAGAAAACTTCGCTGTCGGATAGCTAGTTTTGGTGATGGAAAAAAGATATGCTTCTAATAAGTGGCTGCTTGGTCGCGTAATAGAGGTACATTCAGGAGCTGATGAACTTGTGCGAGTGTTCACGGTCAAAACTGCCACTTCTGTTTTACGCTGGCACATTATTTGCTTAAGCCCGTTGTTCATCGATAATTCTAGGAAAAGTGAGAATGGTCGATAACGGCACGAGTCATTTCTTCTTTCTTCAACCAAAGATTGAAGGGGGGCGGGATTGTTTGCGCCAAAAATTGAATGTAGGTGTGCGCGATCTGACGCGCGCTCTGTATTGCGAAGTGGTGGCGTCTTCGTTGCCGCTTGCGGTGTTTCGTTTATCGTGGTCGGGAGCACAGGATAGAGCATAAATATGAGGAGAGCGGTGTGCACGCATTCAATAGTCTCTGAAGTGTCAACTGAGCAGGAGCTTGAGGTTGTGGGTATACTGTAAGTCTGATGAAGTTTAAAGTGTGCTAGTGCTAAGGTGAAGAAGGGCTGTTCCCCACTACTGCGGGGCTATTCCAAACTACCAAGTTTAATTTCCTTGGCTCATTTAGATTGGGCTGTCCCCTACTATCGAGGTGAGTGTCGGTTTGTTTTTGGATTAAGCTATTCCCAATAGGAGTAAAGCTGATCCTTATAATTAAGGTAGTGACATGTTTGCTTTGTTGCTCCATGGGGCTACACCCCAGGCATGTCTTTAGAGAGCTCTCTATATTTATTCATGTATATATATATATATATATATATATATATATATATCTATTTAGTTTCTTTATTTATTTATTTATATTAAGTCTTTCGATATTTATATATATACATACATATATTTATGGGACGTTTCATGTCAACTTGACTGACAATAAATAGAATTTGCTGAAAATCCGTGAAGAGGTTCCATTTCATACCCAAAAAATACAAAAAAATTTTTAGAGGCATAGGTCAAAGGGATTACGAGTAATAAGTAATAGAATATTGTGATTTTTCAAATTTTTTTGTTAAATTACCAACTTAATTATTTTTTTCCTCAGAAACTAAGGATTTTAGAGATTCACTTATAAATATATTTATTGTTGCAAATGATGAGTAGAATCTACACAAATTTTTTTAAATCTCAGAATTGCTGTCTTTTGATTGGTTCATTTTGTACTTTCATGTAATTTTGAATTTCTGGTGTTCGACCAGGTTGATTTCACTCAGGTTGCACTATGTTATGTCTTTTTATAATATCTTGAAGTGAGCTTTGTCTCATCTTAGGCATAGAACTGAGAGAAGAGCTTTAGAACTTTGAATATTAAAAAATAAAATAGAATTTTCAAATTAAAACATATATACTGTGGATTTGGTTCTTCGCCTATAGATAATGCAATATACAAACAAATGATTTTTAAATATCTTAAAAGGGATCTATTTCTTAGTAATTTAATTATCAATTTAGAATCTGAATTGAAATATCAACTGTTCATTATTTAGACATCCTCAAAATATACTCGTAACCAAAACATATTTATGTGTTTCAATAAATTGTTATTATAATGATTTTAAATATGTGTTGAAAAATTTTTTTAATACATATTATTTATTCAAAATTAATATTTATATCATATATCTAGAAGTAAAAGAAATAAAGTAAAATAAATTCTATAGACATGAAATTGATTTAATATAAAAATTTATTACGAATTCAAAGAATGTTTTATTTATAGATTGTGGAACTTTTGGCAAGTATTTTTTGATTTCATCTTTATTCTAGTGACATTTTAATTTTGCAAATAGACTATGCATTGAGAAAATTCAAAAATATATTTGGGAATTGATATTTATATCATATATCTGGAAATAAAAGAAATTAAATTAAATAAATTCAAGATGCATAAAATTTATTCATTATAAAATATTACAAAATTAAAAAATTTTGTATTCGTGGATTATCAAACTGGTAACAAGTACTTTTTTATTTTATTTCCATTCTAGTGACATTTTAATTTTTAAATACTTTTCAACTTAAAAAAAATAATTATAATAAATGAAAATATGATAGAGCGATGATTAGTTCTATTTTTACAATCATTACTCAAAATAAGAATATCAAAAGTCTTTTCCTCTTAGAAGAATGTTATGTAGTGATGATTATTATTATTTTTGTCATTAATTATACTATAATTAAAAATAAACATATAGCAATGACTAATAGTATAAGGTAATTAAGAATGATAATCTAAACCAATATTGAAAGCTACTCTTCTGCATCTTAATTATTTCAGTTACTAGAAAATGTTAATCATAATAAAAATAATAATAATAATCATTATCATGATCATCATCATTATCATAAAATATTTAATAATCAAAATAAAAACTATAATAATGACCAATACTTTCATCTTTTAACATCCTAACTTTAAACAATATGAAGTATGTTTTATTTAGGAAAATGTTATTTAATAATAATAATATTTATTTTTATCCTTAAATATATAATTTAATCAAAATTAAGCAAATAACAATAACTTTTCTTTACATTGGTCGAAGACAGAGAAAAATTATAAAATAACAGTGTCTGTATAAAAATTATATTCAGAATATAGTTTTGCTCTTATGGTACCATCAATTGGAATCAAACAGTGCTGGTCCTGAAGATGTTGTACCCGTCTGTTATTGTGAAACCGTTTGGCTAAAAATTTTTTAGTTTTATCATAATTTTTCTGGGTAGAATATTTGAAGGTTATATTTGGCATTCCTTTAGTTGTGCTTAACCAATGAAATAGGTCTTCACTTGTCAAAATTGGCTCAATTGTTGATCTCTGTAGGCTTGCTCTAAGAGCTCCTTTTTTTACTGCCCCAAGACCATCACATGGACCTTTCCCATGGGCTGTGGGATAAAAATGCCATTCAGCGTCTGATCCAAAATCCATTTTATGATGAGCTAAATTATTAACATTTTTGAAATTCTTATACTGTTGGGGGGCACCGTCAGAGAAATAATAAATCTTTTTTATGGAAGAAAATTCATCATTCAAAAAATTCTGAATTATTTTATGGAACGAATAAACTGCTACAGCATCATGAATTAAGCAATCAGAAATTATAACCAAACTTTTATGTTTTGTGATTTCATTTTCTTTGTAATAAATTACGACATTATAGATTGTAGCTTGGGCGTTATTCCAATGGAAACCAGGAGCAGCATCTTGAATCGTGAACGCGTAATTTTCGGCAAAGTCCACAATTATTTGAAATTCATGTGGTTCCAGATGGTCCTTTAATTTTCTTGAATATGAAGATTGTTTGGATGCTATTGTTGCATGAGGAAGTAATCCTTTTACTTTTTCACAAAAATATTTTACAAATTCAGGCTTTTTCTTGATTAAAGTTTCTAAAGTTGTTTGTGGATTATTAATCCACTGCTTGAAAGAAATCGAGGTGACGTAATTATCTTCAAACACTTTTAATAAGAATTTCTCTAGATTGATAGATCCTGGACATTTCTTGCAGTTGTTTAAATAACACAAGTCAGATGGTGATTCACAAATTAAAAAATCAAAACAATCTACATATGATGTTATTTTCTGTTTTTCATCTTTTGTAAAATTAGATAAATGACTATCTGTAAAAAAAATAAGCCTTCAAAATTGGAAGTACTATTATTTATATTAAGATATATGATCATAATAAATTAAAGTACCTAAAATCATTTTGATGATAAGAACAGACACACACGCTGTGAGTCCCACTGCTTCCTGCTAACACACAGTTTTTAGGACGCAACATAGTAAATTTTGTGAGACCAATTTTATTCTCTGAAAATTCCAATTTATAAAGCTGATATAATTCCGTTAAATTCAACAGAATCAGTCGCTTTTGAAGTTTCTCTTTAATTGCATCACTATTTCTTGTACATATTACATCCTTCATGCCAGGCATAGTCCAAGTTATATCATCTCTTAAATAAAAGTTCGTAACTGAAGAGATTATATCACAAGATATGGATTTACCTAAGCAGAAAATATTTTATGTAAAACGAAATATTCATGATATTCTTCATTATAAACAACTTTTGTTTGTTTGAAATATTTTTAATACCTATTTAGTTAACATGGTTAATTAAATTTTTGATTATAGACACTTAAAAATATTTTATTTTAAATAGTTAAAATAAAAAAAAATAATGTAAATGTTATCAATATATTAGAAGCACATCTTATATTATTTCTAAAGTATAATAAAGAAATATTTTAAATGCCAATATTAGGTAATATTTAATTTATTATTTTCATTAAAACACAATAACTTTAAAGATATCAAAACTTAACAGATTTAAAAAATTCGAAAAAGAATTTTCCTAATATTTTGCATTTGCTTCTCTTACCATAAAATTATTATTCGATATTTATAAATTAAAATATTAAAAGAAAATTGAAATTACATACAAATACTAAAGTAAATACCTATTTTGTGATAAGGTGATGACAAAATCCCCTTGTCTTCGATAAGACTACGAGCATATTTGATCATATGATAAGAAGCATCAAAATATAGTTTTATTTGAGTATAACTCCATGGGATTGGCAACATTGTAATAATTTTTATTTGATTATCTCTTGACGTTGATGGATCATGGAAAATTACTTTCAAGTTATTTAGTAATCCAATAGAATCATTGATAATATGCGGTGGTAAAGCAATTGCTGCACAAGAGTCATCCATTCTTAACTCATCTAAAATATCATCCAAATCATTGTTAATGCAATCATTAGTAAATCTAGATACAGCCCCTACTGAAGATGGGCATTGTAAACTATCTACTTCCATTACTGCAAGGAATAGAATAGCACAGCAAGAATAAGTTTATATTAGAAACTTTACAGACAAGAAAATACTAAATAAGAAACATGCAAGAAAGATATTATAAAAGCAAATTCAAAAAATTAAAATACATAATTCAATAAATGTCATTTAAATTTTTAACGCATCTTAAGTGTAATATATTAGCAGGAATATAATAAAAGGTGGCGATTAACTTTAATTAACAGTTTATTTAATATCAATTGGTACAATAGAACAAAGATAAATGCTATCGCTTTCATAGCTTGACTACGTCTGACATGAGAGCGTTTCGAAGCGCGCGCGATATCGTGCGTTACTGACGCCCTCCCGTGACGGTATGTGAAACGGACATATAACGCGCATATATGACAATCTTCCCCACTTAATTCAAAAACATTTTTGCTTATTTATAAGTCTAGACGTTGAGGAGGTTTGCGAATACGAGATGAACGACATACATAAGGAACGGCTTCGGTAATCTCAGGCGTGATATTTGTTTTCGCTGTACATAAGGGCGCAGTTGCTTCTACAATACTTTTATCAACAATTGGTATCGCTTCAATATCAAAATTTTGTTTATCACGCACAATATTTGTATCTGGTACTTGTGTTCTGAGCGCTTGAGGCACATTACCTACTATTACGCTAGCCGCTGGGCTATTAACATTATTATGCGCATGTAGGCATAAACTGCATGACCTGGCTAAATTTTCTGTATCACTATCAATCTTTGGCCACCATATGAAAGATCTGGCTAATGCTTTTATTTTAACAATTCCAGCATGCGAGTTATGTAATTCGTTTAATAGATCAGCGCGCAACGATGACGGTATAACAACTCTGTGACCTCATAACAGACATCCTTTTTCAATTGACAATTCTAAAAATTTATTTTTATATACTAGAAGTCGATCATCAACCTTCTTTGGCCAACCGTTCTGTACGTATTGAACAATCTCTTTTAATATAGAGTCTTTACTAGTTGCTGTTCGTATGACTTCACTGTTTAGCGAATTAACTTCTTCGGTAACATAGTTCAAATAAGAATAATCCTCCGATTCGCTTTTGGTGTGTTCAGTCTTGGTATTCTCAATTAAAACGCGTGATAGTGCATCAGCAGGTCCGTTCTCTTTTCCACTTATGTGCTTGATTTCGAAGTCGTAGCCTGTTAAGAATAATGCGTAACGCTGAACACGGCTTGCAGCCATTTGCGGTAATCCCATTTTGGATCCAAATATAAATGATAAGGGCTTGTTACCAGTTTCCAAAATAAATTTGCGCCCATAAATATACTGGTGGAACGATTTAACTGCAAATACCAACGCTAACGCTTCGCGGTCGAGTTGAGAGTAATTACGTTCGGCTCGTGTTAATACTCTTGACGCATACGCTATTGGTCGTTGCTCTCTATTTGGGTACGTGTGCGAAAGTACCGCCCCTAATCCTTTCGGTGACGTATCACATGTGACTTTTATCGGCAACTCAGTATCGTAATGTGCTAGTACATCGCGTGAGACTAAACTATCTTTTGCGCGTTGAAATGCATTTTCTCTCTCACTTGTCCAGTTCCACTTAACATCTTCTCGTAATAACTCGTACAATGGACTGGCAATTTTTGCAAAATCCCTAATAAACTTCGCATAGTAATTTATTGCACCTAAAAACGATCTTAGTTCTGAAATATCTCGCGGCACTGACATTTTTACTATCGCATTAATTTTAGATTTAGAAATATGTAACCCTTGCGCATCTAACTCATAACCAAGAAACTGTATGCTTTCTTTTGCAAATTGACATTTTTCTTTTTGTACCGTAAGACCTTTTTCTTTAAAACGTTTTAAAACCGCGTTTAAATTTTTGTCGTGCTCTTGCCGTGTTTTTCCGGAAACAAATACATCGTCGAAATAAACTACAGTACCGTCCACCCCGCTTAAAGCCTTTTCCATTTCCCTCTAAAACAACTCTGGAGCAGACGCAATACCGTAACTAAGTCTATTATACCTGTAAAGTCCTTTGTGAGTCGTTATTGTGGTTAAACTTTTTGATGCTTCGTCCAGTTCAATTTGCTGATATGCCTGTGCTAAGTCTAACTTTGAAAAAACTTTTCCTTTATCTAGCTTATTTAACAAATCACATACTCGCGGTACAGGATATCTATCTACTATTAAGTGCGGATTTAAGGTTATTTTATAGTCTCCGCAGACTCTTAATTGTCCATTTGACTTTAGCACTGGTACAATGGGCGTAGCCCATTCGCTACTGTTTACAGGTTCTAAAATATTAGAATTTACTAATCTTTCTATCTCTTTCCCAAGTTTAGCGCGCATAGCAAATGGTACCGGTCTAGCTTTACAAAAAACAGGTATTGTATCCGGTTTTAATTGTAACGAAAATTTCTCATCTTTATACGTACCTAGCTTATCTGAAAATACTGATTCAAATTCCTTAAACATTGAAATTTTACCCGCTGTCGCATCGTCCGTTAACAAATTAATTGTGAGCCCTTCCCCACTATTCTCTACGTTAGTTAAATTAAGTTCGCGCAGCCATTGACGCCCTATTATAGGTGTATCACCTTCGCTCGGCAATACAAACAATTCTAACTGATGCATCTTTCCTTTATGCTTGAGCGACACGGATAAACTTCCTAAAGGTACTATACGTCTATCGTTGTATGTTTTAAAAATTCGCGCTGTTTTCAATAACTCCCGTTCGTATAAATTCTTAGAATTTTTATATCGACGCGACGAAATTGCTGTAATCGGTGAGCCTGTGTCTATTTCGAACTTTAATGACATCTTTTCAACGTCTAAATTAAAATAAAATGGCGCATCTCCCTTCCGACATGCTTTACTTTCATTTCTAATAATAAAAAGATTATCAAACTTTTCACTTAATGTTTCCGTTTCTTCAACAAAATTTTGATTTTCATATTTCGGTTTATCTTTATCCTTATTTCCACTATTATTTTTACCTGATTTCCGCCAATTTGAATTAGACACATTTTTATTTTTACACGCTACTTGTAAATGTCCTACGCGTCCGCATTTGTTACATTTGTAATCTTTAAAACGACAGTTTGACGCTAGATGATTCGAACGGCCACAACAATAACAGTTCTTAGAATTTTCCGTTTGCTTATTTGACGCGTTCGACTTTTTACCTTGAATTTTCTTTTCAGCTACAAAATTTACATTATCCGTTGATGATATCGATGACGGGTTCATTTTTGCTGCATCGCATCCTGCTGCTTCTAATGACAATGCCAACTCTACTGCTTTTTGGTAGCTTAATTCTCGTTCTGCTAATAGCCTTTTCTTTGTTGCTTCACTGGAAATTCCCCAGACGAATTGGTCTCGTAAATGCGTTTCTAAATTATTGCCAAAATCACAGAACGTTGCAAGCTTGTTAAGGTTAGCTACATACTTTTTAATATCTTCTCCTGCTTGCTGTTTATATTCTTTAAATTTATATCTCTCCATTATGACGCTTGGAGCAGGTTGTAAATGATCCTTCATTGTTTTTGCTAACGTTGCTAACGGTAGTTGTGCTAAACGTGCTGGCGAGCATAAATTACGTAACAAGGCATATGCTTCTTTTCCAAGAAGCGTGAGGAATAACGATACATACTTTTCTGCAGGTACTTCGTTGACTGTCCAATATTGCTCTAGTTAGGTACGGTTACATAAAATAGATTTGCAATGGATTGACGTTCAACCTAGCGTGGAATATGCTATTACTAATTTAAATTTAGATATTAATGAAACTGAGTGTTTTGACGAAGTAAATAGACTATTTAAGTATGTAAAGGAAAATCTACGCAAGTGGGATGAAAATAAATGTACAACTTCTGAAAGGTGGGTGAGTGTTTTTAAACATTTTCGAGAAGTTGGAGCACCTTTCGAAAATTGCCGGATTATAGTACAATATATATTAGCACTACCAGGTACAAATGCACCAACTGAAAGAGTGTTTTCTCTTATGAATGCACTGTGGACATCAGAGAAAAGTACTCTTCTGTTGAAGCAAATACATAGTGTACAGAAGTACGACTTTAATAAATAAAGAGTAAAAAAAAAAAAAAAGGTTACATGCTGTGTGGGCAATAACTCAACTCAAATTACGGTGTTACTTACGTATCGATGTTACTTGAGTAACGTTTATAAATTTAAAAAAATATGTTTAAATTTAGGTAGGGTAAAGATTTTAATCAAGGGGCGCGGTAGCGCCCCGGGGGGCTGCTCCTGAGCGATAAACTTAGTGTATCGATATATGCTATCTTTGTTCAGCACATTGATTTCATATCTTCTGTGTCTGTGATACAGAGCTGTGCAATTTTGTAGAGCAGCCCCCCCGATGGCAAGTAGGCGAAGCAATCGAGCCCTCTAAGGGTGAAATCAGATAGAGCGGAAAATAGACGACAGAACGTCACAAAACATTCATTCCGTCGCCTTGTTTTCCGTCAAATTTTTTTCTTATGTTCACATGGCGCGGAATGTAGCTGAAAAATTGTTAAAAATAGCATACAAATGTATCCGCGAATTTTAAATTAACAACAAAAATGTTAAAAAAGTTAGAAATAATCACCTATTGTTATTGTAATGAGATTCTTTTTTTATAAAAATAAAATATAGTTTGTTATTATAACCAAATATTTCAATTAACATCATTATTTTTTAATTATAAAATTGCTGATCAACGTCACAGAACTTCTATTCCGCTCCATGTGAATATAGGGAAACAAATTTGACGGGATAATAAAATCGTCACAGACTTTTTGAAATTGTTTAAACAAATAGTTAACCAAAATAGAATTTCAAAGTTTGATTTAAATTAAAAGTACAGCTATGGAAAGCAAATTAAAAATATTACGTTAGGTTATTGAAGCACTAACAATTTTTTTAAACAAAATAAAAATTGATGTCGTCTATTACGTCGTCTTTACTCCTTTGGCGGAATACAAAGATGCGGAATTGAGGTTCTGTGACGTTCCGTCGCCTATTTTCCGCTCCATCTGATTTCACCCTAAGCCTTTTATACGTTATGTTTTTGTATTTAACCTTGCAATTAAAAAATATTTTTAAATATTTTTTTATTGCTGAATCTTCATAAAATTATTTTATTTTTGTTTTTATAAGATTCAACATAATTTAATGAATACCATAATTTTTTTTTTTAATTTCTGTAATTGTTATTACTATTTAAATTTATGTAACTTGTTGTTACTTTATCATTATTAATTTTCATCTGCATTTCCACCTCTATTTACTTTTTTACTGAAATAACTTTTATCATAAAATTATCATAAAAATGAATAAGTCAAAGAAACTTTTAATTCTAAACTGTTAAAGTAATTATAAACAAGTATCTTAATAACTATGTAAAATATTTATTGTTTAATAAAATAAGTTTCTAAAAGATTTATTTTCTAATAATTGTTAGTTTAATAATTATAAAATGTTGCAATATTAGTATACAATGGAAATTGATAGTTTATATAATTACAGAATGTGTAGCAATGAAATATCATATTTTCAATATTTTAAAGAAGCAATCTTATTCTTAAGAGAAATTCAATGTTTGTATAAAATGCCAGTAACTAAAATTCTCAAAATGTTGAAACTGCAAATCTTTGACAAAGAACTATATTTTCTGATTCATTACCACCTGTGAAATATATATGTTATAACATAAACACAAAAGTTCCAAGAAACATAGAATTAATTATAGAAAAAGAATTTGGAAAAATAGGAAAAATGTTTATCTAATTAGTATTCACGCTTGTGGTGATCTAAGTGCGTATACACCTCAAATATATTTAGAGGTAAAAATGGTCCATCTTCTTATTTTAGTATCTTGTTGTTATCATAAATTTGAAGAAATAGAAAATGTTTGTCTAATTAGTTTTTTGCTTGTGGTGATCTAAGTGCAAATAAATCTCAAATATATTTAGAGATGAAAATGGGCCATCTTCTTATTTTAGTATCTTGTTGTTATCATAAATTAACTCTTAAAAACACAAAATTAAAGAAAGTGACGAGAAAGAGTATTTTAATTATTTTCCATTGTAAAAGAAATTTAAACAAGCTATTGAAAGTGTTGATGTAGATATTGGAAAATTCTTTAAACGACCATTCTTAAGACTTGCTTGTCAAGAAACATCAGATAGATGGCTTACAATGAGCGTTGAAGCTCATAGTGAACATTATTTTTATGTTGTTGCAAGAGCTGTTTTGGAATTATATGGAGCTAAAAGTAAATACTTTAAATTATAAATTTTAATAACTCTCAATATATGAAAATTTTATTTTTAGATAATCTTTATTTAAAAAAGCTTGTTCAAAAAGGTACGAGAAAATCACAGTATTCCAGTTTTAAAAATTATTTAGAAGATTGTATCAATCGATATAAATAAATAAAGAATATCACTGGTGATAACAAACTAAAAAACTGTGAAATGTCTTGGAATGATAAAATCTTGATGAGATTAAAATATGGAATCTACATCTAAGCTGCAAATCATTGACAGAGCAAATTCTAAACTGATTAAAAATGTAACATGTTATTATTTTTTAAAGGAATTTGTTGATTTCTATTTAAGTTATATTTTAAAGTTAAAACTAAAATTTAGGTTTAAAATAATTTTATACTTTATAAGTATAATTCATTCTTCACATGAGATTTTTATATTTTTGTAATAATTATTACAAAGTAAAATTAAAACTTGCGTTACTATAATTATATTTAACCAAACCAAAATTGTATTATTTTTTTATTAAAAAATATTAACTAATACAAATTAAACTTTAATGAACATAAGAAATCAATGATCAAACATGATTTTTAAATTTTTTCATGCTTTATTTTAAGCATTTGACATTTATACTTATTATAAGATTATTGGTCAAGTATGTACAATCAATTACATATTTATATCTGCTTAAAATTATCTTTATATCTAACAACAAAGTATGAAAAAAGAAGTACAATTATTGTTTCAAAAATGAAAATTAACTTTGAATATTAAAAAAATAAATGTACCTTGTATAATAAGAAAGGAGTAAAATTTTTTACAATATTCAATTATTTATATTAATAAAAATTTAAACAAAAAAGTTTAAAATTATGAGGGTAAAGAAATAAACAGATTTGTATGTATATTTCAAAATTGAATACTTTAAAAAGCTTACCTTTAAAAAGATATATAGTGGGCAAGTATGCTTGGCGATTTATTTTAATTAATGATTTTAAACATTTTGATGTCTTTAACATATTATAAACTATTTTTAGTAATAAAATCAAACCTTGACATTAGAATTTCATGAAATCACGAAATAAATGTCAAGTATATAATAAAGGTAATAAAACTATGAGATCTTACCATAATTTTTAACAAAAGATTTTTCAATTTTTTTTCTTTATAAATTAACGTTGAATTTCAGTAACAAAATTGTATTATATCTTGTTATCTTTTTTTTATCATTTATTTAAAAATGTTCTGAAATTTTTTAAATTTTATTAAATATTTACAAAATTACTTGCCAGGCCCATGGGTAAATATTTTATGTCAATGTTTAAAGTTAAGAAATTTTTATATAACATATGTACATATAAACTTTCATTTTATGTAACATTACAGATATAATGGGACATAACATGTAAGTATTAAAATCATTTTCTACTTATTACACGTTTCTAATTTTCAATTTAACGGTAATATAATTCTGTAATATTATTTTAATCAATTATTGGAATTTATAGTTATCGAAATCAAATAAGAAAAAGGATCTGAATATTTTAATATCTAATATTTATAAAAATCTTAATTTATTGGATTACATAGAACTATTATATAAATAATCATTCCTAAATGTATAATACGTATTTAAATAATTTTTCAATACATATGTATTATATATTTATAAACTCATCTTATTTTAAATATTTAAAATCATAATAACAATTTATTGAAGTACATAAATATGTTTTGGTTGTGAGTGTATTTTGAGGATGTCTAAATAATGAACAGTTGATATTTCAATTCAGATTCTAAATTAATACTTAAATTATTAAAAAATAGATCTCTTTTAAGATATTTAAAAATCATTTGTTCGCATATTGCATTATCTATAATCGAAGAACCAAATCCACAGTATATATGATTTAAATTGAAAATTCTATTTTATTTTTTAATATTCAAAGTTCTACAGCTCTTCTCTCAGTTCTATGCCTAAGATGAGACAAAGCTCACTTCAAGATATTATAAAAAGACATAACATAGTGCAACCTGAGTGAAATCAACGTGGTCGAACACCAGAAATTCAAAATTACATGAAAGTACAAAATGAACCAATCAGAATACAGCAATTCTGAGATTTAAAAAAATTTGTGTAGATTCTACTCATCATTTGCAACAATAAATATATTTATAAGTGAATCTCTAAAATCCTTAGTTTCTGAGGGAAAAAATAATTAAGTTGGTAATTTAACAAGAAAATTTGAAAAATCACAATATTCTATAACTTATTACTCGTAATCCCTTTGACCTATGCCTCTAAAAATTTTTTTGTATATTTTGGGTATCAAACGGAACCTCTTCACGGATTTTCAGCAAATTCTATTTTTTGTCAGTCGAGTTGACATGAAACGTCCCATATATATATTAGACAGGTCGTTATTTCCCGAAACTTACTGAACATCGCTCCCAACGCTCAGATCGATGTGTTTATACTAAGAATTTGAAAAGCAGCTGGAATACCTTGATGGAATAGAGATTTAACCTTGCCGAATCGCAAAAAACCGTATTTTTTATTGTTTTCTCTTATTTTTCTTTTTTCTACATACAGCTATGACTGAAAAATTTTTTTTGAAAACCTCTTTCACACTTTTCCTATTGCCGTAAGTTAAAATAATATCTTATGGGGTGATTTTAGAGCCAAGAAAAATTTTTTTTCTGAATTGTTGCTCTTGAAATATTAAAAAATTTTACTTGAACGGGTTTATTCTCGTGTATTTTGAAGTTAAGAGTACTTAATAATTTTTTTTTCATTCAAACAACCAACATAATTTTAAAGTAGGCTTAAAGATCTTTAATTTCTGTTTTTATAAAAGTTTCTAGGTGCTTCTGATACTGAGATATGCCCTGGTGAAAAAAATCAGGTGACAAGTCACCTGATTTATCAGGTGATTTATCATGCCAAAATATCATGTATCGATTTTGTTGGTTTTTACACGTTTTAAACCATGCTTAGTCAATTTAGAACAATTTTTAAAAAATTTTTGAAATTTTTGAACTTAGAAATTTTTTTGTGATTTAGTCAAAATTTTTTCTAAGACCAAATTATCTAAAAAATTTTCTAAGTTCAAAATTTTCCAAAATTTTCAAAAATTGTTCTAAATTGACTAAGCATGGTTTAAAATGAGTAAAGATCAACAAAATCGTTACATGATGTTTTGGCATGATAAATCACCTGATAAATCAGGTGATTTATCACCTGATTTTTTTTAATAGGGTGGCCATTTGAATTTGATAGGAAATTCGTAGAATAAAATCTGTAAACATCGTGAGCATGCAATTGACTACCCACACAGCATGAAAGATATCATTGGAATATTCCGAAATATTCCAATGGAATATTTTATTGAAATATGTATGGAAGCTTTATGGAAGAAAACAGAAATATTCCTGAAATATTGCAAAGGAAACTTTCTACGAAGAACCCCTGGAAGCCTCCGTAAACCTTTTGAGGAAGATTCCGTTGGAAGATTGATGAATCGTTGCACCGAAAGATTTCATGGAAGCTTTATAGAAGACTTCGTTTTACTTTCGGGGAAATGTTGGGAATTTTCAATGAAATATTCCGACTAAAATCTCCTGGAAGATTCCGTAAACCTTCCAAGGAAGATTCCGTTGGAAGATTGATGAATTATTGCATCGAAAGATTTCATGGAAACTTGAATGGAAGACTCCGTTTACCTGTCAGCGAAATATTGAAAATTGTCATTGAAACATTTCAGTGGAAGGCTCCTGGAAGATTCCGTAAACCTTCCAAGGAAGATTCCGTTGGAAGATTGATGAATCATTGCACCGAAAGATTTCATGGAAACTTGAATGGAAGACTCCGTTTACCTTTCAGCCAAATATTGGAAATTGTCATTAAAACATTTCAGTGGAAAGCTTCTAAAAGCTTCCGTAAACCTTCCAAGGAAGATTCCGTTGGAAGATTGATTAATCATTGCACCGAAAGATTTCATGGAAGCTTGAATGGAAGACTCCGTTCACCTTTCAGTGAAATATTGGAAATTGTCATTGAAACATTCCAGTGTAATGCTTCTATAAGCTTCCGTAAACCTTTCAAGGAAGATTCCGTTGGAAGATTGATGAATCATTGCACCGAAAGATTTCATGGAAGCTTGAATGGAAGACTCAGTTTACCTTTCAGTAAAATATTGAAGATTTTCACTGAAATATTCCGGTTTGAGTATCTTGGAAGTTTCCGTAAACCTTGCAAGGAAGATTCTGTTGGAAGATTGATGAATTATTGCAGGGAAAGACCCAAGGAAACTCTATGGAAGACTGCATTTACCTTGCAGCTAAATGTTGGCAATTTTCGACTGAAACATTCGGGCCAAAGGCTTCAGGGAACTTTCGTAAACATTTCATAGAAGATCCCATCAGTAGACTAATGAATCAGGAATTATTATTTTGAATGAATGTGAAACGGATACTACACCAGCACTCATAAATATGGCTTACCCTCGTTTGTAAGTTAATAAAAAACAATGTTAATGACGCTATAGCTACACCAAAAAGACATTTTTATAAGAATGAGATAATTGTTATAAAAATGAGGTAATTTTTTTAACGAAAATGACTTTATTGCAATAACAAAAAACAAGTCCTTTTTTATTCAAATTTTTTATTATATCTAATGACGATATTTTCCCAATACATTACTTGACACACCAAAAGGCGTTTTAAATAACGCCATTTAGTATGTTAGGGATTAGGACAAAAAATGACGTCGTTTAGTATGTTAAATGTTAACGAAAAATGACATCATTTTTTAATAACAATGACGTCCTTCTTTATATAACTTCCCACATAGCATGAAATATTTCTGAAATATTTCTGAAATATTTCATTGAAAGATTCGGAATAAAACAGAAAAAATGATATAAAATGTTTTTGAAATATTGATATGTCCGCCTAGAAGATTGGTTTGAAATATTTCATGTAATGTTTCTGTAACATTCTTTCATGATTTTGTGAAATATTAATTTGTCATATTGTTAAAAGATTGCAGCAACATTTGACCGAAAGATTCATGGAAGAATATGAATCTTTCAAGAAATGTTTCTGAAATATTTTTAAAATCGTGTTTAAAATATATCTAAAATAGTGTTGGTGAAAGATTCTATCAGATATTATTTTTGATTTTGTAAGAGTTGCATCTCAAACCATATTAGATACCTATATATTTATTTGTTATTCAGAATTTAAGCGCTCACCCAATAAGCACACATCTGGAAAAAAGAATTCTTTTAGAATTCACGAATGTCCGCTCTGAAGTTAATAAAATATATTAATAAAGTATTCATAAAATATTCACAAAGTATTCTTCCACAAAATTTAAATAAAAAATAACTCTTCAACGTATCTTTATAAATATTTTAAAAGGGTTAAGAAAGTATTCATAAAGAATTCTTTTTTGAAAAAGTAATCATAATCCAAAGTATTCATAAAGTAGTCAAAAAGTTTACTTTTGAAACACTGATTTCCTAGTAACTTAGTCACTTTCAAAAATCGAAAGATGTAATGGATATTTTATCGCTTTTCAGATTGTTTTAAAATCATTTTTAATTTTGATTTTCATAAAATTCAAAATTGAAAACTTGAAATTCCTGATAATTTTATAAATTGTAAAAATTCAATTTAATTAATCATTTAATAATTTAAATATTTTTTATCTATTTTAAACGAAAAAATTGTTAACATTTTATGAAACAAAATATATAAATATTTTAAGTGTATTTTAAATAAATTCTCATTTTGAGAATTTAAACAAATATCTATATCTAAACATTCTTCAATTTAAATTAAATTAACCATGACTTCACAAAAAATTTCTTTTATTAAATTAAGGTATCTCTTGAATATTTAATAAATTTTCACTTAAATTATTCAAATAAAAATGTAGTTTGACTAATATTATTAACCATGAATAATTAATTAACGAATTTACTAACATTTCTTATGCTTATACCAATGAACATGTACAAGTTTCGAGAACTTATTAACAGATGAGTTGGTAGCCAAGTAGGCTAAGTCATGGGCAACAGTTTTTTTTATTTTGTTTGACATCCTCAAGAACCGTGGTTCGAATCTCGAAAAATAATTTTTTTTTTTTTTTTAAATTTAATAGCTTATTTTTAATCAATTATAACATTTTTTGTTTTTCATAATCATGTAAAATAGAAGGATTATTTATAATTTGATGATTAAAAAAAGTATTTTGAGAATGTGATTTAATCAAAAGAATTGTTTAAGAATACTTTGTGAATACTTTAAAAACTAAAGTGGTCGGACATTCGCGAATAAACAAAGCAATCATTAAGAACTCTTTATTGATACTTTCGTTAACGAAAGTATACATAAAGAATTCTATTTTAATTCTCTCTTTGACACCGTTTGCTTGTTGGGTATTTATTTGTATCAATAATTTTCGGTCTTTTATGCTAAACGAGAGAACGTCCCACCACTTGCGAGAGTTTGTCAACCGCATTATGATCACATGAAAATATAATCAAGTAGCCACCTGCTGGTAAGATGGAAGAATTGCTACGCACGCAAGATAACTACAAATATTTAGACAATATTTCTCTAATATTTTACTGTTATATTCATAAATTTTTGGGAATACTTCATGAAATATTTCTGGAATATTACAGAAATATTTTATGAAATATTTCTTGAAAAATTTGCGCAGTTTTGATTTAAAATATTTTAAGAAATGGTGCAGTAATATTTCTTCAATATTTCAGTGTTATGTTCAAACATTTTTTCAAATACTTCATGAAATATTTTTCAAATATAATAGGAATAATAAATATTCCATGACATGTTTCTTGAAAGATTTGAGAAATATTAATTTGAAACATTTCAAGAAATAATGTAACAACTTACTTGAATATTTCAGTGTCAGATTCAAACATTTTTTTGAAATAAAACATGAAATGTTCCAACAATATTACAGAAATATTTCAATGAATTATTTAATATTCATAAACTGAAATATTTCAAAGAAATATTAGTTCATCACTTATTTAATATTTCACTGAAATATTTTATTAATAATTTATGGAGGCTTTCAGTTACCTTTACTGAAATATTCCATGAAAAGTTTACGGAAGCTTCCGGTAAACTTCCTGGAAGCTTCCAATGTTTTTTCTGCAGTGAATTAAATCTTCCACGTTTTCTTATAGGAAGCTTCCGGTAATATTCCACTGAAATTTTCAACGAAAAACTTACCGAAGCTTCCTGGAAGCTTTCACTGAAATATTTCAGGAATGATGTACGGAAGCTTCGAGTAAGCTTCCACTGAAATATTCCATGAAAGATTTACGCAGGCTTCCAGTAAGTTTTAACTGAAACGTTTCATGAATAATTTACGGAAGCTGTCGGTAAGCTTCTATTGAAATATTCCATATATAATTTACGGAAGCTTCCAGTAAGCTTCCACTGAAATATTCCATGAAGGACTTACGGAGGCTTCCAGTGAGCTTTCACTGAAATATTCCATGAAAGACTTACGGAAGACTCCTGATCGAGGACATATCCATCTTTCGGGAAGTTTCCACTGGAAACTTCCTGAAAGCTTTCAACCTTTTTTCCACATCTTCCAGGAAGCTTCCAGGAAGCTTACATGCTGTGTGGGTATCATCTCCCTCTGATCACAAATTCAGTTTCAAAGCACATAGAAACGGTCTAAGTAAAGCAAAATGAAAGTCCTAATTTCAACAAAAAAGTGGCGCTAGGTGTCTTTCTCACAGTCACAGTTATGAATTTAGTAAATACCCATACAGAAATGATTTTTGTAAATATCTGTAAATATCTGTAAATTTCTCTAAATAACTGTAAATAATTAATAAAAAGTATTGAGACTGAAACATTAATAAAAGTTATTTACACTTATTTATTATTATTTACAATTATTTATAGTTATTTAGTTATTTACGATTACTACCTGATTTTAAAAGTTATTTACTATTATTTACTAACACTTACAATCACTTACTCTTAATTACTATTATTTACTATTATTTACAATTTTCAAAATTTTCAGGTAAGTAAATAGTTTATTGTTAATTATAATTATTTAGGATGATTTACAGTTATTTATAGCTATTTACTTTCGTTGTCTTAGATAATTTTTCGGAACGCATGTACACTTACCGTTAAATGATTTTTTCCGAAGGTGTACCTAAAATGACAACGTCGCATATTTAGTCTATGGCGTAAGCGAACTATGAATTATACATCGAGTTTATCAATCTTTGCAACTTCGTCAATTGCACTCTGTTGGCAAAACAGCATCAAAACTTTTTAATTATCCTGTCAAATTTATAATTATATAAAAAAGATGAATCAGAACTAAATTTTAATTTGAATTATGCTGTGGAATATATAATTGTATATAAAAAATTATTTGAAAATAAATTTTAATAATTATAAATAACTAAAAAATTAAAAAATAAAGCAAAATTTGTTCTTTATTTAAAACTTCAAATAATATAACATCAAACTTTTATAATTTTTTATTATTAAAACTTCTAAAAAAATTTATGATTTTTTTAAAAATAATTAACTACATTAATTTCAATACAATTTAAATTTATAATTGTTACACATAAACTATGTTTTAATACAACTTTTTATTTATTAAATATATAAATATGCATATATCTGAAAGAAACATTATCTACTAATTCCATGCTTGAATAAACTTCTAATTTTTCTATTCTGAATAATTATACTAATTTTAATAAAGTTAGTATGACATAGTGAGTGCCTTCTAAATATAATAGTTGACAGAACCATTGCTTTCAACATTTACAGAATTTTATTAAATTATTTTTAATAAAATTTTACATAAATTAATGATTTATAAAATTATTGTTGTAATTAATTAATTATGAATCAGAGTTATGTATACGGGCCCCATTGATAGCTATTTTAATAGCAACATCAAACCCCAGATCAACTTTAGTATCTGCAACTTATCAAGGAGTTGATAAACTGAGAAACAAGGAAACTGTAACTTCTTCGTTTGCATACAGTCGAAGCAAGACATGCATCTCATTTCTTTCCATACGAATTACTTATAATAACTACTCAGTAAATAAATGGACTCGTTCCAGTATGCTTCTGTTTAAATATCATATATTGTATCCGCAAGGATATAAATTTTTACTGGATATAAATTTGACCCCTGAATTGTAAACTTTAAATTTCTTGACAAGTGTTTGTTATTCCAGTATTCCAATATTTACATATCCTCGATATAACCAATACAGCATCCATGGATCTGTTAATGGCAAATAAAGGAATTTTACTTTATTTCACTTTGTTGGTAGCTTGCACCTACTATCTAATCTTAGCGGCTTCAACATTATTTATGATTCCAAAACATAATTTATTTTTGAATATTAATTTTTCAATTATTACAAATATTATACTTTTAGACATGATTTAATTAAAAAAAGGCATGATCCACAAGTCTTATGCTTTATAACACTTGAGAATATTCGATTAAATTTGTAATATTTTTGAATAATAATTATATAAGATTACATACAATTAACATGACATAATGTGTGTTTTCTATAAATACTTGTTTACGTAATCAGAGTTTTTATGATTACATAATTTTATCAACCCATCGTCTCCAATCAAATTTGAAATTAATTTCTTACTTATTGAATTTTTATTTTTATTTATTTATTGTGAATCCACAAAAGCTATCGGTATGAAATTCCATACTTACAATTATAAATTAGTCGAGGAGTTGATAAACTGTGGAACAAGGAAACTACAGCTTCTTCGCTTGCAAACAGTTAAAGCAAGGCATGCACCTCATTTCTTTCCATAGGAATGCTTATTAATTAACTACTGAGCAAATGAATGGACTCGTTCCAGTAAGCTTTTGTTTAAATATCCTATCTTGCATCTGGAAGGATATAAATTTTTACTGGATACAAATTTGACTGAACAAGGAAGAATTTTAAACTTTAAATTTCTTGACGAGTGTTTGTTATTTAAAAATTTAACATTTCTTTAATACAACCAATACTGCAAACTTAAATTGTATTGAAAAATATTTTTTTAACATTATATATTTTAGGCACTTCTTTATATATTAATTTGATATAACTATAAATACTTTAAAAACTTTATAATAACAAAATTTTGAAATTATTCTTTGAAATATATAATCATGTAAAAATGTCAACTTGGAACTACGTTTTAATGATTATAAATGACTTTGAAATCAAAAAATAAAGCAAAATTTCTTATATCATATCTTTATTCAAAACCTTAAATAATAATACATAAGACTTTTATAATTTTAAATCTTATGAACTACTTTTATGAAATCACAACAGGTGTATTTTATGCGCTGCTTGCGCATGTGCAGTGAGCAAAGAAAGCTGGAAAAAAATTCAAAATCAAAATTCAATAGATTTCTTAATCATTTCTAAAATAAAGTCATCAAAAATCAATAATCAATAAATCCACCTTCATTATCCATCACTTTCTGCAATCTTCGTGGGACAGAATCGCATAAATTATGAAAATATTCTGGATCATCAAATAAAGCAGTCACTAAATTGAAATATTGTAAGTTTAATATAAGAAAAGAAATGAATAAATTCGTTTAAGTTTCTAAGTAAAACGTTCAACTCTTAATTGATTTTGATATTTTAAAACATTGTATAAATTTTACTTAAACTCAAACTTACTTAAAATTTCATTCAAACTTACTTTGATATTATCTTTTCTAATTCCTGGTATGTCTTAAATGAAATTTTTTATTTTTTTGATTGAACTTTCTCCAAACTTGGTGTGCGCGTTCGTTTTGGCATGTTTTATTATACGCATAAATGCAAATACTTAGACTTTGAGTTTAAAAAAATTTTTATCGAGAAAATAAACAGATAATAGAAAGTAAATGGAAGTTTTATTTTAGAAAATTTTTATCATTTAATACAAAGATGAAACGTTAAATAGTTTAATCTAACTTTATAATTTTTCCAAATAGGTTCAAAATGTATCCAAGCGGTCTCTCAAAAGATTAAGTCAATTACACGCTAAATAATGAAAAATCCTATACATAATATACCTGTATACACTATGGCCCGAATGCATAGTCGTATCTTGAGTAATTAAGTATCACTTAAAACATAGATATCGTTACTTAAGTATTAGTTCTTACTTCAATCGAGTGCTACCTGAAAAGATTATCACAATTAGCTATGAAACAAAATCACTCAGATACGATACTTGTCAATAAAGATATAACACTCAATTAATATAACAGCAGTTACTCAAGTAACGTTACTTAATTTCATGCTTAATGCTCAAGATACGACTATGACTTGAATATATAATTATTCCTTATTTGTATCAAAACATAACAACACTAATATCTTTTATTTTTAGTTTTAAAAGTAATTCTTTATAATTGGACTCAAAATCTTAACTTATTGAAGTTATTTCTGAGATTTATATGGTTTTAGAAATTTTTCTATATTTTCCAATACGGAACTTATTCGGATAGTTAAAGACAGACGTTAAAATTCAACTATTTGGATATAAAAATTTATTGGTAACCCCTATAAAAAAATAACATGTTTTTTTCACGTGCAAAAAAAAGTTTTTTTTTCAATACAGAAAAGTCTAACCATCGGTAGATTGTAAGCTTTAAAGTTGAATTCTGAAAATTTATATTTACCATCATTTCACATTGCAAATTCTGATTGTATGAAGAAATTAAACCAAGTGACGTCAGGAGCGAGGTATTGTACACTAGTATACATTAAGATAAAAAAAATCAAGCTAATATGCTCTAACCATCTCGCCTATTGTTATTTATAATATTAATTATAACACCTAATAATTGTTGCTCAGAGTCGTTGCTAACTAGAGCAAACACTAAACTATTTTAGTGTTATGTGGAGAGCTCGTTGATGTTAAAAACCAAACGCCTTGTCATTTGGGGCTTGACATGAATTAATAGGAGCAGAATGGTTTCCTTGGAGATGCTCTTTATTTATAAAAATGTACGAAATAATTATATTTAATTATAAGTCTAAGACAAAGTATAAAGGCAGTTACTTGTTCAAAGCACATGTTAGGCCAATCGCCAATTATGCTTCGAGCAAGCATGCGTCCGTTATACAAGAGAGCAAATCCAAGAATGGTGAGGCTTCCGAGGTCCGTGCACTGCTTGCTTCAGCTCTCTGTAGTATGTCTTCCACTCTTCTATTTTGGTAGAAGAGAGGGACAGATCCCTGTGAACTTACAAATTCGAAAGCATGTGCACGGAAACGCGTGTTTGCATGTGCAACTACTTTAGTCTTTTTGGGTGTTTGCACGCGCATCTTCTAGTTTCATGCGACTACAGGGCCGTACATACTCGGGCACTCACATTGTCCCTCAAAATTGAAATCGATTTCAAATTTTAATTGAATTAATAAACGATACAAATCTATTTTATTTTTACCAAGGCGGCTATAGAAGATGCACGCACAAACACCAACTTATGCACTTATACACTAACCAGGTTATGGTGTTGTGGTCTGCTTCCCAATATCAAATATGATTTTTTCAGTTTTACAAAAAATAACAAATTCATTTATTTTTTTTTTTACTTAACAGCTAAACAACATAATTTTTGTTTGTCTTTTTAATTATAGAATGTTTTTTTTTCTTTCTTGTATTAATAGTTTAACTAAATTAAAAAACTTTACTTTTTATTTAATAAACATTTTTCTATTTTTTTTTATCTAAAAATTGTTTTTTATTTCTTTTAACAAACTAAAATTGAGGATCTCTTTATTTTTTTTTTAGTGAACATTTTCTTTTTTAACGAACTAAAATACAACCTTTTTTCTTTTTAATAAGATTTAATTAATAAATATTTCTCTCTATTTTATTTCAAATTTGATTAACTAAAAAAAATTTTTATTTTCATCTTTCATATTTCCATGGAAACCTTATTTTTCCTTTTTTATTCAAACTATAAAACTAAGAAATTTGCTTGTGTATAAGTTTATTTTATCCTTAACAAAAGAAAAAATTTGGTTTCATTTAATTTAAAGTTTTGTTTCCTTTATTATTTTAACTTTCACTATACATTTTTTCTTGTTTTTTACGTAATTTAATTTTTAATCACTCTAAACACAATTTTCTTTTTTATTTAAAACACCTTTTTATTTTTTCACATTCTTCATTTTCTTTTTTTGTTTTTTAATTAAAAACTTTATTTTTTCTTCATATTATTAATTTAACTAAAACCTTTTTTATTGTAGTTTTTTCACTTTTAACTAAAGCACTATTTTCTTTTTTAAACTAAAATTTATTTCATTTTATTTTAATTATTTTACTTTTTGTATTGATGTGTTGTTTTTCTATTATTTAAATTTTATTGTTTGTCTAATTAGATGTAATATATCACAACTTAAAAAAATCACTCTTTACTAATTACTTTCAATTGTTTGTTTTTTGTCTTTTGTTCTTTTTTTCACTTCCTTCTAGTTTTTTATTCTTCTTCTCCACTTTTTCCACCCAGTTATCTATATCACCTTCTTCATCCAAGTTGTCTGCATGTGTTTACTCCTTCTTCACTTTTTTTAAATTCTCTTAACGTCCATCCTGCCTAATATATTTGTATTTTCTTTTTTGTTGTTTTGTATATAATTTCTTAAATAATTCTTCTTTTTCTTAATTTTTGCTTTCTCATAGAGAAAGCATTGTATCGGTAAAAAAAATTATTTTCTATTTTTTCAATAATTTGTACATATTTAGACTCAGGGAGTCGAAAAAAGTGGTTTCCAGAAAATGTCTGTATGTGTGTGTGTGTGTGTGTGTGTGTGTGTGTGTGTGTGTGTGTGTGTGTGTGTGTGTGTGTGTGTGTGTGTGTGTGTGTGTGTGTGTGTGTGTATTCAGTACGCCAATAAGATCTCGAGAATTACTCGATGGATTAGCTTCAAATTTTGCATGCAATTTATTTTTTTGTCTAACTGGGGGGGAAGCTATTGAAAATTGATCTTCTTAGCTCAGTTTTTTTTAGAGCCATTTTAAGAATTTTAAAAAAATTTTGATTTTTCATTTTTTTGATCTTTTACGTAAACTACTCGAAGAATTTTCTTGAAAATTTGTATGAACATTATTTGCGACTGCCAAAAGAAGAAAAACTTTTACCAACTGATTTTCTTAGCGCACTTTTAATTTTAGAGCATTTTGAAAATTTTGAAAAAAATTTTTTTTTTTCATTTATTTTTTATTTTACGACAAACATTCGATAGATTTGCTTCTAAATTTGTATGCAAGTTATTCGCTATTGTCTAAAGAAAACAAGCTTTGGAACACTTATTTTCTTAGTGTAGTTTTAATTTTAGAGCATTTTGAAAATTTTGGAAAAAATCTCTATTTTTCATTTTTTTTCTATTACACAAAAACCATTCGATAGATTTGCTCGAAAATTTTTATAGAAATCATTTGCAATGGCCTAAATAAAACAAGCTTTGAAAAACTTATTTTCTCAGTGCAGTTTTAATTTTAGAGCATTTTGAAAATTTTGAATAAAATTTTTCGAATTTTTTTTATATTTTACGTAAACTACTCGATGAAAGAGCTTCAAATTATGTATGGGAATTATTTATGATTGGCAAAATAGAATGAACTTTTGAAAACTACGTTTCTTCAATTTTCTTAGCGCACATTTAATTTTAGAACATTTTGGAAATTTTGAAAAAATTTTTTATTTTTAATTTCTTTTCTATTGCACAAAAATCACTCGATAAACTTGCTCAAAAATTTTTATGCAAATTATTCACTATTATCTGAATAAATCAAGCTTTGGAAAACTTATTTTCTTAGCGCAGTTTTAATTTTAGAGAATTTTGAAAATTTTGGAAAAAATGTTCATGTTTCATTTTTTTTCTATTACACAAAAGCCATTCGATAAATTTGCTCAAAAATTTTCATACAAATTATTTGTTATTGCCTAATTAAAGCAAGCTTGGAAAAACTTATTTTCTTAGCGCAGTTTTAATTTTTGAGCATTTTGTAAATTTTAAATAGAATTTCATTTATTTTTTGGTATTTTACGTAAACTACTCGATGAAGTAGCTTAAAATTATGTATAGAAATTATTTACGATTGCCTAAATAAAATGAACTTTCGAAAACTGGTTTTCTTAGCGTAGTTGGAACGTTAAAGCGTTTTGAAAATTTTAAAACAATGTTTATTTTTCAATTATTTGGTATTTTTTGTAAACTATTCGATGAAAATGTTCCAAAATTTGTATGCAAGTTATTAGTTAAGTGTTAAGAAGACGAGCTTGGGAAAATTAATTTTATAAACGCATTTTTAATTTTAGAGCATCATAAAATCACATTATGCAAATGGCAAAATTAAGAAAGAGTAAAATTCATATAGTTTTCGTAGGTATTAAGACAGCCTTCAATACAGAGTATAGGGACATTTATATTAAAATCGTATTTAAAAAAATAAAATCAAATTACTCTAACTCAATGTGCTCTATGAGAAAGCATCGCACCAAAGCACTTGGCAGCGTTTTTATATTTCTTCCGTTGTTTTTCTTTTTAAAATTTCTTTTTCAATTTCTAGCTGGCGAAGTGTTGGTCGTTTTATCAATCATAAAGTTTTCAGTACAATGATAGCACCCCAGATCAGCAAAATTTATGGGCCTCGTCTTATTAAACTTGGTTGTGTTGGGGTAGATGATATTGCCCAGATTGCCGCTGATCATCTCTGAATCGTCATCCCAGTTGCAATTCATGTTTTTTTCTTTAATTTTTCCTTTATTAACTGCTGTTCCAATGTGTTTCACGTTAAAGTAACGCATGATATTAGCGCTTGATTCCCTTAATCTTGTTGCCATTTCTTTTACTAGACGATGTAGCTGGTTTAATGCTTTAAATGACAATGAACTGCACTGTCAAATTTTTCTATATTTTTACTTACTTTTTGACTATTTGTATGAATGTATATTACTGTTCATTACTTTACACTTGTTTTAGTACATTTTTAGTTGTTGCCTTTGACCTTTAGTGTACTACAAGTGTGAATACGCATTTTTTTTACTTGTAAATACTTGTTATATATAATTACCATGCCATGTATTTTTATTTCATCTTTTTCGCATTCTTTTACTTTAACTATTTTTCAGTATTATTTTTTGATTTCAATAAAATAATTTGTTTTGTATATAGAACTTTTCACGTTTTACCATTTTTTTTTCTATTTATCCTTTACCCTTGTAGAACGGTTTTAAGTGTTATATATGGAACTCTCCACGTTCTACGTTTTCCATAACATTAAATAGATATGTATCTGGAGCTATGATCTTTTTTATTATATGTAGGCCTTCATATATTTCAAACAATTTGGTAATTTTATCGTCTTCTACGCTCGATACGTTTAAAGATTTTAGCAGTACTCAATCATCTTATCTTATATTATATTAAAGTGAAACCACTTTTTTCTCCGTTTCTCCGGTTCTTCGGTTCTCCGGTTCTCCGCTTCTCCGAATTTTTTAAATGTGTCTTTCTTGGGCCTTATATTTTCTTGGGCCTTTTATTTTTTTGAGCCTTATTTTTTTTGGGCCTTATATTTTATTGAGCCTTATATTTTCTTGAGCCTTATAATTTTTTGGACTCAATATTTTTTGGGCCCAATATTTTATTGAGCCTTATACTTTCTTGGGCCTTATATTTTTTTGGGCCTTATAATTTTTTGGACTCAATATTTTTTTGGGCCTAATATTTTTTCGGTATCTATATCTTTTGGACCTTATATTTTCTTGGGCCCTAATTTTTTTTGGACCCAATATTTATTCGATCTCTATATTTTTTGGGCCTTATATTTTCTTGGGCCTTGATTTTTTTTGGGCCTTATATTTTATTGAGCCTAATACTTTCTTGGGCCTTATATTTTTTGGGCCTTATAATTTTTTGGACTTAATTTTTTTTGGGCCCAATATTTTTTCGGTCTCTATATTTTTTGGGTCTTATATTTTCTTGGGCCTTATATTTTCTTGGGCTTTATATTTTTTTGATTTCTACATTTTTTTGGTTAATATGTTTTCTAACGTAGCGTTTCATCCAAGCCTGTATACTTTTACATTGGATTCTTCAATGGAGCGTATTTTTATAATGTTTTATACAGGCCCGCTCCAGACGCTATAATAATTTTTTTTATTTCAAATGCAATGTTTTAACGTCTCATTCTTACACTAGACATTGCAAATCTAATAGCGCATCTCTGATACGGTAAAAACAATAGAAAAAAATGACAGAAAAATTTTACAGCACAAAACAAAATTGGTATTTTATCTTTATTTTAATTTCTTTTTTAATTTTTTATTCTATGTTCCTATTTGAAAAATTATTTTTTTACGAAAAATTTTTCGTAAATTTTGGTATTGTACATTTCTATATATTTTATTTGAGAAACTAGAAAGTTTTACTGCTTCGTTTTTTTATATCAATGAAACTTTATAAGCTGCGTATAAACATTTCTTTCTTAATTTTTTAATAATTGATATTAATAAACTATATTATTAATATATTTTTAAATACATAATACATTGAATGAAAAATAATCAGTTTTCATTAAAAAATAACCTATAATTTTTTAACTTCCTAGTTTCTATATATATACTGGAAGCATAGCTTCTGTCGGCCAGTCCCCACGACTGCCACACCTTGGTTTTTATTGTTAAACGTTGCGACGTTGCGAGTATTTTAATATACTCTTCTTCAGGCTATAACAAACAACAACAAGACATAATAAATAAACACAGAAATTAAAACTTATAAATTAAAAACGTAGACGCAAAATCTGTAAAATGTTACCTAATATCCCAAAAAGGCAAGTCAAAATATAAAAAAAATTGCGTGGAACAATACAATAACGTCCCTAAAATTAAAACAAAAATTCCGTAAATTAACAAACAATAAAATGAATAAATTAAAACAAATAAACTATGAAACGCTTACACAAGTCAAAATGTACAAGACTAAAACTCAAACAAGCCAATTTTGTCAAGCACTTATATACTAAAATTCAAAAACATATACTAATACAGGAGTGTACACATACATAAATCATTACAATTGTGTCCGCTTATTTACATTTAATAAGGCTAACGGCATCTTTATAAGTTTTCTTAAGAAACTGTGTGTCCTGTATTCTGTTCATCGTCTTGTTATAAAAATGGATATTGAGCGTTTCTAAAAATTCTCTTTTTTTCTTATCAGTTTCTCTTCCTACAATTGTAATCTTGTCAAAATCTATTGTATGTTTGTTGTCAGAAATATGATTAACTAAGGCCGATTTTTTATTTAAATCCCTAACGTCTCTTTTATGTTCACTGATTCGGGTAGAAAGTAATCTAGATGTTTGTCCAATATAGACGAACTCGCAATTAGCACAAGGAATTTTATACACCATATTCATATTATCTTCAATTTTATTTTTATCTTTACCTAGGTTAATAAAATTTGATTTATTTGAGTTCTTAAATATAATCTTATAATTAGAATGTTTGAGTATATTACAAAAAGTCGATTGTAATTCTTTTACGTATGTAGATACAGCTAATTTCCTATTGTTATTGTTGTTATTGTCACGTTCAAAAGTAATAGTATGAGCATTGTTAAGTTTAAAGATTCTTTTTTTAATATGTTTAGCAATAAAATGTTTAGGATAGTCATTCTTAATTAAAACGACGTTTATATCAATTTTTATTCACACCATCCACTTTCACAGAAAATTGCAACAGTGTTCGGCTTGGTTGATAAATGTATCTTATTGTCTAGTGCTAATTTTCATGAAAAAAATCTGAATTTCATTCGTAACATTTTAATTAAGAATGACTATCCTAAACATTTTATTGATAAACATATTAAAAAAAGAATCTTTAAACTTAACACTTGACAATTGATTTCTGATGAGAAAAAATATGTACGATCTGATTTGAATAAATTAAAATCAATTTTCGAAAATTTTTTATGATATTTCTAGGTTTGAGCCGCCATATTAGACCCGCCATTTTGGATTTTTCAAAATCGCCACATTGCAAAAGAAAGTAGAGTGTAAGACGAAAATTTTGAGCTCATGCACGACTTTTTTAGTGATTTACAATTTTGGACAGAGCCATCATCCGTTTGACGTGGATTGACCCATATATATATATATATGTGGGACATTTTACAGCAACTGGAAGAGCAAAAAAATAAAAATCGCTGAAACTCTGAGAATATATTCTGTCTGTTACTCAAAATGTGTAAAAAAATATTCAAGGATATAGATTTGTAGGATCAAGAGCCATAGATCCTTGAAATTTGGAAATTTTCAAAATTTTTGGAAAAGTACCAACTTTATGATCTTTTTTCTGAAAATTTTGATGTTTTAGAGAGAAATTCATGAGAATTCTTCTTGTTCTAGATAAAGAGGAGAGTTAGCATTATTTTTTACAGAGCTGAATTTTGAAGTTTCCTATTGGTTCTCACATGTATTACATGGTAATTGAAATTACTCATTGTCTGCTACTTCAGAAATTGCTTTTCGAGAGCTTATTTCCTTCTATTTTTTATTAACTTAAAAATAAATTTTTGACTGTGTAAGAAAGAGCCACCAATAAGGAGTTATAACAGTTTAAAATATATATTTTCATGTCTAATTTATTTTCAATATAAAAATTAATCATACATGATAATATATATTTTAAACTGTTTTAACTCTTTATTGATGGCTCTGACTTACATAATCAAAAATTCATTTTAAAGTTCACGTGCAATAGAGGAAAATAAGCCCGCGAAAAGAAATTTCTGAAGTGTCATGTAATACATACAAGAACCAATAGAAAACTTCAAAATTCAGGTCTGTAAAGAATCATGCTAACTCTGCTTTTCATTAACAACAAGAAGTATTCTCATGAATTTCTCTCTAAAATATAAGGATTTTCAGGAAAAAAACGATCAAGTTGGGACTTTTCCAAAAACTTTGAAAAATTTCCAAATTTTAAGAATCTATGGCTCTTGATCCTCCCAATCTAAATCCTTAAAAATTTTTTTACACATTTTGAGTAACAGGCAGGATATATTCCCAGAGTTTCAGAGATTTTTATTTTTCTGCTCTTCCAGTTGGTTTGAAATGTTCCATATATATATATATATATATATATATATATATATATATATATATATATATATATATATATATATATGTATATATGTATATATATTTCTTCATTGTAAAAAGTTTGTTGTAAAAAGAACTAAAATCAAAATTATTTTGAATTATTTTTAATAATTGTATTCTTCAATTTATTTACAGTTATTTATGGTTATTTGCAGTATCTACATTTAAATAATGTATAAATGATAATAAACAACCCACACAGCATGAAATATTTATGGAAGCTTCCTGGAACATTGGCAGCGAAGATTTAAAATATTTTAGGAATCTTCCATAGAATATTCCTGTAATATTCGTACGTCCTTGATTCTTCCTACATTGGAATATTTCATGGAATATTGCTGGAAGATTCTAAGAATATTTCATTGGGAGATCTAGGACCTCTCAGATCTTTTATTGAAATATTTCAGGAATCTTGCAGGAATATTTCATGGAATATTCCGTTGGAACATTCATTAAAAATTTCCGGAATATGGGAACGGTAGGTTTAAAACATTTTATGAACCTTTCATGGAATATAAACGGAAGATCTAAAGAATCTTTCATGGAATATGCACGAAAGATTTAAAGAATTTTTCATGAAATATTCCATGAAATATTTCTGGAAGATTTTAGAAATCTATCGAAAAGTATTCCGTGGAATATTTATGGAAGATATATCGGCAGAATATTGGCACGGAAGATTTGGAATATTTCAGGAATCTTCCGTGAAATATTCTTGTAATATTCGTGTGTCCTTGATTCTTCCTACATTGGAATAATCCATGGAATATTCTTGAGAGATTTCAAGAATATAAAAATGGAAGGTTTGGGTAATCTCTCATCTTTCATGAAATGTTCCTGGAAGATTTTTGGAAAATATGAAATGCTGTGAGGGAATGGTATATATATTATATAATAACACATTACACTTCTACATCAATACATATACGCATACATAAACATTTAGTTATAAAATCACATTTAAATATTCGCTCCGACTGTGCACATCAAAGCGCTGATACCCTTTCGCTTTTATAGTAAGTGAGGTATCTTTCAACCGCTTGGGGATAAAACTCCCATTTAACAAACATCCCCTTATCGGCGTCACTGGAAACCTCCCGTAACGTTCCGCGCAATCTTCCAACGAAAACTTCATGAAATCGTTCTAGAATCTTTTAAGCAACATTCCACTGGACGATTACTGTAATCTTTGCGTAAAATATTTCGTGGAATATTTACGGAAGATTTATGTAATATTTCGCTGCACGATTTAAACATTTTTAGGAGTCTTCCAGTGAAATGTTTCTAGAATCTTTCTGAAATCTTTAATTAAATATTCCACTGGAAGATTACCTAAATCTTTTTGTGGAATATTTCGTTGACTATTTATGAAAGACTTATGTTATATTCCATTGTACGATTTGAAAGTTTTTTGAAATCTTCCAGTGAAATGTTTATGGAATCTTTCTGAAATCTTTCATAAAATATTCCAGTGGAAGGTTACTTAAATATTTCTGTGGAACATTTCTTGGAATATTTATGGAAGATTTATGTAATATTCCGCTGTACGATTTTAATGTTTATCGGAATCTTCCAGCGAAATGTTTATGGAATCTTTCTGGAATCTTCCATGAAATATTTTACTGGAATATTCATAAACATTACATGAAATATTTTATGAAATATTTCAGAAATCTTTCGTGAATATTACATGGAATATTTCGAAAAAGTTTCCGAACATTCCTTTGAAATATTCCTGAAATATTCCTGGAAGCTTTCAATGGAAGATTCCAGTGGAATATTCTGAAATATTCCGTGAAGACTTTCAATAATCTGCATTAAAGGTTCCATTGAAATATTCCAGTGGAATAATTCGAAATATTTCAGTGAAATCTTCTATGCTATGTGAAAACCATTATTTATTTCTAGCCTAACGCTTTTTTATTGTTATTTACAGTTTTCAACATTTTCTTATAATCATTTGTTCATTCGCAGCATTATTCTACTTTTACAAAATAATTTTCATACAAGACGATAAAATATTTTACTATAAAATAATATATATGTATATATATATATATATATATGTTTTATTTCACAAAAAAATTTCAACATCAAAACTAATTCTCTAATGTAAAGAATAAAAAATTAAATTGGTATAATTTTGAAATTTCGATATGGGAATACTTTTTATAAATAACTTTTTAATAATTTTGAATGATGGTAAATTTTTTAAATAACTTGTGGTATTGAATGCTAATTAAATTTAGTTTGAACATGAAGTTAATTATTTAGGTTGGAAATGTATTCAATAAAATAATATAACTATTTATAAGTTATCACTTAATTTTTTAAACTTTTTATTCATAGTTGACAATTATATTGAATATATGATTCTCATTTTAATAGTTTTTATATGATATTATGTGAATTTTATAAATATAAATTATTTAAGGAGATGTAAAATGGACAGCACACTTCCACCCATAAATATTGATTATATTTCCATTGTATTTTAAAATTTTGAATAAATAGATGCATTAACATACAGTATGTATCACGAAGATTATTCAGTTAAATTTTTACATAAATCTATTCGTTAGTTATTGAGAAGTTTGGGTTCCAATATTATTTACTAAAATTTTTTCATTTGGAATCAGAAATTTAAATATCTTGAAAACTAATGATTGGAATGATTTAAAAATTCAAATAAATAATCATCACGAGACATACTACAAGTTAATACATTCCTTTTATGGAAATTCAGCAATAGAATGGAAAGACAGTTAATTTTTTCATCTTCTTATAGAAAAATATAATCAAACTTTGACAACAAATTTAACATAATGAAATAATTGTACTTTCAATGATTTGTATCATATTTAATACAAATTATAGAGTGATATTACAGAATATTATTTTTTTCCGCATTCATAATAAATGTTTCGCAAATAATAAGTAAATTTTATTTTGAAATTTTTACTTTTTTAGGGGGAATTCTACTTCTATCTAGACAGTTCATACATATAAATGCATAATTATGGACATAATCAGAAACATTTATTCATATTTTATATATTGTCCTATCTTTATAATTGACTATTAAAAAAATTTAATATCTAATAAATAATTTTTTTAAATTGTATTTCATAAAATTTATGTTCAAACGATTTAAAAAAAAATATTTTTATATCATGTAATTATAGTTTTCCAAATGAGGTAATTTGATATATTTTAAAAATTAATGTTTCTCTTATTAAAAATATTATTGCTTCAATGAAATGAATTGCTAACAATTTTTATATAAATCACAATTCATTTAATAGTCTAGGCGCTCAGAGGGTTTCGTATGAAGTTAGAGGTCCCACCAAGCTAGCAGGTAATTTAGATGTATTTTGAGCCACTGAATCCGAATTTGCAACTTGCTTTTCGCGTAAGTGGTCGAGTAATTTGTTATAAATAAATTAATTGTTTAAATGACTATAGTTTATGAACTACAATAGATGCAGTAATTTTCTCTGCAAAAACTTGTTCTTTAATAAAAAAAAAAAAAAAAAATCGTTTCTGTTGCGTTTTGATTCGATAATTAGAACCAGAGATATGGCAAATATATTGCAAAAAAACATAGAGACGTAGCGCTAGCGCGGAACGCCTTGGTAAAAAACCTTATAACTCGACTACTAATTGATATTTTTTGAAGTTCAACATGTGTTTGAAAAATGTCAGAGTCTCAGCTTTAATGATAAACTGTTATATGTTACTTTCAAATGTTGATAAATAAGCTAGAATGATTTGAAGCAGAAGAAATTTTTAATTTTTCAGAATTGTCTTTGTTTATAACGAAATAATATAGGTTAGCGAACAAAATATTTCTATATTTTTGATAGAGAATGATAGGAAATTTGATCTAATTTAAGAATCTGTCCGGTTTTTCAAATTTAAGTGAGTAGAATCTGAGATATCGTAAATTTAAGCTGTAGCGCCAACTCCTTGCAATACGACATATGTGTGCAATATAGCGATCGCTTTCCTTATTAAAAATTCATTTATTATAAGGTAAGTAATCTCATCCTTTTCTAATAAAATCACTTTTGACTCGACTCTATTTCATATACTTTGTCATAATATTAATGATGTATAATCTTCGAGCATTTACTACTGGAGGAAGCCTCCCAGCTATTAACTACGTTACAAGGCGAAGAGACCCTATTAAAAAAAAACACGTGTTTGTTGCACGTGAAAAAAACACGTGTAAAATACACGTTTTTTACACATGTTTTTTACATGTAAAATTTGCGTGTTTTTTCACGCATATTTTTCACGTGTTTTTTTCACGTGTATTTTCCAGGAGTATTTTTCACATATTGTTTTATATCTTTTCGAAGAGCTTTTACTGTCCGGCCTCTTATATCTGCGTCTCCCAAATTTGTGTAAGGGATGACAAAATTTAGAAAAACGCCACCTAGCGACATAAAGTCAAGTTTGACTTATGATTTTTTCTATTCAAATTTCGTATTTCATATATATAAAATACATTTGTGAAGATATTTTTATTAGAAATCAACACGAATTTCTTTTAAGCATGTTTCGCTTATAAATTAATTTCATAATTCAAATTCATGGTCATATATTGAGGTCTGAAAATTATAGTTGTAACTCAGTATCCAGTTCTCAGTTTATTTACATCAAATATCGTACTATCTTTGTTTTTCTAATAGAAGTAGAGTGAGAAACAGTCTGTAACATGGCAATTTGACCATGTTACTTAGATATATAGTGTTAAGCATAAAGACGACAGAAAGAAGCTACGACGGTCGGTAAGAAGGAAAGCAGACCACGCGAGTCAAACTCGTAAAACCATACACGAGTTCGTTGGCACACACGCGCGAGTATATAAGGCTAGTATAATATACGCATATAGGGCTAGCAAGCCGCTTGACTTGAGTAGCTAAGTTGGGGTCCGTTAAGGATCGTCTGTCTCTCTCTTGCGGCGCGCGCAGCGTACCGCAAGAGCAACGAGCTTGGTCGACAGAAAGAACTCGCCATTGCTTTAATCTTTCTGTCGTCATCACGGAGCAAAGAGCTTAATAAACTGTATATTGTACAGTATCTTTTTCTGTGTGTGCTCAATAATTAAAGAAATTTTTGTGTGAGTGAAACGCATTGGCTTTATTCTTTTTTTTTCTTGAGATCAAGTCTTGTGGCTTGATCTTGCGAGTGCCAGCGTGCTCGGAAAAATAGCCTAAATTTCTTGCTTGATTTGTGCGACGTGTGTGCCGGGCGACCTCGTGGGCGTCCTATTGTTAATCTCCCTTCGTGCTATTAAGATTATCTTTTTTTTGTGTGCTTGAGCCCCTTTTTGTGCGTAATTGATGTAAACTATCTGCTTTCTTCTTGCTGATAGTTTTTATATCTTTAGCGAAACGGCGTCGCGTGCGTTATACGCGGCTGGCGTCCATCTTGAGCGTGCGTGCTTTAACCGTGTAGTTGCTTAATAAAGTTTCTTGTGTTGTGATTATTTTACCTATAAATTCACGTAGCATTATTTCATATATATATACCTAGTGCAACCTCCTAATCCCCAAGGTTGTCACAACTGACGCAACCAACGTGGGGCCGACAAAATTTTCAGTGGAAAATTTTTGTTTAAAATCACGGGATTAAAAGAATTTTTTTTTGTGTTTGCGCGTAAAGATTAAAGGAAAAAATTGTGCGTAAAAATTAAAGAAAAATTGGTGCGTAGAATTGATAAAAAAATTTTTATACTAAAAAAAAAATTATTAATACGAAATAGAAAAACTGATAAACCTTGAACGAGATTTTTTTTTGTTGTGTGAAAAATTAATAGACAATTTTTGTGCGTTAAGTTAAGACAAGAAAAATTTGTGCTTGAAATTTAATAGGCAAACAATTTGTGCTTAACATTAACTGTGCGTAAATCAAAAATATAAACTGTGCGAAAAGTGAAAGACATTTGGCTGTACGAATACTCAGACGTTTCCGGTTCGCCACGTGGTCGCCATTACGAACGACGCACACACGACGAAGCTGAAAGAGGACGCTCTGGCAGCCATTTTCTTTTCTCCTCTCTTGTCTTTCCTTGATGCTGTCGCTTGGTAAAGTATAGAGAGAAAATTTTTATTTATCTTGCAGCAAGTTTGTTTTTAGCCTTTAATCTCTTTTATGCTAAAAATTTTTTGCTAGTTCATATTAAATGATAATGAGTACTTTTATAGTTTTTTGCTTTTGCTCTGTCTTTTATTTTCTTATGCATTTAATTTTTTGCATAGAAAAATTTGGTATCGTATGGGATATCTTTATTTTCTATTTCAAAGTATTTTTCCCATACTCTTGTAGGTCTTTTACCCATATGCAATTCGATTAGTGTAAAACCTATTGTTTCATGAGTTGTTTTATTCATTATGTTTTGCGTTTTTCGCATTTATAAAGCCCATGATTTATGTGATTCTTCGACAAATGTTCTAAAGAATCTACCGAATTCACGGTGAATTCTTTTCATAGTATTGCTTTGAGAGTGTTTTATAGAAGAATAGATTATTTCTATATCTTTTTCTGATAATTTTTTCATCCATTTTTGAGGTAAACTGAGTATTATCGCCTGTCATTATTGACTGATGTTTTCCATAATTTGGAATGTACTTATTAAATATTTTTTCCATAGTTGTTAAGAGGAGGTCACGTATCTCTGTCCTTTTCTAATCAAAGAAATGATTTTTTCACAAAAACTAATAACTTTATTAAAAAATGAAGAGAAAGCCGCATCTTGTATCAAAAAAAGCAATATTTTCTTTGATAAGAAAGAATTAATTTTATTGCTTCGTTTTCAAGAAAACCTTGAAAAACAAAATTGTCCACCCTAACCTCTATAATTTAAGTTTTTCAAGGTTTTCTGGAAAACGAAGCAATAAAATTAATTCTTTCTTATCAAAGAAAATATTGCTTTTTTTATTACGAGATGCGGCTTTCTCTTCATTTTTTGCTAAAGTTATTAGTTTCTGTAAAAAACTCAATTCTTTGATTAGAAAAGGACAGAGATACGTGACCTCCTCTTAATGTATTTGCTTTTTTTATAGAAGACAACAACATATTTAGAAAAAGTACATACTTAAGTTTTGCACAGTTATAGGAAATGATCTTGAAAATATTTATTGTGTACATTGTAACTCGTTATCATCTTGCTTCCCTGTGTGACCTTCAAGTCTTTTTTCTTTTTCATGCACGTTTTATTTCTTCAAGAATTTAGTTTTAATAAATTTTGTTCCATCTTTTTTTTCGCTATTCTTTAGAATAAAAGAATTTCTTTTTATTTTATCTGGTATTTATTATACCATTTTTCTTGCATTTTCATGCTTTTTTTTAATTTATTTTTTAGCTTTTTAATCATTTTTTGTACTAACTTTTTACTATTCTATATTATTTTTTTGGATTTTCCTATTCTTTTTTTTATTTTATTTTGAAATTTAATTTTACGTTTTTATAATTTTAAATTTTTCATTTTTAATGTAATCATAACATGTTTGTTTCTAATTTTATTAAACGTCTTTTTATTTCAATGTTTGCTACATGCGTACTTTTATGTAGAGTATTTGAATTATTTTTCATTTTTTTTGTTTTATTATTTATATTTTTAATTAAATCTACAATAATTTCACTTTTTGCTTTATTTGTTCCTATCAAATCATTTACTCGTTTTTCTAAGTACACGATTCTATTATAATTGGTACATGTGAACAGACTATTTGGAAATTTTGAAATCATTTAAATTTTTATTATTTTCTTCTATAAGAAAAACGTTGCCAAGTGCTTTGGCACAATGCTTTCTCATAGAGCTCATTAAGTTGGTGTTTATTTAATTTTTTTTTATATGTGACTTCAATGTAAAAAAAATTATTTGTCAGCAAATTTTCCTAATATCTTTTATATATCAGTTTACAGAATTGATCATAATATCCATCATGAAACGTAAAACTAAATATAATTAATCTATGTGAAAGCTTACAGTTTATTTAATTGCATTATAATTATTTTTCCATAAATTATGTCGGATTTTTCTCTTCTTTTTAATATTTGAAGTTTTTATTTAAAAAAATCAATAATATAACATTTATAAGTATGTAATTAATAGATAAATCTCAATCTTTTGCAATGATGATTGTCAATTAATAATCTCGATCTAAGAAAAAAATTTCTTTTAAAACTTACACTTATTTATTGAATTATAAGCATAAAAGTTTTTTTATCCAGACAAGTTAATGTTAAATTTATGGCGCCTCTGTCAAGCGCGCCATCATCTTTAACACCAACAGCGCCAACGCGCGCAACGGTCATTAACTGAAGAAAGCAGATACTAGCACCTCGCGCTTTCTTCGAGTAACAAGAAGCAAGAGCTTCAACGCTCCTTCTTCTTGGTTGAGCGCTTAAACTATTAAGAGCAGGCCGAACTATCTGTCTCTGTCTAATAGCGTTTTTCATCTTTTATATGAACACCACCAGTTTTAATAAGAGGAAAATAGTAGCCCCTGCTAAATATTAATATAATAAGTTAATTTTATAATCATAACGAAATAATTTTATCGCGTGATTTTTGAGTATGATTTGACTTACGAACTGCCGTAAATACAATCTGTCTTCTTTTATAAAATTTTGGTAGGTCAAATCATACTAAAAAATTACGCGATAAAATTATATCGTTATGATTATAAAATTTACTCATTATATTAATATCTAGCGAAGGCTGCTATTTTTTCCTGTTAAAACCGATGGTTTTTATATAAAAGATGAAAAACACTATTAGACAAAGACAGAGAGTTCGGCCTGCCCTGAACATCGCTTGGTGAGCACACTGTGTTAACTTCCATTTTGAGACTTTTATTTAATCACACAAGTGAATATTAAACCTGTAACATCGCCCACATCAGTGGCGAAACTATTGTGCCGTCTTAAGTACAATAAAGCTTAACAGGGGTCCGAACTATCTATCTTTGTCTAATACCGTTTTACATCATATACATAAACACCATCCGTTGTATCAAGAAATAAATAGTAGCCCCCGCTAGACATTAGTATAATAAGTAAATTTTGAAATAACAATCAAATTATTTTATTGTGTAGTTTTTGAATGATATGTGACCCTACCAAAAAAGATAGGTTATATTCTTGTTTGTTAGTAGGTCTCATATTATTCAAAAACTAAACAATAAAATAATTTGATTGTTATTTCAAAATTTACTTATTATACTAATGAAGAATATTGTAATTAACCTTGTATCCAGACAAGAAAAAATTAAATCTTTATTATTTGATACATCATTGTAACAACAACGTTTCGGTTCATTAAGTTTCGAACCTTTTTCAAGTGACTGCAAGTATATATTACCAAAAATTAATATAAAACGAAATACAATTACAGCTTTTGACTAGTATATCTCAGTAAATTAAAAAAAAAAAATTAAACTCACATTATAAAAACATATTATCACAGACAAATGCTATACAATAGTATACAATTAAGTTCATCTAACAATAGATATCGTCATAATAAAATTAATTTTAGTCTACCCAAGCAACGTTTACCGTTGCTTGGGTAGACGTTGATACAAGTGTATATAACTGAATGAAAACAATACATTACAGATCCAAAATCTAACAAAGCCGATGAGATATGTAATTATGTATATATAGTAACTTAGATTGTCAAACCCACATTGTAAAAACTAAAACTATACGCCTGCGCACAAATTACAATCACGAAAAACTGGTAGTAAGTCATTAATTTATAAATTAAACATAATCTATCGTATCAAAATTAAAATTTTTTTATAATATAATCGCGTTATATATGTTGCTTAATTTTTCAGTATCTAGTTGTAGATTTAAAGTTGCATCAGTATTTCTTATATGTAACATTTCTGAGATGCAGCGCTTGAAATAATTCTTTTTTTTGTCTAAAATCTTAATATTCCCTTAATCCATATCGTGTCATATCATGATTAACTCTGTGCGCAGAAATCACATTATGTTTATCTTTAGGTTTCTCAATATTTTTCCGATGTTTAGTTGCTCGAGTTTTAAACGCTCCTTCAGTTTGTCCTATATAGCTGGCTTCGCAATTATTACAATTTATCTTATATATAACACTATTCTGATCATTGGTATTGATTTGGTCTTTGCCCCTCTTAATGAAACAATTCAACTTATTGTCTAACTTAGTTATAACATCAATATTATATGTCTTTAAATGATGTCTAATCGTGCCAGTAAGTCTCTCAATATATGTCATTGTAATGACGTGTCGAGTAACATCTTGTATTGCTCCTTCATTGACATTTTTTTGGGGATCCATTAACCTGTTTTTAATATATCTAATTCTATTTTTTACATGTATGTCTATGAATTTTGATGGATATCTATTTTCCTTTAAAATTCCTTTAACTATTTTTAAATTTTCACTATGGAAAGAAGAATCTGACAGCTTGTTAGCTCGATCTATTGAATTGTAAATAATAGCTTTTTTCTGATTTAATGGATGGTGTGAATCGAAATGTAATGTGCGTCCAGAGAATGTAGATTTGCGATACCAATTTGTGATTAATTTACTATCTTTTTTTATTATTGTCAAATCCAAAAAATTAATTTTGTTGGTAACTTCAATTTCATTAGTAAATTTTATCCTATTGTCATAACTGTTGAAAACTTCCATTACTTCATTAGTTTTGTTATTGGAAAAAATACAAAAGACATCATCAACGTATCTTTTATAGAAAATTATGTATGGTAACTCCCTTAAGCATTCCATCTCTAAATCTCTCATCACAAATTCAGCAAATATAGGAGACAATGGAGAGCCCATCAGAGAGCCTTCTATCTGTTTGTAAAACTTATTATTGAACTGGAAATACGTTGAATTAATAACAAAATTATTGGCAGACTCTACCTCCTCCCAAGGAATGTTACAATTTTTTTGTATATTATTCCATCTATTTTTTATGCTCCTTATGACAAGTTTATTAGATATTGTTAGAAAGTAATTATTTTACTATGTACAAAGTTGTGAAATAGGCCGAATAAAATAATACAAGTGTGAATGAGCCTGAGGGCGCTAGTTGTCGTGTGAAGAGTATGTATGTATGGTCAGTCTGATATGGATACCAAGTCTGTAAAGTTATAAATTGCTATAAGCAAATAAACTGTATAATATCCATTGTTTTATTGTGCATTGCACATTAGTCTGTATTCAATATGAATTAAATAAATATTAATTATAGTATTAAATGAAAAGGTAAAAGTAGCTTTAAATATTTTTACTGTAAAATTATGTATTCACCGACCATGTGTAACTTAAGGTTATGTATTATTTTGTTACAGGCGTCTTTTCGATACGTTTTCAGTATATAGTAAATGCTTTGTATATTTAATAGCATTAAAGATAAATATAAATAAATAGAAATATTGTTTGTTATTATTGCTCAACCTGGCTATACAAGTGATAAAAATACAACAGATATGTTAGTAAACAATGCCACTACATCCAAAGAACCCATAATATGGTCTTGTGGTACCTTAAGACTCCTAATAGAGCCAATAAACTCACTACTATTTTTTATAGAATGGTTTTCTTCCATCAATCGCTTTGAAAAAATATTCAACAGAAGTTTTGCAAGATCATGTAGCGGAGTGTAAATAGTCGAAATTATCAATCAAAATAGATATCCATCAAAATTCATAGACAAACATGTGAAAAATAGAATTAGATATATTAAAAACAGGTTAATGGATCCCCAAGAAAATGTCAATGAAGGAGCAATACAAGATGTTACTCGACACGTCATTACAATGACATATATTGAGAGACTTACTGGCACGATTAGACATCATTTAAAGACATATAATCTCGCATATAATATTAATATTATAACTAAGTTAGACAATAAGTTGAATTGTTTCATTAAGAGGGGCAAAGACCAAATCAATACCAATGATCAAAATAGTGTTATATATAAGATAAATTGTAATAATTGCGAAGCCAGCTATATAGGACAAACTAAAAGAGCGTTTAAAACTCGAGCAACTGAACATCGGAAAAATATTGAGAAACCTAAAGATAAACATAATGTGATTTCTGCGCACAGAGTTAATCATGATATGACACACGATATGGATTAGGGGAATATTAAGATTTTAGACAAATAAAAGAATTATTTCAAGCGCTGCATCTCAGAAATGTTACATATAAGAAATACTGATGCAACTTTAAATCTACAACTAGATACTGAAAAATTAAGCAACATATATAACGCGATTATATTATAAAAAAATTTTTATTTTGATACGATAGATTATGTTTAATTTATAAATTAATGACTTACTACCAGTTTTTCGTGATTGTAATTTGTGCGCAGGCGTATAGTTCTAGTTTTTACAATGTGGGTTTGACAATCTTAGTTACTATATATACATAATTACATATCTCATCGGCTTTGTTAGATTTTGGATCTGTAATGTATTGTTTTCATTCAGTTATATACACTTGTATTAACGGTAAACGTTGCTTGGGTAGACTAAAATTAATTTTATTATGACGATATCTATTGTTAGATGAATTTAATTGTATACTATTGTATAGGATTTGTCTGTGATAATATGTTTTTATAATGTGAGTTTAATTTTTTTTTTTTAATTTACTGAGATATACTAGTCAAAAGCTGTAATTGTATTTCGTTTTATATTAATTTTTGGTAATATATACTTGCAGGTACTTGAAAAGGGTTCGAAACTTAATGAACCGAAACGTTGTTGTTACAATGATGTATTAAATAATGAAGATTTAATTTTTTTTTGTCTCGATACAAGGTCAATTACAATATTCTTTATTATATATATATACCAGACGTTAATTAACATAATATTATACTAATGTCTAGCGGGGGCTACTACTGCTTTCTCATAGAGAAAGCATTGTATCGATGGAAAAAATTTTTTTCTATTTTTTCATTAATTTGTACATATTTGAACTCAGAGAGTCGAAAAAAAGTGGTTTCCAGAAAATGTCTGTATGTATGTGTGTGTGTATGTTTGTCTGTATGATGTCAGTTAGTAAATTGTATCTCGAAAACTACTCGATGAATTTGCTTCTAATTTTGCAGAAAATTTATTTTTTTGTCTAACTTGCTGGGAAGCTATTGATAATTGGTTCTTCCAGCGTAGTTTTAATTTTAGAGTCGTTTATAAGAAAAAAAAAAATTTCATTTTCCTTTTTTTTGGTTTTTTTCGTTTAATACTTCATGAATTTACTTCAAAATTTGCATGGAAATTATTTGCGGTAGGTTAAATGAAATAAATTTCTAAAAACCGATTTTCTTAGCCAAGTTTTAATCTTAGAGCATTTCGAAATTTTTGAAAACAATGTTTATATTTATTAAGCCAATAAAATCTTAAAAACTATTCGATGGATTTACTTCAAATTTTCCATACAATTTAATTTTTCGATCAACTGGTGCGGAAGCTATTGAGAATTGGTTTTCTTGACGTGGTTTTCTTAGCATAGTTTTAATTTTATAGCTATTTTAGTAATTTTTAAAAAATTTTGATTTTTCATTCTTTCTGTATATTACGTAAACTACTCAAAGAATTTGCTTAAAAATTTGTATAGAACTTATTTTCGACCGTCAGAGGAAGAAAAACTTTTGAAAACTGATTTTCTTAGCGCACTTTTAATTTCAAAGCATTTTAAAAATTTTTTAAAAAATTTTTATTTTTAATTTTTTTCTATTTTACGAAAATCATTTCATAGATTTGCTCCAAAATTTGTATGCAAGTTATTTGCTACTGTTTGAAGAAAACAAGCGTTGGAAAACTAATTTTCTCAGCGCAGTTTTAATTTTAGAGCATTTTGAAAATTTTCAAAAAAATTTTTATTTTTCATTTATTTTCTATTTTGCGTAAACTACACTATAAATTTTCTCCAAAAGTTTTATACAATTGATTCGCTATTGTCTGAAAAAAATAAGCTTTTGAAAACTGATTTTCTTAGTGTGGTTAGGATTTTAGAGACTTTTAAAGATTTAAAAAAAAAATTCGATTCTTCTTTTCTTATTTTTTTTTATTCTGCATAAAGTACTTGATGGATTCGTTCTAAAATTTGCAGGGAAATAATTTGCGACTGCCGAAAGAAGGAAAATTTTCCAAAATTGATTTTCATAGTGTAGTTTTAATTTTAGAGCATTTTTTTAATTTTGAAAAAGAAATTTTGAAAAGAAAATGTTATTTATTCAGCCAATTAGATCTCGAAAATTACTCTATAGTTTTGCTTCAAATTTTGCATTTTATCTATGTTTTTGTATAGCTAGACGGGAAGCTATTACAAATTGGTATTCATAGTGTAGTTTTTTTTTATAGAGATATTTTAAGAATTAGAAAAAATTTCCTCGTTAGGAAAAAAATCTTCATTTTTACCCTATTTTCATCCATCTTTGCCTCTCTCTTCCTATTTCCTAATCACTCTCTCAAATTCACTAATTTTTATTGAATAGAAATTGTATTTTACATTGGAATCACATTTAAGAAAATAAAATCAAATTAAACTCAATAAGCTCTATGAGAAAGCATTGCGCCAAAGCACTTGGCAGCGTGTTTTTTTCTTGATATAACGGATGGTGTTTCTACAAATGATAAAAAAACTCTATTAGACAAAGACAGATAGTTCGGCCTGCTCTTAAATCATTCCACGTTTATATATTGCAATATTTTTAGTATTAATTCATTGTGTCAAACCTAATCTGCCTTTTGCATATGGCCACGCGTTCAAAGGCATAGCCCACTAGACGCTTGCATTTAATTCACTTTAGCATGAATTTATTTGAGTAGCATTTATCTTAGAACACGTCAATCAATCCTAAAATGGTAACCCTATGCCCTTAAAATGGTGACCCCTGTCGTTTCAGGTGAATTCTGTGCATCAAAGTGACTATTTAAAAAGTGTATAAGAACATTAAAGAGACGATCGCGCACATACATATAAAAAGAAACCTTTTTTCTCTGTACAAGTGCAGTGAGTGACCACGTGTCATCAAAATTTTTTTCTCTCCTTATGAACTCGAACTTTTTCAAGTTATTTTTAAAACAAAAAATTAAATGTTCAACACAAACAACCTAATAAAAAGTTCGCGCCACGTGTTAAAGTATAAATAAAAATTTAAGTGTGTGCAGCGTGTTACAAGCATGGTGTGCCAGGCATGGTAGAGCCTCTACCGCCAATAGAAGCGTCTCTTAAATAGCAGTTCTATTCAACGTCAGATGCTACCACGTGGGGTAGTGCAGAATATCTGAACGCTACCATTAAAGAGTCGAGAGTTTTCGTTGCGCACGACAACGACGACGCTCTTACAAATAGCGCACGAGGCACACACCTCGTCTCTTCTGACAACGAAGACGAACAGCTTGACACATCAAGCAATGTGCTAGACACAGTGAACGTAATGTTTCATGTCAAATTACCCGCCTTCAAGTGCGATCGACCTCAGCTATGGTTTCATCAGGTCGAATCAGCGTTTCAGGTACACCGCATTACGTCAGATACATCTAAATTTTACTTAACGATCACAGCGCTCTGCCCAACTCTTCTGCCAGAAATTGCAGACATTCTCGAAACGCCTCCAGAAGCAAATGCTTATCAAGCCCTCAAAGCTTGCATCATTGAGTGTTTCGCCGACTCTTCAGATAAAAAGCTTACCAAAATGCTCAATTAGCTTGAACTAGGATATAAAAAGCCTTCGCAACTCTATCGTCAGATAAAAGAGTATGCACGTGACAACGCATTTCAGGATTTACTCCGCGTTGAATGGATTGACCTGATGCTTCCAGAAATCCAAGGATTGCTAAAAATCTTCAAAACAGAAGAAACATAAAAATTGCTACGCATAGCAGATGAACTTGCAGAAAGCCCGTTTGTGCCTCATGTTAATGCCATCAGCAACGACGCAGTGCTCGCTGTACATGACAGAGCATCAGATTTAGTAGATATAAAACTGCCTCTAAACCAATTAATTTCCGTTTTTAGAGAAACATCTGATCGAATAAATCTATTAACGGCAGGCCGGAGTAGATCCTGATACCGACCGAGTAACAATTGAGTTGTTTGTTATTTACTCAAGTATTAATCGGTGTATCTTCAAATTAAAGGTTAAGCGCAATAGATATTATTATTATGAACATCTATGCACAAGAAAAAAAAATTTTACCGCTTTGTTTTTGAGAAAAGTAAGGAACACCGAAGTAAAAGTTTATGTTTATAATATTTTTGCGTTCCTTACTTTTCTCAAAAACAAATCGGTAGATTTTTTTCTTCTGGTGCATAAATATTTGTAATAATAATATCTATTGCGCTTAACCTTCAATTTGCAGATACACCGATTAATACTTGAGTAAATAACAAAAATTTCAATTAGACAAGGACAGCGAATCCGGCCTGCTCTTAATGGAAAACCTCAATGATGCTTTAATGTCTCTCGTTTTTTCAGATCTGACACTAGACAGTAGTCCAGAGACAGATCCAGATCAAGGGACAGGCCTCACTCTAATGGTGTTAGCTACTACAAGACCAAATTCGGCACTGCTGCGAAAACCTGCTTGCTTCCTTGTACCTTCAGCACCTCAAGGACAACCGGTCAGAGAAACTAACACGACTGCTGTCGAGCAATCCAGCAGACAGCAGCCCCAACATTGCCTCGGATTTTTCAGGCCCCACATGGCCAGAAAATTGCTTACACGTCACTGATCGCAACTGAGGCATGCGATTTTGGGTAGATAGTGGTTCAATTGTATCTCTACTACCTGTTACGGGTAAATCCCCCAGAGAGGAACTTCAGTAAACATTTCTAGCTGCAGCTAACGGCTCACCTATTTTCTCATACAGTCGAAGAACCTTACACTTATTAAATTACATAGAATTTTTAATTGGTCTTTCTTTGTAGCTAACATAAACTCTTCAATTTTAGGTGCAGATTTTCTACCCCACTTCAGCCTTCTGCCAGACCTCAAGCGTGCTCGCCTTATGGACGAGATGACGTCATGCTCCGTCAGCTGCGGAATACTAAGCTCGCAGGCTCACTCGATCTTGACGCTCTCTCCGTCTTTACATATATTCAAAGACAAGGGTGCATAAGATGAACAAGAGAAATTCTGTGGTCTTTCTGCTTCAGTCTAACATTACATAGTCACAACTGGTCCACCTGTTTTTGACCACCAATTTAGACAAATTCCGCCCTACAGGTGATTACAGAGCTCTCAATGCTCAAACGGTACCGGACAGATACCCTCTTCCTCGAATCATTGATCAGCTGCTCCAGCTTAGTGGTAAAAATAATTTTTCAACGCTAGACTTATCAAGAGCGTACTTTCAGATTCCTGTAGCTGAAGAAGATATCCCCAAGACGGCCATCAGGACTGCATTTGGGCTCTTCGAATTCTTAGGAATGCCACTAGGTTTACGCAACGCAACTCAGATCTTTTAACGCTTTATACACAGCATCTTGGGTCATCTAACTTTTGTAACTATTTATCTGAATCTCTTAATCGCCTCATTATCACTAGAGCAGCATATTGAGCACCTACGTACTGTTTTCGACTTAATTTTACTCAACGAGCTCAAAATCAATTGGGAGAAATGCAACTTCGCTAAGACAAAAGTAATCTTCCTAGGATTCAAGGTAAATACTACTGGATTTTCCGCACCTTATGAAAAGGTAGAAGCCATTGCTAACTATCCATGTCCTAAAACAATATGGGATCTTAGACGTTTTTTAGGAATTATGAACTATTATAGGACACTTATCCCTCATATAGCACACACACAAGCTGTTCTCAACAGTCTTATCAAAGGATCAAAGAAGCGAGACAAAACTAAAATTTCATGGGAACTACATCTCATAGCAGCTATTGAGGACACTAAGAAAAATCTCGTTAACGCTACAAAGTCTAGCTTTCTAGATCACAACACTAAAATCATCCTCACCACAGATGCTTCCTCGACTGCTATTGGGGGTTCATTAGAAGAATTAGTCGACGGTGTCTGTAAACCTTTAGGATTTTTCTCTCGCAAGCTTTTTTCAGCAGAAAAGAATTATAGTCTGTATGATCAAGAACTTCTAGCCACCTTCGCTTTGCTGAAATTTTTCGCACACATCCTTGAATGTCAAGAATTCATTATCAGGACCAATCAAAAACCACTGGTTGAAGCGCTTCAGCAACGCCCAGAGAAAGCTTTGCCTCGTCAATAGCATTAACTGGATTACATAAGCCAATTCTGCACCTCATTTGTACAATAGCTACTACTTCTTTTTCGTTTCTACTGCTTTAATTTTAACTTACAATAGCTTAAATTGTTTGTTAAAAAGTAAACTTAAAAATTAGAGTAATTGGTGACAGTATTTATAATGATTACATTACTCATTAATCGCTCAAAAAAGTACTTTTTAGAGCTTACCTTTGTACAGACTTTGGCGTCGCGTGGGCACGCGTGAACGGTACTTTTTTGAGTGATTAATTAGTAATGTAATCATTATAAATACGAATAGGCGGCAATTTTCCCGATGAAATACCGCCCGCGGAACAGAACCACCAGTGCTACCACAACATTATACTAAAATTTTGAATCGCAACATAAAAATTTTATAATGCATTCGCACGATCGGTAAAAATGACAACTATATTTATTGTCGTGAATTTTCATAAACCTTAACGCTAGATAGCGACAGTGTTGCTCGAGTTTAATCGCGATTAGAAAAAAGTCTTATTACTGAAATATAATAATACGGTTTCATCTCTAAGAACTTGTAGGTATTTTTTATTGATTTAATAATGAAAATTTTTCAATAGTTAATTAAACAAAACAATGAAGATAAACAAACTCTGGACTTAAGATAAATATATGGATTCCTCTCACCTATTATGTTTTTATAATCTGTTTGAATTTTTGGAAAATAAAATTCCTTTTATTTTTTGTACATTCAAATTTTATTTAATTTTTATTTGTTACACTTATAACGATATATAAAATTTGGAAAATGATATAAAATATTTCAAAATAGTTAGAAATTTTAAATGAATGTTCAAAATGACAAAGATGGAGACAAGGGCTACATAAAGCAAAAAATATTTTAAGTAAAATAACATTTATTCACTTTCATTTCTCAAGTATAAAAATATGAAATTGTTATAATAAATTAATGATTTTCACTTGATGAAAAAAAAAAAATAAAATATGTATCATGACAAATATTAGAAAACGATGTTAAGAGGAGGTCACGTATCTCCATCCTTTTCTAATCAAAGAATTAAGTATTTGCAAAAACTAATAACTTTATCGAAAAATGAAGAGAAAGCCCAATCGCGTATTAAAAAAAGCTATATTTTCTTTAATGAAAAAGAATTAATTTTATTGCTTCGTTCTCAAGAAAACTTTGAAAAACCAAATTTTCCAACCTAACCTCTATGTTTTAAGTTTTTCAAGGTTTTCTTGAAAACGAAGCGAGAAAATCAATTCTTTCTTATTAGAAAAAATAGCTTTTTTTAATACGCGATGGGGCTTTCTCTTTATTTTTCGCTAAAATTATTAGTTTTCGTGAATAAATCAGTTCGTCGATTAGAAAAGGACAGAAAAAGTCGACCTGCTCTTAATATGAATCATAAAAATAGAATTTGTTTTTTTACTAATTCATAGGTTGTCAAGACACATGCTTTTTCTAACAATTTATTAGTTTTATAGGAACTTGTAATGTTGAATCGATGACATTTTGAAAAAAATTGTCATGTTAAAATACTTCATTTTATTAATTGTCATCTTGAACGAATAATTGAACATAAATAATTTATTATGAATATTTTATTTTTCTTATAATCTAATAAATATTCTAATGATACTAAAGAATAATTGTACAAAACAATAAATATTTGAGTGCTTATATTGTTCATAAGCACAATAGAGAGAGAGAGAGAGAGAGAGAGAGAGAGAGAGAGAGAGAGAGAGAGAGAGAGAGAGAGAGAGAGAGAGAGAGAGAGAGAGAGAGAGAGAGAGAGAGAGAGAGAGAGAGAGAGAGAGAGAGAGAGAGAGAGAGAGAGAGAGAGAGAGAGAGAGAGAGAGAGAGAGAGAGAGAGAGAGAGAGAGAGAGAGAGAGAGAGAGAGAGAGAGAGAGAGAGAGAGAGAGAGAGAGAGAGAGAGAGAGAGAGAGAGAGAGAGAGAGAGAGAGAGAGAGAGAGAGAGAGAGAGAGAGAGAGAGAGAGAGAGGGAGAGGAGAGAGAGAGAGAGAGAGAGAGAGAGAGAGAGAGAGAGAGAGAGAGAGAGAGAGAGAGAGAGAGAGAGAGAGAGAGAGAGAGAGACAATGAGTGTATATATATATGCGGACATTTCACGCCAACTGATAGAGCAAAAAAATAAAAATCGTTGAAACTCAAAGAATTTATTCTTTTTGTTACCCAAAATATGTAAAAAAAATTTCAAGGATCTAGATTGAAAGGATCAAGAGTTACAGGACCTTAAAATTTTAAAATTTTTTAAAATTTTTGGAAAAGTCCCAACTTTATCATTTTTTTCTGAAAATCCTGATGTTTTAGAGAAAAATGCATAATAACACTTCTTGTTGTAAATGAAGAAGAGAGTTAGCAGGATTTTTTACAGACCTCAATTTCGCAGTTTTCTGATTGGCTCTTATATGTAAAACATGGTTCTTGAAATTATATAATGTTTGCCACTGCTAAAATTGGCTTTTGAAGGCTTATTTTTTTCTATTTTTTATTAACTTTAAAATAAATTTTGGTTCGTGTAAGCAAAAGTCACTGATAACGAGTTATCACAGTTTTAAATATACATTTTCATGTAAAATTTATTTTTCTTATTGAAAATAGCCTGTCACATACTAAACATGATCATCTGGTTTTAATACTCAAAAACTATTGAAATAAGTTTAAAAATCATTTAGTTGAATGTCATTTATCAATTATAAGCCCAATTATTAATTAAACAACACTCCTTATTATTATAATTACAATTAATTTCAAAGGAAAATAAGAGTTATCCCAAAATTAAATAATTATTCTTCAATAAGAATTTACTTATTTCAAAGAATTGATTCATCAATAAAAAAGAATAATTAAATAATCACTATTTTCCTTGCCTTAACTTTCTATAAAAAGTATCAGTAAAATGGAAAATGATGATATCATTTTGGAACATGCGCTTAAAAGAAATGATAGAGGCTTTTATTACAATGCATTAGATTAAATAAGCTGTTATAATTAGAATACTGATTTTTAGAGTAGCATTAATAATTTCATTAATACAAGGTACATCTTGAGTAATGTTCATAGGTGCTACACGAACAAAATGAAAAGTTTTCAAGGTTATTCAAGTACCAGGTCCTCTAATACTTTGTGCAGCTAAAGCACCAACTGCAGTGACTGGTTCAATTTTTCTTTCATATATTGTTTTTTGCTTGTATCAATAAATTCAAGAAGTTGTGACACAGTTAAACGTATAATATACCTGTAAACTGGGATATCTGGTTTAATATGTTGTCTAATCCTATCAATTATAATTGCAACTGTTTTCAAAAATTGAGCTGATTCTTGCTTAAATTCTTAACTTACACAAGAATATTTCTCGGACATCAAAAGTTCAGGGGTTACTTTAATAATACTAGGGCTGTCTAATGGATTTTCAATTTTGTACGTTGATGTAGATTTAATATATCATCAAGAACTCTTTTATAATTAATAAGACAGTCTTTGCCTTCCATATACGTTGGCTCCATAGAATCTACACGATAAAGAATTTAAACAATATCAACAAAAGAATTTTCAACTGTCATATCATAATGTAAACTAAGATCTTCTTAACTCTTACCATTCTTCTTTGCGTATATCCAGTTTCAGCAATTTTAACAGCTGTATCTACAGCTGTTCATAGATCAAAATCCATTTTTCTTTTTCCATCCAATGAATATAATTCGAACTATATTTCTATTATTTTTTCTTCATAATATTCTGAAAAAAAAACAATTTATAAAACTAAGAGAATATTTTGGTAATTAACTTCTTATTTACTTTTTATATGTAACGGTCTTAAGGGCATACCAGAACTCCTCCTTTTAACAATGTTTCCAATCCAAGTCTATCAATGAACGGTGCGTTTAATCTAGTTTTTCGCTACAATAAAAAAATTTATGAGATTAAACTTAAGTGCGGATAACTCAAAAGATCCATTAAAATACTATGCATAAAAAGTTATAAACTAACATTCAATATATAGTATTTTGAGTCAAAGAATACGTCTATCTGTTAAATAAAAATAAAAATATATATTTAAATAAATAAAGATGGGTAGTCAGAAAGCTTTTGTTTATGATCATCCCCAAAAAATTCATTTAGTGTGTGTTCCAAAATTCTATCATCATTTTATATTGAATTTTCTAGAAAGTTAAGGCAAGGAAAATAGTGATTATTTAATTATTCTTTTTTATTGATGAATCAATTCTTCGAAATAAGTGAATTCTTATTGAAGAATAATTATTTAATTTTGGGATAACTCTTATTTTCCTTTGAAATTAATTGTAATTATAATAATAACGAGTGTTGTTTAATTAATAATTAGGCTTATAATTGATAAATGACATTCAACTAAATGATTTTTAAACTTATTTTAATAGTTTTTGAGTATTAAAACCAGATGATCATGTTTAGTATGTGACAGGCTATTTTCAATAAGAAAAATAAATTTTACATGAAAATGTATATTTAAAACTGTGATAACTCGTTATTAGTGACTTTTGCTTACACGAACCAAAATTTATTTTAAAGTTAATAAAAAATAGAAAAAAATAAGCCTTCAAAAGCCAATTTTGGCAGTGGCAAACATTATATAATTTCAATAACCATGTTTTACATATAAGAGCCAATCAGAAAACTGCGAAATTCAGGTCTGTAAAAAATCCTGCTAACTCTCTTCTTCATTTACAACAAGAAGTGTTATTATGCATTTTTCTCTAAAACATCAGGATTTTCAGAAAAAAAATGATAAAGTTGGGACTTTTCCAAAAATTTGGAAAAATTTTCAAATTTCCAGGTCCTGTAACTCTTGATCCTTTCAATCTAAATCCTTGAAAATTTTTTTACATATTTTGGGTAACAAAAAGAATAAATTCTTTGAGTTTCAACGATTTTTATTTTTTTGCTCCATCAGTTGGCGTGAAATGTCCCATATATATATATATACACACTTGTAACAGATCTCTCTCTCTCTCTCTGTCTCTACAGGGACTTGTGATAAGAAAAGTGCTTATGAACAATATAAGCACTCAAATATTTATTGTTTTGTACAATTATTCTTTAGTATCATTAGAATATTTATTAGATTATAAGAAAAATAAAATATTCATAATAAATTATTTATGTTCAATTATTCGTTCAAGATGACAATTAATAAAATGAAGTATTTTAACATGACAATGTTTTTTCAAAATGTCATCGTTTCAACATTACAAATTCCTATGAAACTAATAAATTGTTAGAAAAAGCATGTGTTTTGTCAACCTATGAATTAGTAAGAAAACAAATTCAATTTTTATGATTCATATTAACATCGTTTTCTAATATTTGTCATGATACATATTTTATTTTTTTTTTTCATCAAGTGAAAATCATTTATTTTATTATAACAATTTCATACTTTTATACTCGAGAAATGAAAGTGAATAAATGTTAATCTACTTAAAATATTTGTTGCTTTATGTGGCCCTTGTCTCCATCTTTATCATTTTAAACATTCATTTAAAATTTCTAACTATTTTGAAATATTTTATATCATTTTCCAAATTTTATATATCGTTATAAGTGTAACAAATAAAAATTAAATAAAATTTGAATGTACAAAAAATAAAAGGAATTTTATTTTCCAAAAATTCAAACAGATTATAAAAACATAATAGGTGAGAGGAATCCATATATTTATCTTAAGTCCAGAGTTTGTTTATCTTCATTGTTTTGTTTAATTAACTATTGAAAAATTTTCATTATTAAATCAATAAAAAATACCTACAAGTTCTTAGAGATGAAACCGTATTATTATATTTCAGTAATAAGACTTTTTTCTAATCGCGATTAAACTCGAGCAACACTGTCGCTATCTAGCGTTAAGGTTTATGAAAATTCACGACAATAAATATAGTTGTCATTTTTACCGATCGTGCGAATGCATTATAAAATTTTTATGTTGCGATTCAAAATTTTAGTATAATGTTGTGGTAGCACTGGTGGTTCTGTTCTGCGGGCGGAATGTCATCGGGCAAATTGCCGCCTATTCAGCAGTAGAAACTTAGCTATAAGCTAACAAAGATTTAAAAAATCACGTTTTTTCAAACTTTGCTATTTTTTTGTGTCGATGCAATGCATTTTAGCAAAACATTTATCATAAACTTTTTTGCTCAAAATAACCTAAAAAATATGATAAAACTTTCTTTTTCTGGAAAAAACGCATATTTATAATTTGTTTATAAAAATTGTTAATAATTATTAAAATGCCATTTTTAGACTTTCTACCTGAAAAATTCGGATTTAGCAGGTCAAAATATTTAAAAAAATCTGGGTAGCATCGAGGACCTCGATCGGCTACGACTTATGTAGTTTGCCCCTGGACGTCTGCTTTACGCAACTGAATGATTTCTAAGAAATCTAAGATAATTTTCTTTTTGTTAAGCACTAAAATATTTGATATACATACACAAATACTTTTTTGAAGAAGAATCAGTTCCCTCATCTACAATTAATGAGTATTTTGAATCATTAATGTGTTTAATTGTTTCACGTAGAAAATTTGGAGCAACCACTTATTTAATTCAATTAACACACTTTGTTCGATGCAATATTAAATAATTCATTTTCAAATTATTTAGTATTTCACAAAGATAATCCATGCTTCTTATAGAGCTGTGGTATGCAATAAATCCAGCTAATTTCATATCACGTTCTTTATCTTGATTATTATTATTTGATTTGAATATGCTTGAAATTTGATTTTATTGAGAACCCAAATCATTTCTTTTTTTAATGTGTGCATCAGATTCCCGATGGGCTTTTGAATCAGCAACGTGTGCTCAATCACGATCACATACAATGCAATATGTTTGCTTAAGAGCATTGCCTTTGTGACTCTTCTTGAGCCATTCTAGGACCAATAATCAATATATATATATATATATATATATATATATATATATATATATATATATATATATATATATATATATATATTTGTATATATTTTTTATATACATCTGTGGATATATTTACAGATGTTACTATAACTTTAATAGGTTAGAATGCAGTTATAATGTTTAATTATTTACCTTAAGACAAGCTTTCTTTTCCCAAGAAGTTAAGTATGCTCTAGGTTTCTCTGGTTTTTTAGATTGACTTTTTCAGATGTACTCATTTTCGTTTTATTTTTTAGCAAGATTTTTATTTTTTCTACTCGAAGTAATTCGTAAAATTTTTCTTTAATCCTGGATAACGACACTCCATATATATATATGTATATATATATATATATATATATATATATATATATATATATATAGTAAAAGAAGAAAAGAGACCAAGATTAATGTGAAATATAAAAGATCCACATGACACAGTAGATACCAGAAAATGTTGAAATATTATGTGTCGCCAAATTCGCCAAGAAATAAATAGAATTTTCGCCTAAAAATCGCTTACCGTAAAAATTAAAATGTCAAATGTCAATTCCGAGATTTGACATTGGCCCTGGTTGTTCCAGTAGCAATTGTTATTGACGCCTCCATGCATCCTGCTGTGTCCGCATATCAAAGTTTGGAGGTTAGGTATGGTGTTAAAGTAGTAGAAGCGTAATTTAAGAGCATCACTATGTAAGCGTTGTAAGGATAAGCGTTGTTTAAGGGTAAAACTAGTTTTGAATTAAAAAAGATGGTATTTTTCTCAAACAATGAATATACAAAATTGTTAATAGAAGCGAGTTTTGCATTCTTGGCGTCAGTCCCCATAGGAGAAATTACTAAGCTTACTTGTAACATTATATGCATGAGATCAGTGTATATCGGTCAAACTAGGAACTAAAAATTCTAAAGCTAAATCGCTTTTATTGCTGAGAGATGATACAGGTTTGTAGTAGACAAAAGAACTGCTTTCAATCGATGTTTGCGTCGGGAGAAGAGTAGAAATATCTAGTTCTCTCTCCATACCCTCACCACATTATGCATATAGGAAAGCCATTTTCATAATTTATTTGATTCCTAAAATATTGGATACGCTTCTCAATACTTTCTTCTTTTGCCTATACTAAACTTATTTGTCTTTCTCTTTGTCTTGTTTCTTTTCTTGCTCGATGTGTTGTATACGAGAACACGAGCTTGTGTTGACTGTCATTTGCACTTAGCAGTAGCACCTTTATATCCATTTTATTCCATAATATCAGAAATTTTATAAGCAGCTTTTTTCTTTTTGAATTCCGTCTCGACTCTCGAACACGACTGTTAAAAGACTCTATAAAATGTTCTCTTTTATTCTTTACTTTCTATTATACGTCCAAACCTATTCAAACGGCTTCTTTGCTAACTGCTTTGACCCGCCTGGTAAGATATGCCACAACTTTTTTAAATAATTCACCGAGACAGCTCCCAATACCAGTTCCTCTTTGAAAAGCGGAACCTGAGTAAACATTTTTAATACCACTTCCACCACCAGCTTGCTCATCGTAATAATGAATATAATATTTCATATTGCTATTAACGACTACACTTGAAATAAAGCGTAACCGTCAGCGTTCCATACTCGAGCTGTATTTTACGCCCATGTTGATCTCTTACATAGATAACAATATTTCGAAAGGTGTGATGCAGTAGAGGTATATATTGAATCGGTGCGAACTGACGATGGTTGATCCAAATTCGTACTTTGATTTTTCCAGGGCTATTATGCGTAAAAGTGCCGTTTCCGTATCACTGACTACGTAAGGTTCGCATATGTCTGTGTAAACATAAAGCTAATTAGGTATGGCCCATGCTAAATTATTTGGTCTATTGTCTAAATTTGTACTTGTCCCTGAGTTGGAAGTGACAAAAATTCCTGTTTCTCTGTGGACAATTCTTCGAAACCCAAAATTCGATGAATTTTTTCGTTGAAAGTCGTGTAATGCGGCTCTTCGCAATTGCAAATCCGTTTTAAGAAGGGGCCGAACTATCTGTCTTTGTCTAATAGCGTTTTTCATCATTTATGTAAACACTATCCGGTATAACAAGAAAAAAATAGCAGCCCTTGCTAGATATTAGTATAATAAGTAAATTTTGTAATAACAACTAAATTTTTTACCGCATAATTTTTGACTAATTAGAGATCTACTAGTAATCTAGAATATAACCTATCTTTTTTTGGTAGGTCTCTAATTATTCAAAAACTATGCAGTGAAAAAATTTGGTTGTTATTGCAAAATTTACTTATTATACTAATATCTAGCGGGGGCTGCTATTTTTTTCTTGTTATACCGGATAGTGTTTACATAAATGATGAAAAACGTTATTAGACAAAGACAGATAGTTCGGCCCCTTCTTAAAGGGTATTTTCATACCATCATAGAGTTTTACCTTATCTACATTCAAATTATATATTTTCTTATTTTTAAACTCTTTCAACGTCTGATGCATTTATTCAAGTATTAAATTCATCTGGATATCCTCCCCACTTTACAAATAACTGTTTTTTTATTTCCGCTTGCTCTAGTTCGAAAAACACGTTCAATCTTAAATTTTTGATCATCCTGTAGTCATCGTGATCCTACAGGAGCCAATTCATTGTATGAAAAAATCCGTCAATGTCTTCTCCTTGCAAATCTTGTAACTCGAAGGTATAAAGATTTTGCCCGACAAAAAAAAGTTTGACTTTAAATACTTCCTCCCTATGATTCTTCTCAAACTTTTTCGCAAAGGTTCCCTTAACAGCAGGCCGGAGTAGAACCTGATACCGACCGAGTAACAATTGAGTTGTTTGTTATTTACTCAAGTATTAATCGGTGTATCTGCAAATTGAAGGTTAAGCGCAATAGATATTATTATTACAAATATTTATGCACAAGAAAAAAAAAATCTGTCGCTTTGTTTTTGAGAAAAGTAAGGAACGCCGAAGTAAAAGATTATGTTTATAATATTTTCGCGTTCCTTACTTTTCTCAAGAACAAAGCGACAGATTTTTTTTTTCTTGTGCATAAATATTTGTAATAATAATATCTATTGCGCTTAACCTTCAATTTGCAGATACACTGATTAATACTTGAGTAAATAACAAAAATGCCAATTAGACAAGGACAGCGAATCCGGCCTGCTCTTAATCGGACTCTCAACGCGATGTAAATCATTATTATTTTCATTGGTTAGTTCACAACACTCATCCACCATAAAAATTTTTGGATGTCCAACGGGAAATTATCCACGTTTGCATACATGAGGATAAGGAGTCGAAATACAAGGAGTAAATACAAGGGGTCGAAAAAAGTGGTTTCCGTAAAATGTCTGTGTGTATATGTGTGTGTATGTATGAATTCAATACGTCAGATAGATCTCAAAAACTACTCGATGGATTAACTTCAAATTTTGCATACAATCTATTTTTTTTCTAACTAGTAAGGAAGCTATTATGAATTGGTTTTCTGAGCATTTTTTTATAGCCATTTTAAAAATTGAAAAAAAATTCCAATTTTTCATTTTTTTTTAATTTTGCGTTAGCTACTCGAAGAATTTGCTTATTAATTTGTATGGAAATTATTTTTGACCGCCAAAAGAAGAAAAACTTTTCAAAACTGATTTTCTTAGCACACTTAATTTTAGAACATTTTTAATTTTCTTTAAAAATTCTTATTAGGCACGACCGCTGTACGGAAGTACCTTATATTTTCTACATCGCGAAAAATGTAACCCCTTAAAATATGTTATTTTATGATAAAAAAACTCATTTTTATAGCAAAATAAGACTATTACGAGTCTTCCTTAAAATGTATGTATGAATGTATGTGTGTGAGAAATCAAGTTTGTAAATTTTCTCGACGTGTTTTTATTTGATCTAAATAATTCAAACGAGGAATTATTTTGAATAATAACACAAGTGAACGTCCCAATTTTGAAAAAAACTGGTGTGGCAGTCTTTGGGACTGGCCGATAGAAGTGAAACTTCTTTACGAAATTATAGAACTCATAAATGTTTATTTAAGTTCTATCACTGTTTTATTTAATTTTAAAATAATTTTAAAACTAAATAATTATAAAATGAAATAAAATTAAATTAAAATAATTTATTTGAGGAATGAATTTTTTTTTAATTTTAAATGAGATGGTGTATAAAATGTTTGTTAATAATGTTTATTTTACAAAAATACAATTTAAAAAATGTAGGGAAGAGAGGGGTTCACCATAAAACATTAAAGAGAAAGAAAGAAAAAGAGAAAACGAGTGCTATTGCTTTCTTTATTTATTCAGATCAAATTCAGATATTTGTATCATATATATAGTATACATGTATACATATACTATATCTGTGCGTTTGACATCAAGTCAGTCCTGCCAATTTTTCTTTATTTGTATTTAGTACCTTGATTTACATATAGGAGGCATGGACGCTCCTCTTATATATATACACTTCCGTTTCATTAGTTCCGTTGCGTGTACCGTCATGAAATCAATTCACTCCCGTATAATTTTTTTATACGGCTCTTATGGGAAGTGTACACCGTCGGTAAAAAAGTTTCACTTCAAAAATTGTTAGAAGCATTTTTAAATAGGCATCTTTTAAATGGTCAAAAAAATGGATTTTTAGTGATAACTTGAAAAATACGATCTTCTTTCAAAAATTATATTCAATAAAAGTTATAAAATATAAAATAATGAATCTCTTTTATATCATTTATTTTTCTCTAAAGTTAATATTTTTCAAATTGTTCATGAAAAATGTTGAAATCGAAGGCTTTATAATGATAATTTGATAAATATTATTTAAAATATGTGTATATACATATATATATATATATATATATATATATATATATATAGTGTATATATATATATATATATATACACATATATATATAATATTAAACAGATGTATCTTATTTTTTTTTATAAATTTTATTTTATATACTTTTTTCAAAAATCGTTTTTTTCAAGTTATTACAAAAAAATTATTTCTTCAACCTCTAAGGGGATAACTGTTTTAAAACCACTCAAAAGATTTTTTTTAAACTGCTAGCATTTATTTGTATTATTGTTTTGAATCATCCCCCATCGGAATGATTCAGATCGAATAAAAACTTTATACAAAACTTTACTTTTAAGCTACTTAACTAAAAATAATTTTTTTTACTTGTAACTTTTAATAGATTATCCTATCTAAAACTTTAAAAAGTATAAATTAATGAAAATATGTCTTTTTCACATAACATAAATTTCTTCGAAATCAATTAACTAAATTCACAAGAAAAATTTAAATAATTATAAATTTGTTTTTTCAAATAAATACAATGAATCGAAACCTCCTGTTGAAAGTTGCGGTAAAAAATACAATGAAAAAAATAAATAAGATTAACTTTCAATGTTTTTGCGTTTGTAAATGATTTGCTTTAATGTTCTTTAAATATCACATAGCAAGCGCGAAGCGCGAGCATTTTTGGTCGCGCCTTATACGCAAGAAGCGAAGCTTTTTGCATGTATTGCATCGCTTCGCGATGCAAGGTCCGAGGTCCGAGCCGCAGCGGCCCAAAGGGCTGCTCTGGCGAGCTACTTTTTTATTTTTATTTCTATTTTACGAAAACTATTCGATAGATTTGCTCCAAAATTTGTATGCAAGTTATTCGCTACCGTCTGGAGAAAACAAGTTTTGGAAAACTAATTTTCTCAATGCAGTTTTAATTTTAGAGCATTTTGAAAATTATCAAAAAAATTTTCATCTTTCATTTATTTTCTATTTTGAGTAAACCATACGATAAATTTTCTGCAAAAATCGTAAACAATCAATTCACTATTGTCTGAATAAAATTAGATTTTGAAAACCAATTTTCTTAGCGTGATTACGATTTTAGAGATTTTTAAAGATTTTTGAAAAAATTTTGATTTTTCTTTTTTTCTTTTTTTTACGTACAGTACTCAATAGTTTTGTTCTAAAATTTGCAGAGAAATTATTTGCGATTGCCAAAGGAAGGGAAATTTTCAAAAATGGATTTTCTTAGAGTAGTTTTAATTTTAGAGCATTTTGGAAATTTTAAAAAATAAATTTTTAAAATGCTCTAAAGCACTTAGCAGCGTTTTTAATTTCATAATACGGAATTATGTTTTTAGTTTTCTCGCTAAAAAAATCATTCTTGAGCGTTTTACGTAATTTTACTCATTAAAGGATGATTACGCACATATTCTGCTATTTCGGAATTTTCAAGTTTAATTTTATCGAATTCGCACTCCCATGTGTAGCGAACTTCATGTTCACATTGTCGAATTTTATTGTTTTTACGAATGTATTTTCATTAGCTTCATTAAACGTACACCCAAAAGTGAGGCGCGTATCCCAATTTTTATTAAAACATTTGAGACAACCATGCGTGTAGCAACCTTCATATTCAAAAACTATATTCTTTTTAACCTGATTTTCCGGTATAGGAGGTAAAAATCTGTCTACGAGAAAACCTTTAGGCAACATGAATTCTCTCACTCTACCAGCATGAGTAATTACACGACTAATTTCTTGTTCACAGCCTAATGACCATTTAGATGATTTCTAAGTAAGTTTATCAGTACGATGATAGCCCGTAAGAGATATAATTTTAGCAGTTTTAGGTAATAAGGAATTCTTTCTATGAACAAAAGAATACGCGCTTGCGATCGTAGTGGCACGTGTAAATGGACAGATCCATCCTACGTCTAAGAAAATTTTTCCAAAAGCCAAATATGCGTGCCTTAAAATTTCAACGTCCATGCGACAATATTCTACGATTTCGTTCTTTAAATTAAATATACGTCCGCATAAGGTTTCGAAATTATGCAATTTAAAAAATGTTTATTTACATATATACATGTACGCATAAAAAAATAGCTATAGCGTAAAGAAGAGAGACAGTATATACGTGTGAGTATGTATATGGGAGTGTGTGTAGTTACGATAAAAAGAGGCAGAATGAGTGGAACGAAACGAATTAAATCAAAGTGGACAAAATTAAAAGTTTACATAAATGCATGCAAAAGACTCATTAAAAAGAAGAAAAATGAAAAAGAATGATTTTAATAAAAATTAAAATTAATGAAATAAATATATAAGACGGCTATAAAAATCAATAAACTTAAAGAATGATGGATAAGAATCTACGAACGTATATATATAGATCGCTACGAAGTAGGCTTTGGGTATTTCGACATTTTTCACTATCGATTTTTCGAATTTTCAAAATTTTACTGAAGAAATAATTTTACTTTAAATTGTAAAACGTTCGTAATTGATGCATACAGATATACAAATAATATTGAGATTTTGGGGACATGTCCCCAAAATCTCAACATGTCCTCAAAACCTACGTTCCATGAGCGAATGTTCCCAATACCTGCAATGTACGCTAATATCTTTGTGCGTATGTCTGTATATGAGCATACATGAATATATAACAGTAGCGCGCATGACTGAAAGTATATATATATATATATATATTTACGTTCTTGTAGGCCGTATTCGTGTCAGTATGTAGAGAGCATGCTAAATTTGTATTGGCATCGCATATGTCTCAGAAGCGCTCCACGACTCTTTACAAGATTTATGTCCTTTTTTTTAATTTTTCTTTTTAAACATTAAGAGGAGGCCGTATAATTCTGTCCTTGTCTAATCTAAATTTTCGTTATTGTTAATAAATTAAATATTTTCATAGAAAAGTAAGACAACCGCCCAATAGAGCAAAAGACAAGCAAATGATTCTATTCTATGAAAAAATATGAAATTTTGATTATTTTTCGAGTGAAGTCTGAAACGGAAAAACAATCGAACTTAATTGAGTTGATTCAACTGTTTTTCCGTTTCAGACTTCACTCGAAAAATAATCAAAATTTAATATTTTTTCATAGAATAGAATCGTTTGCTTATCTTTTGCTCTATTGGGCGGTTGTCTTACTTTTCTATGAAAATATTTAATTTATTAATAATAACGAAAATTTAGATAAGACAAGGACAGAATAATACGGCCGCCTCTTAATTTGAAAAGCATCCCTGGTGAAAAAAATCAGGTGACAAGTCACCTGATTTATCAGGTGATTTATCATGCCAAAATATCATGTATAGATTTTGTTGGTTTTTACACGTTTTAAACCATGCTTAGTGAATTTAGAACAATTTTTGAAAAATTTTTCAAATTTTTGAACTTAGAAATTTTTTTGTGATTTAGTCAAAATTTTTTCTAAGACCAAATTATCTAAAAAATTTTCTAAGTTCAAAATTTTCCAAAATTTTCAAAAATTGTTCTAAATTGACTAAGCATGGTTTAAAATGTGTAAAGACCAACAAAATCGTTACATGATGTTTTGGCATGATAAATCACCTGATAAATCAGGTGATTCATCACCTGATTTTTTTTAATAGGGATGACTTGATATGAAGGGGATCTTCATATACAGCTGATTATCACAGTGAATCTCTATACGCAGCCGATTATTACAGGGTATCTCCATATGCAGCCAATTATTACAGCGCATTCCCATATGCAGCTGATTATCGAAGCACATTCCCATATGCATCCGATTATCACAGCGCATCACCATATGCAGCCGATTATAACAGCGCATCCCCATATGCAGCTGATTATTACAGCGCCTCCCTGTATGCAGCCGATTATTACAGACCATCCTCATATGCAGCCGATTATTACAGCACATCCCCATATGCAGCCAATTATTACAACGCATTCTAAACGGATAAAAACTTAAGAAAACGCTTATTGTTAAAAAATGTTAAAATAGAGGTAAAGACAACAATTAATAAATAAAACAGTACATAACTTCTATAAGCATATAAAATAATTGAAATTGAAAAATTTCTTATTTAAAATTATATGAAAGGTAAACAAATTTGTAATTTATAGAGGAATTTTGATAATGTTAGCAATCAATTAAATCAAATTATTAACTTTTTCAAAAAAAATTAATATAAAAAATTTTTTTAAATAATCCATTTTTTGGAGTTAAACGTCTTTAATCTAAGATACTTCTGGTATTATTCACTTTTAATCATTGTTTTTTTATGTTTCATTTATTTTTATTTCATAGGGGTAACATTTAACTACAAATAAATATTCATGGCATTTAATTGATTAAGCTTCTTGATATTAAACTTAATTTTGTAACATGATAGTTTATATTGTTCATTTTTTTTATTAATGCAGCCTTTTTTTGAAACTTTGCATCCGTTTGTGAGATATTTTTTATAAATATAACTGTAGTAAATGATTATATTTTATTGTTTGAATAAATGAATATTTTATTATAAACATTCAACGATCATTATTCGCATTTCTTTCACCTGAACAGAGCGCCATTAAGAGGAAGTCGAGTATATCTGTCCTTTTCTAATCAAAGGATTGATTTTTTTATAAAAACTAATAATTTTAGCAAAAAATGAAGAGAAAGCCGCATCTCGTATCAAAAAAGCAATATTTTCATTGATGAGAAAGAATTAATTTTATCGCTTCGTTTTTAAGAAAACCTTGAAAAACTTAACACCTAGAGGTTAGGGTAAACAATTTGGTTTTTCAAGTTTTTCTTGAAAACGAAGCAATAAAATTAATTTTTTCTTATCAAAGAAAATTTTGCTTTTTTTGATACGAGATGCGGCTTTCTTTTCATTTTTTGCTAAAGTTATTAATTTTTGCTAAAAATTAATTCTTCAAATAGAAAAGGACGGAGATACGTGACCTCATCTTAAATAAGAATGTCGATTTAGTTCTCTTAAGTGTTTTTAATTTTTCAACCATCTTTAATTATAGTCATCAAATCATTGTTTTGTAGATATTTCTCATAACAATTATTTTTCATTTATATAATGTTTTATTAAGATTGACATTACTAAAGAAGATAGACGCTCATCGAAGGATTCTTCTGGGTTACATTTTTCGTCCGAAAGTTTGGGTAACACTTTAACATTGTTGGTATATCTATACAAATAAAAAATGTGCTATATATATAATATATATAGATCTAAAAATACATGGAATTCGGTGGCGTCCCCAAGTAGCTGGGTGACAGAACTAACTCATTTTTGGCAGGAATTTCCCATTTAAGAGTACGCTTCTATAAGCGTCTATATTTATTGACATTACTTTATCATTAAACATACGTTTGAACGTTTAAATATTTACCTTCACCTATATTCAACAACCATTGTCTAAAATTGTTGTCATCGTTAGATACCCTGAGGTTTTTATTTAATATCATACGACTAAATTTTGTCCACAAATAACTATTCTTCAGACAATTTTCAATAATTTCAATGCGACTGCCATGTTTTACAACTGGTAATGTTTGTCTAAAATCCCCTGATACAAGTAATATTTTACCACCAAATATTTCATTTATATCACATAAATCTTGAAACAAACAGTCAACTGCTTCAAAAGCATATTTTGACGTCATGGATATTTCATCCCATATTATTTTTTGTACTTCTTTTAATTTTTTACCCCCTATTGAGTTAGATTTTACGTTACATGTTATAGACTCTGTGGTATTCAATGGCAATTCAAATGTAGTGTGTACTGTTTTTTCCATTTTTTAATAAATTAGCAGCAATTCCTATCCAAGCAACAAATAAAAATAATATACTTGAAAAATTAGCCCATCAATGAAAATACAATTGTTTCTCTATTTTCTTAAACATTCTAAAATGCTATCGTAAATAATTTTTTGTTGATCTTTTAATGTATTTAATTTGATTTGTAAATCATTTAACATGTCATATTTTTTAGTAAATTCTGTTTTATTGATAGATGTGCATAAATCATTTATATGAGTTGATATATCTGGTAAATTAAAATCATTTAAACAACATACATTAATTTGTAAATTTTCTTCAATAATATTTAATGCTATATTTTCACCCACGTTTTTTTTATATTTTGGATGATACAAAAAATGCTATTTTTCATATAAATTTCTAGCATTAATAGAATTATGAAATATACAAAAAATTGCAAATAATTTACAAAAAGCGACAGAAAACTGTATTTAGGATGCTTCTTCTAAGCATGGATCCCACTCTTCATCTTCGTTAACCAAATGTTTGGCTATAGCAGTCTCGAAAAATGAAGGATACGTTATACCATCGACAGTACGTAAATCGTGGAATGAAGTTGCACCTTTGACGTGTAAAACTATTTTATAATCTTATAAAATATTTTTGTCGATCTTTTAGATTTACCAAATACATTCTGCTCAGAATTGATTAGTTAAATTTTTGCCTTTTATTCTATACTTTCAATTTTTGATTGTAACGTACCCAAGTGAATAATAGTTACTTTTTAAAAAAAAATAAATTATGGTCCAAATTCGATGCTAGATTAATTAGCGTATAATATAAACGCGATAGATTTTTAATTTTATGTACGCGACTTATATAATTTTCTTTTTAGGCTGTATTCACAGTAGCATGGAAGTTCAGCAATTCAAAATTCCACCTGTGATAAATTAATAACGGTAAAATTTGCTCCAGTATGCTGAATCGTGGTTCATGATTATTCTTGAATCAACCATACGATACAAAATAACAATTTGATATTTTTTTATTTGTCAAGTATTTTATATACAATAGGAGTAAATACGTATAACAAGCCATATAGAGATACCGAGTAAACATTTCATTATCACACAGTAGCTTTTTTGTGACCGTTTCATTAATTATAAAAATACTTAATATCAACCGAAGATCGTTCTAGCAAACGTAATATGCATGCGAAAAGAGCTTGCATAAATTATTCACACTCATGAAAAATCCCGTGGTTTTAAATCCGATTGCTACAACTAAGCGTTTAAAAGATGTATCCTCGATATACTTATATTTTATACAAGTTCTCAGAAATAGCCCTAGCGTCAATCGCATTAGACGTGCATGTATGATACGATATAACCTATCTATTTACACGTGTTTTCTTGACTCGGTATAATATTATATACATAGTATGATACGACATAACCAAGTTATTTACACGTGCATTCATGATTCGATATACGATTATATATAACCTGGTATACGCGAATCAATAGCTAGGTATAAGCTTACAGTAGTATCCTCGGTATGCATATACGTATAAATAACCAAGCTATTAATACGCGCACTCACACCTCGGCATAGTAATCTCAGTACGCATACACGCGCAAATAACCAAGCTGTTTACATGCGCATACTCACCGCAGTATGAACAGCTCGGTACACTAGCATATTAACTACGCTAAATACACACCGCGGTATAAACAGCTTGATATACTAGCATATCAACCACGCTAAATACACACCGCGGTATAAACAGCTCGGTATACTAGTATATTAACCGCGCTAAATATACATACTAGTATATTAACCGCGCTAAATATACACCGCGTTATAAACAGCTTGGTATACTAGCATATTAACCATGCTGAATATATACCACGGTATAAATAGCTCGGTATACTAGCATATTAACCGCGCTGAATATACACCGCGGTATAAACAGCTCGGTACAATAGTATGCCGTGCTATTTACCCGCGTATACATGCTTCGCTATACGAGCATACGTGTATAAAAATAGCTCGGTATACTAGCATATTAACCACGCTAAATATACACCACGGTATAAACAGCTCGGTACAATAGCATGCCGTGCAATTTACCCGCGTATACATGCCTCGCTATACGAGCATAGACAACGAGGCATACGTGTATAAATATAGCTCGGTATACTAGCATATTAACCACGCTAAATATACACCACGGTATAAACAGCTCGGTACAATAGCATGCCGTGCAATTTACCCGCGTATACATGCCTCGCTATACGAGCATAGACAACGAGGCATACGTGTATAAATATAGCTCGGTATACTAGCATATTAACCGCGCTAAATATTCACCTCGGTATAAACAGCTCGGTACAATAATATGCCGCGCTATTTACCCGCGTATACATGCCTCGCTATACGAGCATAGACAACGAGGTATACGTGTATAAAAACAGCTCGGTACAATAGTATGCCGCGCTATTTAGCCGCGTTTACATGCCTCGCTATACGAGCATAGACAGCGAGGTATACGTGTATAAAAATAGCTCGGTATATACGTATATACACCTAGGTTAACACATATGAACGCACGTATATTACGTGTGTCACGTTGATAATTTTATACTCGTCTCAAAGTTCGTCTGCATGTTTTCCTAGATGCATCATGTATGTTCTCATATCAATGCGTGCAATCAAACTTTAATATTTATTTAAATTAAGAAAAGGAGTTAAGATACGTTTTATTTTTTTTTTCTCTGTGATAATTTATTTAGTTCCTCTGTGATAGTTTATTGTAAGAAATTGATTAGTTTTCATTTGTTTCTTAGAGGTTATGATATTGATATACACAAGTTAAATTATTTTGTATATATACTGTAGAAAGCATTATATTTCTGATTTTTTTTTCAAATAATTGACCAAATGGTGATTAGATGATACTACACTGAGAAAAAAATTTATTTGGATTAAGTAAGGCTTAAGAGGAGGCCGTATAGTTCTGTCCTTGTCTAATCTAAATTTTCGTTATTATGGCTAAATTAAATATTTTTATACAAAAATAAGGGCAGAGCCCAATAGATTTAAGGATGAGCAGACGATTCTATTCTATGAAAAAATATAAAATTTTCATTAATTTTCGAGTGAAGTCTGAAACGAAAAAAGAGTTAAATTTGATTGAAGTGTTCAACTCTCTTTCCGTTTCAGACTTCACTCGAAAACTAATGAAAATTTTATATTTTTTCATAGAATAGAATCGTCTATTCATCCTTAAATCTATTGGGCTCTGCCCTTACTTTTGTATAAAAATATTTAGTTTACTAATTATAACGAAAATTCAGATTAGACAAGGACAGAACTATACGGCCGCCTCTTAATTGAATCAATGAAATCCCTTAGGTGCGGGCGACACATAAAATATTTTGTTACATTAATACAAATATTTTAATCGAGTCAAATAAATATTTCATTTTTTAAAATAAATATTTGATTCTACTAAACATCACAAATATTAGTTGAATAAAATTAATTTATTGTTTTAAAAAAATTTTTTATTTATTCAAATGCATATTTGTTTTTCTAATTGCTTATTTCATTACATCAATATGCATATAGTAACTGCATCAAATAATATTTTGTATTTTCAAATAAATATTTGACTTACTAAATGTCGCAAAGATTGATTCAATAAAATTAATTTACTGTTTTAACAAAATGAATTATCAATTAAAATATCCATTTGTTTTTCCAATTAATTATTTCATCATTTTAATGCTATATTAAAAGTAAATTAGTTCAATATTTTATATTTTCAAATTAAAGTATAATTTATTGAAAATTGCAAAAATTTTATCAATTATTTGACAAAAAAATCAGGAATATAATGCTTTATACAGTATATTTACAACATAATCTAACTAGTGTATATCAATATCATAACCTCTAAGAAACAAATGAAAACTAATCAATTTCTTACAATAAACTATCACAGAGGAACTAAATAAATTATCACAGAGAAAAAAAAAATAAAACGTATCTTAACTCCTTTTCTTAATTTAAATAAATATTAAAGTTTGATTGCACGCATTGATATGAGAACATACATGATGCATCTAGGAACACATGCAGACGAACTTTGAGACGAGTATAAAATTATCAACGTGACACACGTAATATACGTGCGTTCATATGTGTTAACCTAGGTGTATATACGTGTATACCGAGCTATTTTTATACACGTATACCTCGTTGTCTATGCTCGTATAGCGAGGCATGTAAACGCGGGTAAATAGCGCGGCATATTATTGTACCGAGCTGTTTATACCGAGGTGAATATTTAGCGCGGTTAATATGCTAGTATACCAAGCTATATTTATACACGTATGCCTCGTTGTCTATGCTCGTATAGCGAGGCATGTATACGCGGGTAAATTGCACGGCATGCTATTGTACCGAGCTGTTTATACCGTGGTGTATATTTAGCGTGGTTAATATGCTAGTATACCGAGCTATTTTTATACACGTATGCTCGTATAGCGAAGCATGTATACGCGGGTAAATAGCACGGCATACTATTGTACCGAGCTGTTTATACCGCGGTGTATATTCAGCGCGGTTAATATGCTAGTATACCGAGCTATTTATACCGTGGTATATATTCAGCATGGTTAATATGCTAGTATACCAAGCTGTTTATAACGCGGTGTATATTTAGCGCGGTTAATATACTAGTATACCGAGCTGTTTATACCGCGGTGTGTATTTAGCGTGGTTGATATGCTAGTATATCAAGCTGTTTATACCGCGGTGTGTATTTAGCGTAGTTAATATGCTAGTGTACCGAGCTGTTCATACTGCGGTGAGTATGCGCATGTAAACAGCTTGGTTATTTGCGCGTGTATGCGTACTGAGATTACTATGCCGAGGTGTGAGTGCGCGTATTAATAGCTTGGTTATTTATACGTATATGCATACCGAGGATACTACTGTAAGCTTATACCTAGCTATTGATTCGCGTATACCAGGTTATATATAATCGTATATCGAATCATGAATGCACGTGTAAATAACTTGGTTATGTCGTATCATACTATGTATATAATATTATACCGAGTCAAGAAAACACGTGTAAATAGATAGGTTATATCGTATCATACATGCACGTCTAATGCGATTGACGCTAGGGCTATTTCTGAGAACTTGTATAAAATATAAGTATATCGAGGATACATCTTTTAAACGCTTAGTTGTAGCAATCGGATTTAAAACCACGGATTTTTCATGAGTGTGAATAATTTATGCAAGCTCTTTTCGCATGCATATTACGTTTGCTAGAACGATCTTCGGTTGATATTAAGTATTTTTATAATTAATGAAACGGTCACAAAAAAAGCTACTGTGTGATAATGAAATGTTTACTCGGTATCTCTATATGGCTTGTTATACGTATTTACTCCTATTGTATATAAAATACTTGACAAATAAAAAATATCAAATTGTTATTTTGTATCGTATGGTTGATTCAAGAATAATCATGAACCACGATTCAGCATACTGGAGCAAATTTTACCGTTATTAATTTATCACAGGTGGAATTTTGAATTGCTGAACTTCCATGCTACTGTGAATACAGCCTAAAAAGAAAATTATATAAGTCGCGTACATAAAATTAAAAATCTATCGCGTTTATATTATACGCTAATTAATCTAGCATCGAATTTGGACCATAATTTATTTTTTTTTAAAAAGTAACTATTATTCACTTGGGTACGTTACAATCAAAAATTGAAAGTATAGAATAAAAGGCAAAAATTTAACTAATCAATTCTGAGCAGAATGTATTTGGTAAATCTAAAAGATCGACAAAAATATTTTATAAGATTATAAAATAGTTTTACACGTCAAAGGTGCAACTTCATTCCACGATTTACGTACTGTCGATGGTATAACGTATCCTTCATTTTTCGAGACTGCTATAGCCAAACATTTGGTTAACGAAGATATACTGGAGCAAATTTTACCGTTATTAATTTATCACAGGTGGAATTTTGAATTGCCGAACTTCCATGCTACTGTGAATACAGCCAATGTATTTAATAAACTTCGCAAGCTCCGTTCAGGCAGTGGGCCAGATTGGAGGGTAGCTATTAAATACTTTACTAGCAAACTACAAAAAGCTCCGTTCAGGCAGTAGGCCGGATTGGAGTGTAACTGCTAGGACCCTTTTTAACAAACTACACAAGCTCCGTTCGGGCAATAGGCCAGATTGGAGGGTAGCTGTTAAATATTTTGTTAATGAAACGCCAGCTTATTAATAAAGCTAGGCGTTTCCTTTGTTAGTATTTAATGTATTATTATTTTTAATAATAAAAGGAAATATATATTATATTAAATATTCTTTTATTTCAAGCAAAAATATATGTATGTAATTACATAATAAAAAAAAGAAAACTCTCTGGTGAGAGAAAAAGAGAAGCTCTTTAAAGATGTAAGCTCAATTTATTTTATTTGAAAGCTCTTGATATTAACCTGGGGGGTTAAGAGTCGGCCGTATCGCTCTGTCTTGTCTAATCTAAATTTTCGTTATAATAAATAGATTAAATATTTATATACAAATTTAAGGGGTGAGCGCAATAGCGCAAAAGACGAGCAAACGATTCTATTTTATGAAAAAATATCAAATTTTCATTATCTTTCAAGTAAAGTACGAAACGGAAAATGCAATCAAACACAACCGCATATTTTCCGTTTCGTACTTTACTTGAAAGATAATGAAAATTTGATATTTTTTTCATAAAATAGAATCGTTTGCTCGTATTTTGCGCTATTGCGCTAACCCCTTAAATTTGTATATAAATATTTAATTTATTTATTATAACGAAAATTTAGATTAGACAAGGACAGAGCGATACGGCCGACTCTTAAGCCTAGAGCGCTTGTATGTCCTCAGAGTAAATAGAGCTCAATTTGAATTTCTTTTTTAATAAAAACCTTAGATAATAAAGAGCGTAAGCTTAGGCGCTTATATGTCCCAATTGTTATCGGTTTATTAAATTAAGTTTATTTTAATTTTTTGCTTTAAGGCGACTACGGAAGTTCGGTTCGATTTCATTTTGTAGTTTACAAATTACTCTTTCAGTTTCTAAAATTTTTTAAATTTTTTAATTTTCCACCATTTATTATAATCCGTAGAATGGTGGAAAATTAAAAAATCTGAAAAATTTTACATATTGAAAGAGTAATTTGTAAACTCAAAAATAAAACCTAACCTAAAATCCACAGTCGCCTTAAAAAGCAAAGGGCGTTAAGCTTAAGCGCTTGTATGTCCCAATTGCTAAGCGAAAAATATTCTACGACCAAGAAATTTATATTAGGTTCTTAATTAAATGTCAACTCAGGTAAACAAAGGGCGTTAAGCCTAAGCGCTTCTATATCCCAATTGTTACCGGTCTGAGTCGATTCAAGAATAAGGCGCGCGAGTCAGCGAGACTCGTGCTTTTATACGCGCAGAGTGTTAGAAAATAAAAGTTGTATGGTATATCCCGCCTTTTCCCTCCTTTCCTAAAATGATAATAGTTTTATAAAGCGCCACCAGCGCGAGCTTGATTAGAATAAGCGCGACTATAGCGAAAGAAATGTTTCAGTAGAGAAAGTGAAGCGTCACTGAGTAGGTCGATGATTTAAACGTTATCTTTGTAATTCCTATATAATAAAGAAAAGAATTTACCTTTTACAATAAGATTCTCATAAACAGTTTTATTTCATTTCACTACCAATATAAGCGAACATTCTAACATCTGGCGACCGTGACAGGACACGGTAGTGAAAAAAGAGCGAAGTGAGTTTTCATCGAGTTCACACGTATAAGTTGGAAAAAAAAAAAAAAATGGACGCCGCAAAAAAGTCTCGCAAAGTGCAACGGTCACTATTTACAAAGTGTATGAACGCGTTTACCGAAAAGTGCAGAAACGCAAACGTTACACTATCAGAAAGACGAGTCGCGTTACAATTACTAGAGTCGAGAATGGCGGAACTTGAAACTGTAAATGCAAAATACGTGGAATTATTACTCGCTTCAGATATGGCTGAAAAAGACGTTGAAGCTGAAATTGAATCGCATGAAGAGTATAAGCTTAATTATTTGACAGCAAAATTAATGTTAATTGAGCAAACGAATGAGAATAACGAAATGGCAGTAAATGTAGGACAAACTGTCCAAGTACGCGAAAAACCGTTTAAACGACCTACTCTTGAAATACCAAAGTTCAGTGGTAGTGTTAGTAAATGGCTACAGTTTTGGTCGCACTACAAAAAAATCCATGAGGACCCGAACATCACGAAGGAAGATAAACTCGAATATTTGAAACAAGCAATGGAAAAAAATTCAAAAGCAGAAAGAGTTATTCAAGGTTACCCGACAACAGCGGAGAACTATGACAAAGCATTTAATAGCTTAAAGAGTCGTTTCGGCCGCGACGATTTACTGGTGGAATATTATACGCGTGAACTTTTGACTCTAGTGCTGCAGAATGCTACCAATAAAGGAAGTAAAATAAGTGTCTCAGAAGTTTATGATAAAGTGTCAGCACATATTCGCGCGTTAGAAACTCTCGGCGTTACAACGAACAATTGTGCGACAATGCTGTACCCGTTAGTGGAATCGTCACTCCCTGACGAAATTCTTAGAACTTGGCAGCGTTCTATGTCGAACGGCGACGCAGCAACAGAAGACGCGGATTCAGCTAACCGACTATCGAAGCTTCTTAAATTCCTAGAAGCAGAGGTAGAGAATGAGGAAAGATACAACATGGCGGTCAATGGCTTTTCTGTGCAATCGAGCAGCGAGAAACGGGACAAACCGAAAGCGACAAAGACGAAGATAGAGACAATTCAAGAACTACCCACTGCCAACGTTCTACTTACAGGTGAAGAAAAGCGTAAAAAATGTATATTTTGTACGAGTAATCACGAAAACACGTCATGCGAAAAGGCGAAAAAACTTACAATCGACGCGCGGAAAAATTTAATTAAAGAAAATAGTTGCTGTTTTAAATGTTTGAAGCGCGGCCATCGAGCTAAAGATTGCAAAGTAAAAGTGATTTGTGAACGGTGCGGCAATCGCCATTCCATTCTTGTGTGTTCAAATTTTTCAAATAAAGATAATGATAATACGCCTTTCAAAAGCGATTTAAATATAGTAGAAAAAATTAAAGAACATAATCTCGCTAGTTTTTGCAACCTTCCTGACGTTTATTTACAAACGCTTCGTGTTGTCTTGTACTCGGATACGCAGGAAAAAGTCGTGCGAGCGGTCATAGATAGCGGGTCTCAACGATCCTATATTAGAACAGAGATAGCTAATTGCTTAGGTTATGAGTTGAAAGGAGATGTAGAAATTGCGCATGCGTTGTTTGGCGGAGTGAACACACAGGCTCAGACGCATGGTATATATTCAGCGCGTGTAAAAAATTTAAAAGGAGATTATGCTTGCAATTTTACGGTTATGGCTAAAAATATCATTTGCGCAGATATACCAAAAATAAAAAAGGCATCCTGGTTCGAAGAATTAAGCGGAGAAAATATTTTTCTTTCGGATGTAGATTCAAATTCGGAAAATTTTAATGACTCGATAGATCTTCTTATAGGCGCGGATATAGCTGGGAAAATTATGACGGGGAATAAGCATAACTTGTCAAACGGTCTCGTGGTTATAGAAACCCTTTTAGGTTGGACTGCGATCGGTAAAACGCCAGAAAGCAAACGAAAAGATACTGCGATGACGACTATTTCGATGTTTATATCCGATGCAAAAATTTCCGAATTGTGGAGTTTAGACATTATAGGTATTACAGATCCAATAGAAAAATCTGATCGTCTTTTAAAAGAAAAAATTGTAAAAGAAAATTTTTTAAAAACGGTGTCTTTAAATGAAAATAATCGTTATTCGGTTGATTTACCATGGATTGAGGAACATGCGCCGATATCGCATAATTTTGATTTAGCAAAGAAAAGATTAGAAAGTGTAGTGAAAAAGTTGAAAAGTGACGGATATTATGATGAGTACGATAAAGTTTTGAAAGACTGGTGTGAGGAAGGCATTATAGAGAGCGTACCCGAAAACGAGCTGAGTCTTTTCTCTCATTATTTACCTCACCGACCCGTTATTAAAACAGAGAGTACTACAAAGATTAGGCCGGTCTTTGACGCGTCCGCGTGTGAGAGAGGTTACCCGTCGCTTAACCAGTGCCTTGAGAAGGGACCTAACTTGATCGAGTTAATACCGGCAACATTATTGCGTTTCCGAGAACATGATATAGGTGTAGTGTCAGATATACAGAAAGCCTTCTTACAAATAGAAATAAATAAAAAAGATCGCGATTTCTTACGATTTTTCTGGTTTGTAGATGGAAACCTCAAAATTTTTCGACACAAGCGCGTAGTATTCGGGCTTACGTGCAGCCCCTTTTTATTAGGAGCCGTTTTAGAATATCATTTTAAGAATGTAGCCACAACGGTAGGAAATTCATGTAATAATCTTTGGTCGAAAGAAACTATTGAAAAATTGAAAAACGCGTTTTACGTAGACAATTGTACCACGAGCGTAAGATCTGTAGAAGAGTTAAGCCTTTTTTATTAAAGAAGCAAAAAACATAATGCGCGAGGGAAGTTTTAATTTAAGAGGGTGGGAGTTTACTCACGATTTAACAACAAAAGAAACCACTCACGTACTTGGAATTTTATTTAATAAAGCACGCGATACAATTTCCATTAATTCGTCAATTTTAGCTGATTTACCTATCGAAAAAATAACTAAACGTGTGATCCTTTCTATGGCTCATAAAGTATACGACCCGATTGGATTTACTTGTCCAGTAACGTTAATACCGAAATTGATTTTACAAAGATTATATAAACAGAAAATTGATTGGGACGAGCCTGTTGATACGGATAGTCAAAAGGAATTTTTACAATGGTATGAGCAATTAAATTATTTAAATAAAATTGAAATTCCAAGAAAATTAACGACAGGGAGATTTTCATTACACACCTTTTGCGATGCGAGCAAGTCAGCATACGCGACTGTCACGTTCTTACGCGTTGAGAAAGAAGATAATGTCGAATTAAAATTTATTGCAGCAAAAACACGAGTAGCTCCGAAAAGAGCGACTATACCGCGATTAGAACTGTTGGCTGCATCAATAGGGAGTCGACAAACGCAGGAAATTACAAAAGCGCTTAAGTATGAAAACGTGCCTATAATTTTTTGGTCAGACTCAACGACAGTCCTGGCATGGGTGAGCCGCGATTTACAATGGGGTACTTTCGTCTGGAATCGCGTTCGCGAAATAAGAGAGTTAACCTCTTCAAGCACATGGAGATATGTACCGGGCGAACTAAACCCGGCGGACCTTCCTTCACGCGGCTGTCAGGCAAAACAGCTGTTCGATTCGCGCTGGTGGGAGGGCCCTGGGTGGCTTCGAGAAACATGCGATCGCTGGCCAGACTTAACAGGCAAAATAGATGAAAATGAGATACACAGCGAAATGAAAAAATCAGCTCAAATTTCTATGATATGCGTAAATGAACAAACGGATTTCAAGATTGAGGAAAAATTTTCTTCTTATAATAAGATGATCAGATTCTTCTGTATTATGTTAAGGTTTAAAGATTTCATATTAAAAAGGGAAATAGGAAAGGAAACCAAATAACTTACCGTGAAATGCAGGAAACAGAGTTAAAATATTTAAAGCAGCTACAAAAAGAAATGTTTATGCCCAATGACTCGAGATTAAAAAAATTACAAACGTTTATACATACAGATGGTTTATTGCATTTAAAAACACAAATTTTTGAACGTAAAGATTGCTTTCCTTTCTTATGCCCAATCTTATTAGACAGTAAGCACAAAGCTGTTGAATTATTAATTTATGAGACTCATCAAAACATGTGTCATGCGGGCACACAAACTGTAATGTGCCATTTGCGAGAAAAATTTTGGCTTTTGTCGATGAGAAAAGCTGTTCGATCCGTTATTTCCAAGTGTACGGTATGTAAAAAATACAATGTTAAACCGATGAAAGCAGATCCAGCTTCTCTGCCAGTCCATCGTGTTAATGACGCAGCTGTATTTGAAGTGACTGGAGTAGATTTTGCAGGGCCAGTATTTTTACGTGGACAGCAGAAAGGCTGGATATGCTTATTCACATGCGCCGTATACCGAGCTGTACATTTGGAACTAGTAACGTCGTTGTCAACACAAGAATTTATAAATAGTTTGCGTCGGTTCATAGGGCGTCGAGGCAGACCGAACGTAATATACAGCGATAACGGCACCAATTTTGTTGGAGCTAACAATGCCTTTAAAAAGTTAAATTGGGAAATAATCTCGAAATATAGCACCGCGCATCGAATCGATTGGCGATTTAATCCACCTAGCGCCGCATGGTGGGGAGGATGGTGGGAGCGTTTGATTGGAATGCTTAAAAATATTCTTCGTAAGGTTCTTGGAAGATCATGTCTCACGTACGAAGAGATGAGCACTGTATTGTGCGATTGCGAACGAACTTTAAATTCACGCCCTTTGACATATCTGTCCGGAGAACCTAATGATTTAAAAACACTTACCCCGGCGATGTTCTTGCATGATATCAAAGAAACAGATACACCTGATCTTGATATAATTAATGAGATTGATTTAAATTCTAGGTTTAAGTACAAACAAGAAATAATGGAACATTTAAGAAATAGATTCAGAAAAGAATATCTTAGTCAATTGATTTCGAGAAGCAGCGATAAAGAATATAGAAAAATCGATATTGGCGATATCGTTCTTGTCGGCAACGACAATCATAAACGCATCGAATGGCCTTTAGCGCGAATCGAAAAATTTATATTAGGTAGAGATGGAATTGCTCGCGTTGCAATTTTAAAAACGAAAGAAGGTCAACCTTAAACGACCAATACAACGCCTCTACCCTCTGGAAATTAATAACAGCGAGATAGACAGCGTTAAAGTTTTGCGCGAAAAACTAAACGATGAACACTCGGCGAGTGTTGAACCAGCTGACCCCCAACAGCAGTACGTACAACATGAGAATTGTAGCGAGGATATTGTGAAAAGAAAAACTAGAAGCGGACGAATAGTTAAGAGACCCAACCTCTATGAATAATATTTTACGTTTTACTTATGTATGCTTATTTTAATATTGTCTCACTTTTATGAGCGTTCGATAACTCTAACTCATAATGATATTAAAAAAAAAAAAAGAGATTATATTTGTCTTTATGTATATTGAGTCGGAGACTCAATGGTGGGAGGATGTTAGAAAATAAAAGTTGTATGGTATATCCCGCCTTTTCCCTCCTTTCCTAAAATGATAATAGTTTTATAAAGCGCCACCAGCGCGAGCTTGATTAGAATAAGCGCGACTATAGCGAAAGAAATGTTTCAGTAGAGAAAGTGAAGCGTCACTGAGTAGGTCGATGATTTAAACGTTATCTTTGTAATTCCTATATAATAAAGAAAAGAATTTACCTTTTACAATAAGATTCTCATAAACAGTTTTATTTCATTTCACTACCAATATAAGCGAACATTCTAACACAGAGCTTCTCTCTATCTCTCTTACAATGGTGGGGAGCTTTTAAAGTTGCGCACGCTTACAGGCTTTACAAAGTTTCGGAGTTTTATTTCTCCGTCTCGCTCGCTCTTATATGCTTAAATATTAAGACATAGTAAGCGCGCTGTGAGGTTGCCTCACGCGCTGTAAGCCAGGTGTGCGTTAACCTATATACAACCTTGTATATAGGTCACGCGCTTACTATGCCTTTATGCGCTCATAACTTAAAATCTTATATTATATTAAAGTGGAACCACTTTTTTCTCCGTTTCTCCGGTTCTCCGCATTTTTTGAATGTGTCTTTCTTGGGCCTTATATTTTCTTGGGCCTTATATTTTCTTGGGCCTTTTATTTTCTTGGGCCTTATATTTTCTTAAGCCTTATATTTTCTTGGGCATTATAATTTTCTTGGGCCTTGTAATTTTTTGGACTCAATATTTTTTTGGGCCTTATATTTTATTGAGCCTTAAATTTTCTTGGGCCTTATAATTTTTTGGACTCAATATATTTTTGAGCCCAATATTTTTTTGATCTCTATATTTTTTGGGCCTTATTTTTTTGGGCCTTATATTTTCTGGGCCTCATATTTTTTTGGGCCTCATATTTTTTTGGGCCTCATATTTATTGGGCCTTATACTTTCTTGGCCTTATATTTTTTTTGGCCTCATAATTTTTTGGACTCAATATTTTTTTGGGCCCAATATTTTTTCGGTCTCTATATTTTTTAGGCCTTATATTTTATTGTGCCTAATACTTTCTTGGGTCTTATATTTTTTGAGCCTTATAATTTTTCGGACTCAATATTTTTTTGGGCCCAATATTTTTTTGGTCTCTATATTTTTTGGGCCTTATATTTGATTGAGCCTTATACTTTCTTGGGCCTTATAATTTTTTGGACTCAATATTTTTTTGAGCCCAATATTTTTTCGATCTCTATATTTTTTGGGCCTTATATTTTATTAAGCCTCATATTTTCTTGGGCCTTATATTTTTTGGGCCTCGTATTTATTGAGCCTTATACTTTCTTGGCCTTATATTTTTTTGGGCCTTATAATTTTTTGGACTCAATATTTTTTTGGGCCCAATATTTTTTTGGTCTCTATATTTTTTGGGCCTTATATTTGATTGAGCCTTATACTTTCTTGGGCCTTATAATTTTTTGGACTCAATATTTTTTTGGGCCCAATATTTTTTCGGTCTTTATATTTTTTGGGCCTCATATTTTCTTGGGCCTTAATTTTTTTGGGTCTTATATTTTATCAAGCCTAATACTTTCTTGGGCCTTATATTTTTTTGGGTCTTATAATTTTTGGGACTTAATATTTTTTTGAGCCCAATATTTTTTCGATCTTTATATTTTGTGGGCCTTATTTTTTTGGGCCTTATATTTTATTAAGCCTTATATTTTCTTGGGCCTTATATTTTTTTGGGCCTCATATTTATTGAGCCTTATACTTTCTTGGCCTTATATTTTTTTGGGCCTTATAATTTTTTGGACTCAATATTTTTTTGGGCCCAATATTTTTTCGGTCTCTATATTTTTTGGGCCTTATATTTGATTGAGCCTTATACTTTTTTGGAACTTATATTTTTTTGGGCCTTATAATTTTTTGGACTCAATATTTTTTTGGGCCCAATATTTTTTTGGTCTCTATATTTTTTGGGCCTTATATATTCTTGGTTCCTAATTTTTTTTGGGCCCAATATTTTTTCGGTCTCTATATTTTTTGGGCCTCATATTTTCTTGGGCCTTAATTTTTTTTGGGTCTTATATTTTATCAAGCCTAATACTTTCTTGGGCCTTATATTTTTTTGGGCCTTATAATTTTTGGGACTGAATATTTTTTTGGGCCCATTATTTTTTTGGTCTCTATATTTGTGGGCCTTATATTTTTTGGGCCTTATATTTTCTTGTGCCTTATATTTTCTTGGGCTTTATATTTTTTTGGGCCCAATATTTTTTCGGTCTTTATATTTTTTGGGCCTCATATTTTCTTGGGCCTTAATTTTTTGGGTCTTATATTTTATCAAGCCTAATACTTTCTTGGGCCTTATATTTTTTTGGGTCTTATAATTTTTGGGACTTAATATTTTTTTGAGCCCAATATTTTTTCGATCTCTATATTTTGTGGGCCTTATTTTTTTGGGCCTTATATTTTTTGGGCCTCATATTTTCTTGGGCCTTAATTTTTTGGGTCTTATATTTTATCAAGCCTAATACTTTCTTGGGCCTTATATTTTTTTGGGTCTTATAATTTTTGGGACTTAATATTTTTTTGAGCCCAATATTTTTTCGATCTCTATATTTTGTGGGCCTTATTTTTTTGGGCCTTATATTTTATTAAGCCTTATATTTTCTTGGGCCTTATATTTTTTTGGGCCTCATATTTATTGAGCCTTATACTTTCTTGGCTTTATATTTTTTTGGGCCTTATAATTTTTTGGACTCAATATTTTTTTGGGCCCAATATTTTTTCGGTCTCTATATTTTTTGGGCCTTATATTTGATTGAGCCTTATACTTTTTTGGAACTTATATTTTTTTGGGCCTTATAATTTTTTGGACTCAATATTTTTTTGGGCCCAATATTTTTTCGGTCTCTATATTTTTTGGGCCTCATATTTTCTTGGGCCTTAATTTTTTTTGGGTCTTATATTTTATCAAGCCTAATACTTTCTTGGGCCTTATATTTTTTTGGGCCTTATAATTTTTGGGACTGAATATTTTTTTGGGCCCATTATTTTTTTGGTCTCTATATTTGTGGGCCTTATATTTTTTGGGCCTTATATTTTCTTGTGCCTTATATTTTCTTGGGCTTTATATTTTTTTGGGCCCAATATTTTTTCGGTCTTTATATTTTTTGGGCCTCATATTTTCTTGGGCCTTAATTTTTTGGGTCTTATATTTTATCAAGCCTAATACTTTCTTGGGCCTTATATTTTTTTGGGTCTTATAATTTTTGGGACTTAATATTTTTTTGAGCCCAATATTTTTTCGATCTCTATATTTTGTGGGCCTTATTTTTTTGGGCCTTATATTTTTTGGGCCTCATATTTTCTTGGGCCTTAATTTTTTGGGTCTTATATTTTATCAAGCCTAATACTTTCTTGGGCCTTATATTTTTTTGGGTCTTATAATTTTTGGGACTTAATATTTTTTTGAGCCCAATATTTTTTCGATCTCTATATTTTGTGGGCCTTATTTTTTTGGGCCTTATATTTTATTAAGCCTTATATTTTCTTGGGCCTTATATTTTTTTGGGCCTCATATTTATTGAGCCTCATACTTTCTTGGCTTTATATTTTTTTGGGCCTTATAATTTTTTGGACTCAATATTTTTTTGGGCCCAATATTTTTTCGGTCTCTATATTTTTTGGGCCTTATATTTGATTGAGCCTTATACTTTTTTGGAACTTATATTTTTTTGGGCCTTATAATTTTTTGGACTCAATATTTTTTTGGGCCCAATATTTTTTCGGTCTCTATATTTTTTGGGCCTTATATATTCTTGGGTCCTAATTTTTTTTGGGCCCAATATTTTTTCGGTCTTTATATTTTTTGGGCCTCATATTTTCTTGGGCCTTAATTTTTTTTGGGTCTTATATTTCATCAAGCCTAATACTTTCTTGGGCCTTATATTTTTTTGGGCCTTATAATTTTTGGGACTAAATATTTTTTTGGGCCCATTATTTTTTTGGTCTCTATATTTGTGGGCCTTATATTTTTTGGGCCTTATATTTTCTTGTGCCTTATATTTTCTTGGGCTTTATATTTTGTTGATTCCTACATTTTTTTGGTCAATATGTTTTCTAACGTAGCTTTTCATCCAAGCCTGTATACTTTTACATTGGATTCTTCAGTGAAGCGTATTTTTATAATGTTTTATACAGGCTCCGCTCCAGACGCTATAATATGTTTTTTATTTCAAATGCAATGTTTTAACGTCTCATTCTTACACTAGACATTGCAAATCTAATAGTGCATCTCCATATGCAGCCGATTAAACAGCGCATCCCAATATGCAGCCGATGCAACAGCGCATCCCCATATGCAGCCGATTCTACAGCGCATCCCTATTTGCAGCCGATTCAACAGCGCATTCCCTAATGTAGTCCATTTAGTAGCGTATCCTTGTATGCAGCCGATTCAACAGCACGTTTCCTTATGTAGCCGATTTAACAGCACGTCCTTTATACAGCTGATTCAACATCATATTAAACTATTTTGAAAGCGTCAGTTGATATTTATTTTTATTAAATATCATATATTTTATTATATTTCGAGTTCAACTATTAACACAATCTAAAACATAAATATTAAATACATATTGACATATTCTTTATAATATCTCTTTATAAACAATGGTTTTTGTATATATTGTGTTCTGATCATTTTTATTTTCTCCGTTGATAATAGCGTAGTCACCTAAAAATAATTTTTAATTGTTTTTAAATTTCGTCCTTAAAAGAGCAACATATAATTGCCCATGACTGAAAATCGGTAAAGGCAAATAAACACCAACTTTTTCATAAGATTGTCCTTGTGATTTATTAATAGTCATTGCAAATCCTAATCGAATAGGAAACTGTTTTCGTTGCATATTGAATGGAATTTCTTCCGTAGATGGAGATAAATTTATTCTTGGAATGAAAACTAATTCACCTTTGTTTTGACCAGTTGCTAATTCCGCTTGAATGGAATATTTAAGCATTTTTTTCTCTATTAACCTTGTTCCATTACAAAGTTCCTTATTGACATTTAAATTTCTTAAAAGTATAATGATAGCCCCTTTTTTTAAATGTAATTTATGTGGTGGAAGTCCATTAGGAGTTAACGTATTTAAAAATTCTGTAGGTAACACAATATCTAAATTTTCTTTGTTATCATCTTCAGCAGTATCAATACTCAAATATTCAACATGGTTTCCTTCCATTAAATTGAAAACATTATTATTGATTTCAGTTACATCATTATTTTTAGGAGCCAAAATAACTTTTTCCGTTATATTCGTACCCACTTAACACGAAAGATTCGGGAAACTTCCATCGAAAGATTCAAGGAAGCTTCCAATGTAAGCTTCTAGCAAGCTTCCCAGAAGCTAACTGAAAGTTTCGGGAAGCTTCCATTACAATCTTTCATGTAAGCTTTACGGAAGGTTCAGGGAAGCTTACATGTAATATTCCATGAGGGCTAAATGGAAAATTACAAAATAGCTTTCAGTAAGCTTCCGGGAAGATTACATGCAACATTACAGAAACGTTATTTGGAAGATTGCATTATATCTTGCAGGAAGCTTCGAGTAATATTTTGTGGAAGATTCCATTGAAACTTCCTGCAGCTTTCCACAGAATGTTACAGAAAGAATATTTCAATGTTCACGGGAGGTTACCAATAACTTGTCAGGAAGATTCCCTGTAAGCTTCCCGGAAGCCAAATGAAAGTTTCGAAAAGCTTCCATTGGAATCGTTTATGTAAGCTTTACGGAAGGTTCAAGGAAGCTTACATGTAATATTCCATGAAGGTTAAATGAAAAATTACAAAATAGCTTCCAGTAAGCTTCCGAAAAGTTATATCTGAATTTTATTTGGAAGATTACTTTACATCTTGCAGGAAGCTTACAGTAACATTTTGCGGAAGATTTTATTCAAACTTCCTGCAGCCTTTCACAGAATATTACGGGAAGGATAAATTAATGTTCACGGAAAGTTATTGCAAAGTTTCAGAAAAAAATACATTAGCTTGTAGTAAATATCATGAAAATTATTAAGTTGAATTTTTAAATAAATCTATTCCTTCGTTTATGAGAATTTTGTATTCCTGGTACAAAATCGAACTATTTTAATATATATCATTGGACTCCAACATTTTAAATAACTGATGAATTAATTAATAAAAAAATTTAATAAAATGATCTTCATGGTACATACTATAAGCTAATGCATTTCTTTTTCTAAAATTTTACAATAAAATGAAAAGTCAGGCAATATTTATGAGTACAGGTGCAGTGTTTGCCTTACATTAATTTAATTTTATAAATTAAAAATATTGCCTTTTTTCCTATTAAATTAATGTCTCATATTCTTTTTAATTTACAAAATTCATGGCAGATTATTTAAATATGAAATAAAGCATATTACATTTTGTATGATTGAAAATTTTTTATAATTGTGTATAACTTTCGATAAAGAATTTTTATTATTATGAATTTCAATTAATAAAAAAGAACACAAAAAATATGTTATTTTTGAAGAGAAAGTCGTTAATTTAATAAAATTTTATAAATTCAATAAATTAATTACAAAGTCTATGATCAAATAAAAGATTTTTCTTTAAAGAAGTATAATATTTTGTGTTCTTTTACTAACTAAAAATTAATAGCAATAAAAAATTTCTACCCAAAGTTACATAATTATAAAAATTAATTCATTTAATTTGTAATCTCCATCAATTTTATAAATTAAAAATATAGTCTTTTTCTGTTAAATTAATGTATAAGGATATTCTTTCTAATATAAAAAATTAATATCGGATTATTATATAAATACGAATAAAACAGATTACAAATTAAATGATTGAAAGTTTTTATAATTGTATAACTTTAGATTTAATTTAAGTTAATAAATAAGCACACGAAACATTTTGTTGCTTTTTTAAAGAAAAGTTTGCAATTGAAAAAGTTTTAAGAAAGAGTATTGTATTATTTATTTAAGTTTTTTTAAATAAATTTATTTTAAAATCTATATAAAATGAATTTTTCGACTTCAGATAGCATGAATATGTTTGTGTGTGAATAATTCGTTAGTACATGTACATATACATTTATATGTATAAATAAAAAATATTTAAATTTAAAAAAATAGTGAGATATATGCATGTGCAACATAATTTATAAAAAAAAAATTATGTTCAGTTGGGAATCGAACTAACGACAGATATCTTACAAGTCCGTCACCTTCGATTCGCAGTTACGCCTACAGGGGGATACGCGTTTAATGGGCGTTTTGTCCCTAAGTGGTGAGATGATACCACACTTAATATATAAGTCGAACGTTGGCGGTTTTGAGTATGTACTTGTAGCGCCTGCCTTAAAAATGTAAATGCGTCTTTATAAATATACGTAAATCCTAATATATGTGAATATGTATTTACGTATTAATGTGATATAATAGTATATAAAATAGTATGTTGTAAGTAAATATGTGTTTTTCACAGCAAATATTTGTAAAATATAAAATAAATAATAGAATGTTGAATAGAATCGTAAAAAAATAACTTCCGAACGGTGAAAAACGATAAAATTAACCAATTGATATTTGAATTGTTGACTTCCCCAAAGCCTCTGCGAACCTCACACAGGAATCTTCCTGAAAGCTTCTAACATTTTTTTATGGAAGCTTTCATGAAGTGTTTTTGGAACCTTACGGCAGTTTTCCTTGAAAGCTTCTTGTAAGATTCAAAAGGCCTTTATGCTAGCTTCCATGGAAGCTTACTGATTTCTTCTACGGAAGCTTCCTGGAATCTTTTATTGAATCTTTTTGAAAGAAAAGTGCACGGAACATTTTACGCTTCCAGGAAGCTTTAATAGAAGCTTTCACGGAAGCTTGCATGTAAGCTTCTTGCATTATTCCGTGGAACCTTTCATGAAGTAATTTTAGAACCCTACGGCAATCTTCCCTGGAAGCTTCTTGTAAGATTCAAAAAGACCTTTATGCTAGCTTCCATGGAAGCTTACTAATTTCTTCCACAGAAGCTTCCAGGAAGCTTCCATTTAATCTTTCTGATAGAAAAGTGTGCGGGACATTTAACGCTTTCAGGAAGCTTACATGGAAGCTTCCGGCAAGTTTCCGAACCTTTTATGGAAGCTTCCTGGAAGCTTCCCGAAAGCTTCGGTGCTATGTGGGTGTTGTCTATTTTTATTGTTTTTCCGAATATTTCTTCGACAAGATTTCCTTTAATGATAAAATTATCTGGTATAGCACTTACTTCATTATCATCTTCAAAAACATCGCGGCGTTTTCCTTCTCCGATGTCTAATAATCATTGTTTAAATTATTATCATTATCCGAAACTCACAGATTTTCATTTAACTTCATTTGCTTAAAATTTTGCCATAATAAACTAAATTTAACTGAATTTTCAATAATGTTCATACGGCTACCATGTCGTACAATTGGTAATGTTTACCTGAAATCTCCTGATATAATTACAGTTTTACCACCGAAGGATTGGTTTACATTGCATAAATCTTGAAAAAGACTATCAACTGCTTCAAAAGCTAATTTTGAAGTCATGGATATTTCATCCCAAATAATTATTTGTGTTTCCTTTAATTGTTTGCCTTCTGCAGAATTAGGCTTAACATTACAAGTTGTACAATCTGTTATATTTAACGGTAGTTTAAATGTTGTATGCACGGTACTTCCATCGGCTAATGAATTCGCTGCTATACCTGTCAAAGCTACACATAAATAATGTATGGTATGATATTTAAAATAAGCCATTAAAACGTTAAGTAAATAACTTTTTCCACTTCCACTCGGTCCATCTATGAAAATATATTTTTCTTTACTTTGGTTGTTTAAACTTTTTAGTGTAGAGTCGAATATTTGCCTTTGTTTATTATTTGAAGAATTTATTTTCATTTCTAATTTATAAAGAATATAATTATTATGATTTAAAATTGTTTCATTATTATCTTCTTCTATAAATGTGCTTATGTTAGGTAAATTAAAATCGTTTAATGAAAATCCATTGACTTGTAAATTATTTTCAATAACATTCAATGCATGATCTTCACCTATATTTTTTTTGCAGTTAGGGTGGTAAAATTTATCTTAATATTTTTCATATAAATCTCGTGCATTTATAGGATTATGAAAAACGCAAATAAAAACAAATAATTCACGGAGAGCATGAGGGAATTCTGTTGAAGATGCTTCTTCCAAGCATCCATCCCATTTTTTATCTTTATTAATTAATTGGTAATTCTATTTGGTATTTCTGCACTTATTATTTTATCAACTTTTTCGGGAATGTCTTTATCATTTTTATCTAAGAATAAAAACATATGCATATGTAGTAATCCTCGTTTTTGAAATTCAATTACGTAACTATATGCAATACATTTTCCTAATATTCCCTTTTTTATTACTAAATTTTTGAATTCTTCTACTTTTTGATGAAATACTCTTGTTATAATATCCGGTCTATCTATTGCATTTTTATAAATTTCCAAGTTTTCAGTTATTTCTTTCCAATGTGGGTCACAGGTCATAGTTACAAAAAAGTCAGGTTTACCATGATAATTTACAAGTGTTTTTGAATCAATGTAATTTTGTTTTAAAAATCGTGGACTATCGGGTTCAATTTTTAATCGTTTACACTTAACATTTTCTAATTTTTCTTTATATTTTTTTGGTTGTTTTTCTTTAATTTTTATATAAGCTTCTTTCTTACCTAAAGCCTCATACGCACGTATTTGTTCAAATTTATCAGTACTCATTGTTTCCTTGAATTGCCATTTTGTTATCTTAGTATTTTCTGATTTCTGTTTATATTTATTTGGTTGTCCTTTTTTCATTTTCATAAAAGCTTTTTTCTTACATAAAGTTTCTTGAACACGTCTTAGTTCTAATTTATCATTACTTTTTTGTTTCTTGCATTTCCATAATAATGTCTTTTGCTGAAATTTTTTTATATTTATGTGATTCTTCTGTTACCATTTTCCTATTAACGGGATGTCGAAGCTGCATTACTTGAGTTTTGCTTTTTTTATTATATCAGTATCTTTTTAAATTAATAAATTAAACAAATATAATGACTTGTCCGTACTAAAGCTATATTACTACAATGATTTTTGTCAAAATAAAAAATCATTTAGACTTTTTATTTTTTTATGAGCTTGGATTGGAAATTAGATATCAAACTTGATAGACCTAACTTTAAAATACGATACATTGAAAGTTTTTATTATAACTTTATATGTCTAATATTTTGGTGGATTTCTTGAGTTGTCCGCACTGGAGTATAATCTTACAAATTTTTATTTTGTAGCTAAAAAACTTGATTAAACGCATCGTTTATTCATAAGTTAGGATTGGAAATATTATTAGAAGGGGGCTGCTTCGTCAAGCTCTTAAGTTTTGTTACAAATAAAGTTTCTTTTTTATCTATTTCTTTTGATTCTTTTTTTTCTTCATTTAATTTAATCTCACCTGTCCCAATTTTATTATCGTTATAATTCAAGTGGATGTCATCAATTCCCATTATATCATTATCTGATTTTTAAAAATTTCTATCTGAAATGTCATTGTCGATTTCCATCAAAATTGTTTCATGATTCAAATTCTTTTGTTTACGATACATTTCCATGATCTTTTTTTGTTCTGACAATAAATGCATTTGTGAGTTTTTTTAATAATATTTCAAGCTCGGCGAAATCTAAATTAAATGGTATTTGATTAAGACCTTGCTCAGGACAAAAACTCCTTTTTATCATATCCGGTGGATTATCGTAATAAATTTTTGCATTATTATACTTTTATAAAACTGGAAACATTTTTATTTTTTGCGTTTTAAAAATTCTTTATAAACGTAATCGCATTTGTGAAACATTATATCTTAAACAACATGGACCTAAATTATAAAGTACTGCAACAGCAAAAACCATTGCAAAAACGCTACAATCATAATTATTCGTTTGTGATTGTGGTGTTTCGAATACTGTGCTTAATTCTGCTTTGTTTGGAAATAATCTGTTTACATAAATCTTATACTCATCTTGTAAATATATAAGATTCAAACTGTCTATATATATGATTTACCTTATTATTATAATACACACGAATCCGGTGACTCTTTACTAAATTTCCGGTAAATAATAACTGTATAAATTCTCCATCAATCAGTACTGAATGAACATATTGTGGTCTCTGAATTAGTGAAGTCAATTGCATGTAGAATGAGGTGCACTGGTTTGAAATGTTATTAAATTCTAATATATGAATATCAGCTAACATGAAAGCAATTCCACTATACAAAACTGTCTTTTAACAATCAATTTATCTTCCTCAGTCAAAACCATTATTGAAAAAGAAAATTCTCTTAAGAATTTTCATTCATTTTTAATGAACTTTTTCCAAAGATATTCACAAAAGAATTGCTTTTATATTAACTGATTTAATTTACTGCCTTTTTACTTGAAAAGCTGAAAAATTAAAGAAATCATGAAAAATGCTATAAATTAATTGTTATATGATAAATAAATAATAATGAAATTTGTAAAAATAATATTATGATAAAAAATAATTATTTTCGGCAATTATTTATATATATATATATATATATATATATATATATATATATATATATATATGGGTCAATCCACGTCAAACGGATAATGGCACTGTCGAAAATTGTAGATCACCAAAAAGATCGTATATAAGCTCAAAATTTTCGTCTTACACTCTACTTTCGTTTGCAATGTGGTGATTTAAAAAAATCCAAAATGGCGGCTCCAATATGGCGACTCAAACCTAGAGATATCATGAAAAATTTTCAAAAATTGATTTTAATTCATTCAAATCAGATCCTACATATTTTTTTACATCAGAAATCAATTTAGCGTTCAATTTCACATAGGAATATAGTATTGCACTTGAGGTAAAAAAAAATTACAATGTCATCGGAAGGTCATATCGGGAAATAATAGTTATTTCTCAAATTACTCATTGATCAATGTTGATTAGTGAGAAAATAAAGATACTGATAGATAACTCGAGTTACTGAATTTAAATCTGATGTCTGCTTGACCCTACAAGATCTGTATGAAAGTCATTTGAAGGTCAAATCGCGAATATCTTTTATTATTTGATAACATTAGGACACCTTCGAGTTTTACGTGTCGCTGAATCCGAAACCGGGGTCTGTTGGAGTTTCAAACGACGTAATTACGTAAAAATTAATCAAATATTGATACTAAAGACTAAAAGAAAATTTTTGTCCTCCAAGAAACCACAGTTTCAAACGAATTTTTCTGTAATTACGTCGTTCGACACTCCAACAGGTCTCGGATTCGGATCCAGCATCACGTAAAACTTAAAGGTGTCTTAATCTTATTAAATTTGACCTTCAAATGACCTTGATGGAGACTGGTAGGGTTAAGCGGATATCATATTTGGATTCAGTGACTCGAGTTACCTATCAGTGTCTTCATTTTCTTACTAATCAACGTTTATCAATTAATAATTCGAGAAATAACTATTGTATCTCGATATGACCTTCAGATGATATTGTAAAATTTTTTTACCTTAAGTGCAATACTATATTCTCATGTAAAATCGAACGCTAAATTGATTTCTGATATAAAAGATATGTGGAATCAGATTTGAATAAATTGAAATTAATTTTTGAAAATTTTTTATGAAATTTCTAGGTTTGAGTCGCCATATTAAGGCCGCCATTTTGGATGTTTCAAAATCGCCACATTGCAAAAGAAAGTAGAGTGTAAGACGAAAATTTTGAGCCCATGTACGAGTTTTCTAGTGATCTACAATTTTGGACAGAGCTATTATCCGTTTGACGTGGATTGACCCATATATATATATATATATATATATATATATATACACATATATGTGGGACATTTTACACCAACTGGAAGAGCAAAAGAATAAAAATCGCTGAAACTCTGAGAATATACTCTATCTGTTACTCAAAATGTGTAAAAAAATATTCAAGGATTTAGATTTGAAGGATCAAGAGCCATAGATCCTTAAAATTTGGAAATTTTCCAAATTTTTTGGAAAGTACCAACTTGATCATTTTTTTTTCTAAAAAGCTTGATGGTTTAGAGAGAAATTCATGAGAATTCTTCTTGTTTTAAATAAAGAGGAGAGTTAGCATTATTTTTTACAGAGCTAAATTTAGAAGTTTTCTATTGGTTCTTACATGTATTACATGGTAATTCAAATTACTCATTGTCTGCTACTTCAGAAATTGCTTTCCGAGGGCTTGTTTCCTTCAATTTTTTATCAACTTACAAATAAATTTTTGACTGTGTAAGAAAGAGCCACAAATAAGGAGTTATAACAGGTAAAGAATCATGCTAACTCTGCTTTTCATTAACAACAAGAAGTATTCTCATGAATTTCTCTCTAAAATATTAAGATTTTCAGGAAAAAAAATGATCAAGTTGGGACTTTTCCAAAAATTTTGAAAAATTTCCAAATTTCAAGAATCTATGGCTCTTGATCCTCCCAATCTAAATCCTTGAAAATTTTTTTACACATTTTGAGTAACAGGCAGGATATATTCCCAGAGTTTTAGAGATTTTTATTTTTCTGCTCTTCTAGTTGGTTTGAAATGTTCCATATATATATATATATATATATATATATATATATATATATATATATATATATATATATATATATATATATATTTATTTATTTATTTATTCATTAAAAAGAGTTTGTTGTAAAAAGAACTAAAATCAAAATTATTTTGAATTATTTTTAATAATTGTATTCTTCAATTTATTTACAGTTATTTATGGTTATTTGCAGTATCTACATTTAAATAATGTATAAATGATAATAAACAACCCACACAGCATGAAATATTTATGGAAGCTTTCTGGAACATTGGCAGCGAAGATTAAAAATATTTTAGGAATCTTCCATGGAATATTTCTGTAATATTCGTATGTCCTTGATTCTTCCTACATTGGAATATTCCATGGAATATTGCTGGAAGATTCTAAGAATATTTCATTGGAAGATCTAGGACATCTCAGATCTTTTATTGAAATATTTCAGGAATCTTGCAGGAATATTTCATGAAATATTCCGTTGGAACATTCATTGAAAATTTCCGGAATATGGGAACGGTAGATTTGAAACATTTTATAAACGTTTCATGGAATATAAACGAAAGATCTAAAGAATCTTTCATGGAATATGCACGAAAGATTTAAAGAATTTTTTATGAAATATTCCATGAAATATTTCTGGAAGATTTTAGAAATCTATCGTAAAATATTCCGTGGAATATTTATGGAAGATTCGCAGAATATTGGCACGGAAGATTTGGAATATGTCAGGAATCTTTCGTGAAATATTCCTGTAATATTCGTATGTCCTTGATTCTTCCTACATTGAAATAATCCATGGAATACTCTTGAGAGATTTGAAGAATATGAAAATGAAAGATTTGGGTAATCTCTCATCTTTCATGAAATGTTCCTGGAAGATTTTTGGAAAATATGAAATGCTGTGAGGGAATGGTATATATATTATATAATAACACATTACACTTATACATCAATACATATACGCATACATAAACATTTAGTTATAAAATCGCATTTGAATATTTGCTTCGACTGTGCACATCAAAGTGCTGATACCCTTTCGCTTTTATAGTAAGTGAGGTATCTTCCAACCGCTTGGGGATAAAACTCCCAATTAACAAACATCCCCTTATCGGCGTCACTGAAAACCTCCCGTAACGTTCCACGCAATCTTCCAACGAAAACTTCATGGAATCATTCTAGAATCTTTTAAGCAATATTCTACTGGAAGATTACTGTAATCTTTGCGTAAAATATTTCGTGGAATATTTACGGAAGATTTATGTGATATTTCGCTCTACGATTTAAAAGTTTTTTGGAATCTTCCAGTAAAATTTTTATGGAATTTTTCTGAAATCTTTCATAAAATATTCCACTGGAAGGTTATTTGAATATTTCTGTGGAACATTTCGTGCAATATTTATGGAAGATTTATGTTATATTCCGCTGTACGATTTTAATGTTTATCGGAATCTTCCTGAAATCTTTCATGAAATATTTCATCGGAAGATTACTTTAATCTTCCTGTGAAATGTTTCGTGGAATATTCATAGAAGATTTATCTAATATTTCGCTGTACGATTTTAAAGTTTTTTGAAATCCTCCAGTGAAATGTTTATGGAATCTTTCTGAAATCTTTCATGAAATATTCCACTGGAAGATTACTTAAATCTTTCTGTGGAATATTCAGTTGACCAGTTCTGAAAGATTTATGTAATTATCCGCTGTACGATTTTAAAGTTTATTGGAATCTTCCAGCAAAATGTTTCTGGAATCTTTCTGGAATTTTTCATAAAAAATTTTACTGGAATATTCATAAACATTATATGGAATTTTTCATGAAATATTTTACTGGAATATTCATAAACATTACATGGAATATTTTATGAAATATTTCAGAAATCTTTCGTGAATATTACATAGAATATTTCAAGAAAGTTTTCGAACATTCCTTTGAAATATTCCTGAAATATTCCTGGAAGCTTTCAATGGAAGATTCCAGTGTAATATTCTGAAATATTCCGTGAAGACTTCCAATAATCTGCATGAAAGGTTCCATTGAAATATTCCAGTGGAATAATTCGAAATATTTCAGTGAAATCTTCCATACTATGTGAGAACCATTATTTATTTCTAGCCTAACGCTTTTTTATTGTTATTTACAGTTTTTAATATTTTCTTATAATCATTTGTTTATTCGCAGCATTATTCTACTTTTACAAAATAATTTTCATACAAGGTGATAAAATATTTCACTATAAGATAATATATATGTTTCATTTCACAAAAAAATTTCAACATCAAAACTAATTCTCTAATGTAAAGAATAAAAGATTAAATTGGTATAATTTTGAAATTCTGATATGGACTTTTTATACATACATACTTTTTATAAATAACTTTTTAATAATTTTGAATAATGGTAAATTTTTTAAATAACTTGTGGTATTGAATGCTAATTAAATTTAGTTTTAACATGAAGTTAATTATTTAGGTTGGAAATGTATTCAATAAAATAATATAACTATTTATAAGTTATCACTTAATTTTTTAAATTTTTTATTCATAGTTGACAATTATATTGAATATATGATTCTCATTTTAATAGTTTTTATATGATATTATGTGAATTTTATAAATATAAATTATTTAAGGAGATGTGAAATGGACAGCACACTTCCACCCATAAATATTGATTATATTTCCATTATATTTTAAAATTTTGATTTAATAGATGCATTAACATACAGTATGTATCACGAACATTATTCAGTTAAATTTTTACATAAATCTATTCATTACTTATTGAGAAGTTTGGGTTCCAATATTATTTACTAAAATTTTTCCATTTGGAATCAGAAATTTAAATATCTTGAAAACTAATAATTGGAATAATTTAAAAATTCAAATAAATAATCATCACGAGATATACTACAAGTTAATACATTCCTTTTATCGAAATTCAGTAATAGAATGGAAAGACAGTTAATTTTTTCATCTTCCTATAATAAAATATAATCAAACTTTGACAACAAATTTAACATAAAGAAATAATTGTACTTTCAATGATTTGTGTCATATTTAATACAAATTATAAAGTGATATTACAGAATATTATTTTTTTCCGCATTCATAATAAATGTTTCGTAAATAATAAGTAAATTTTATTTTGAAATATTTACTTTTTTAGGGGGAATTCTACTTCTATCTAGACAGTTTATACATATAAATGCATAATTATAGACATAATCAGAAACATTTATTCATATTTTATATATTGTCCTATCTTTATAATTGACTATTAAAAAAATTTAATATCTAATAAATAATTTTTTAAAATTGTATTCCATGAAATTTAAATTCAAACGATATTAAAAAAAATATTTTTATATCATGTAATTATAATTTTTCAAATGAGGTAATTTGATATTTTTTAAAAATTAATGTTTCTCTTATTAAAAATATTATTGCTTCAATGAAATGAATCGCTAACAATTTTTATAAAAATCACAATTCATTTAAATATAAACACGTGTACAGATGAAAATGTAATTAAGGTCAAATGTATGTTATTTCTAAAAAATTGTTTACAAGTTACTTTTTAAATAATATATTTTCATGAAAACTAATTTAAATACCTCATTCTCTGAATGATAACTGAATACAATTTTAATTTAATAAATTTAGTTATACAATTATAAATATATAATATTTATATAACTGTTCATCAAATAAAATTATTATTTTTTTAATATATATATATATATATATATATATATATATATATATATTAAAAAAATAATTATTACAATAGATTGTAGTTAAATAAAAATGTTTATTTTAATAATTATAGCGTTGAAATTTATTTTGATGAAAATGTTATTTGATTGACATTTACAGTATTCTGCCGTCCAAAGTAAGAAAACCTTAACTTCAATGGGATTCCAATGTAGCTAACCACTTTTACACTTTGGACGGCAGTATTATTTTCACTATTTTTAAAAAGTTACTTGTCATCAATAAAAAAATATTTAATTTTTCAAATTAATAATCTAAATATCAAGAATTTTCTAAACATTATAATATTTATGATATGCAAAACTTACTTGTGATACATACACTTTGTAATATTTGTATCTCATTAAATTTTTATATTAGATGCAAAAAGGATTGTTAAGTAATTGCAAATAGTTATTTTTTATTCTATGATTTTTTCTATTTAAATTTCGTATTTCATATATATATAAAATACATTTGTGAAGATATTTTTATTAGCAATCAACACGAATTTCTTTTAAGCATGTTTCACTTATAGATTAATTTCATAATTCAAATTCATGGTCATATATTGAGGTCTGGAAATTATAGTTGTAACTCAGTACCCAGTTCTCAGTTTATTTACATCAAATATCGTACTATCTTTGTTTTTCTAATTGCAGTAGAGTGAGAAATAGTCACTTGAAATAAATTATACGCTTTTTTACTTTAAGCATATGTGTACATATATTTTTATATTATGTTTCATCAAATTATTTTTAATTTTATTCAGTACTCAAAATTCAATGAATTAATTCTTATTTACTTGAAATTAGTCATTTATACATATTAATATAATAAAAGAAAATTCAACTAAGCGACGTTAGGAGCGAAAAACTTCAATATAATTAATACCTGTTAACGTAAAACCCAATAAATTGTGTAACGATTTTCAACAGTTGATAAATACAATGTAAATCATATAACATATACATCAATTTTAAATTTCTAATCATTAATTTAAAACTCAAAAGTAACTATTTTAAAACGGAATATGGAAGATAAACATGTATCGTTTTAATCCTTGAATATCATGAATTTAAATATTAATTATTAGTAATTTTAAAGAGTTATATATTATATAAATAATTCTATATTTAATAATTTTCAATTTTAGTAACAGGAAATACCGCACGAAAAGAGGTTAATAATTGCATTTTCTGCGAAATATTGCCCTTGAATCGAGTAGGTGAAAGATCAGTCTTAATACCAAAAAAAGGCAGTAAGCATCGCAAATTTATGCTCTTACTTCATAATATAATAGTACCAACATTGGTCCCTAAAATTCAAGCTATAGTACTAATTGAAATTATATCGTCACTCTTTCTTTAAGTACCTTAAGAGCAGGCTGGATTCGCTGTCCTTGTCTAATTGGCATTTTTGTTATTTACTCAAGTACTAATCGGTGTATCTGCAAATTGAAGGTTAAGCGCAATAGATATTATTATTACAAATATTTATGCACAAGAAAAAAAAAATTTATCGCTTTGTTTTTGAGAAAAGTAAGGAACGCGAAAATATTATAAACATAATCTTTTACTTCGGCGTTCCTTACTTTTTTCGAAAACAAATCGGTAGATTTTTCTTTTCTTATGCATAGATGTTCATAATAATAATATCTATTGCGCTTAACCTTTATTTTAAAGATACACCGATTAATACTTGAGTAAATAACAAACAACTCAATTGTTACTCAGTCGGTATCAGGTTCTACTCCGGCCTGCTGTTAATACATAAATTAGATATACTTGATTTAGAACCTATTTTAACAATACTTTCTTTTCTTCGTGCAGTTGTTAGTTCTAGTAAACGTCAAATACTGTTTTCGATTATTTCATGGTTCGTGATTGAAACACGTGATTAAAAAGAAAAAATTCCTATTATATTTTTTCATTTATTCAAATGCAATTTAGTAGAACAAATTCTTAATTCATCATGATATAATTTGTATTTAAACAATTTTTATGCACATTGTAACTTTAATTATTCTTTTTTATAAAAATAAAAAAATTTAATTTAGTACAAAACTACAATATCACAATTCATAAGTTGCGTCAATTCTTTTTTATTTTAAAATTGGCTTATTTATACATAATAATATAATATATGAAAATTCAACCGAGCGACGTTAGGAGCGAGGTATTTTTTGCTAGTTCATTAATTAAAATATGAATAACTAATGATTCAATAAAGAAAAAAATATATTATTTAAAAGAAATAATTAATTTAAAAGCAGATAAAGAATTAAATAAATAATTAATTTGTAAATAATAAAAAATAAATTAAAATTATAATGAAAAAATTGTTTAAATAATTAAATAGTAAAAATATAATAAATAGTAATGACAAATAAGAAAATAAAATTAAATAAAAATACAAATTATAATAATATTTAAAAAAATAAAATCGGAAGAAAAACAGGGCGCTTTGGGGCGTCAGATTGCCCCCCAAATAAAAAATTTTTTGTAAGGCGGAAACAAAATTTTTTATTTACAAAAACAAAAATTATCACAGTATTTGTTTGATATTTACAAAATAAAAATCTTTTTAGGAAATAAATTAAAAGAGTCTTTTTATTTAATAAATTGAACTAAAAAATGTCTATTTTTCCTTAATCAAAACTAAACTTAAAAATTGTCTTTTTTTTCATATTTTTTAACAAACAAATTAAACGCACAAAAAAAACTAAAATAAAACGAAAAAAACGTCTTTTAAAATTAAATAAACTAAAAATACGCACTGTTTTCTTTTTAAAATGAAAAATCACAAAACGCAAAACAAACTCACTGTTTTTTTTTTAAATCAAACGAGGGCACTATGGGCTGAGGGCCTTCACCCAAGAGTCAAAATCCTCGATATTCAGGAGGTAAATGTCGTCCTGGTTGGAGGGTATGCCTAAGCCCTCTAACTCCGCGAAGACTTCGTCCAAGGTTTCTTCCCTTCGTTTTTTTTATTGGGGTCGGCAGGAACACCGTGCTCGATGTGCCTGGCCCTGGGTCGTAGGCCTCAACGCACGCCGAGGTGATGGTGACGGCGATCCTTCTTTTTCCAGCTGCCACTTTTTTCTTATCGTCCACTGTGGCTGGAGCTAGTAGAGCGACAACCGTGGACGTCGGTGTCGAAGATGTTGACGTTGGAGGTGGCGTAGGGGGCGAAGGTGTTAGCGTTGGAGGCGGCGTAGGAGGCGAAGGTGATATAAATCGAGACGAATTTATATCGCCTCCGCTTTATTGACTGGCATGGGAGATGTTGATGAGGCTCTTATGTACAGTCAATAATATTTTTATTTATCAAATATGCCGTAGCCTGAGTCGTGGCATGGCACGTACCATATAGGCCAGTTTGCGTGGAGGCGTCCATGCTTGATGCTGGCTATGGCTTGACTGGCGCGACTGATAAGAGCGCGCAAGCTGCTGTTTGTAAGTCGCGGCAGTCAAGCTTTCACTCTGATGCGCGCGCAGCGTACATAGGGCCCACAAGTTTTCACGGCGCGCGCTTCAAACTATCGTACTAGGCGCTCTGTCCCTTTCTAATATTCATTTTAATTTAATAATTAATTACATTTAAACGCGACGTAAGAAACTGATTCTTTTTTGTAACAGTAATTGAATAATTTTTTTCTATTGAATTAAATTATAAAATTCATTAGTTACCGAGTTTTTTTTTTCTTTTAAACTATTTACAGATACACGCGTTAACTGTGATAATTCTTGTTTTTCGAAAATTCGCGCGCTGTTGCCAAGCTTGAACAAATCAATATTAACGCTTTACAAAGAAATATTTTTCCAAGAATTTCAATATATTCTTAAATAAAAAAAATTTTTTTTTTTAAACAAATTAGTTTTTTCAAAATTCACATTCTTAAATAAAAATCTATGTTTTTATAGTTATGATTTTTTTTCATATCATTTCTATTGAAAAAATTTTTCTTTAAGTATTTACAGTTTTTTTTTCAACGTAGTAATTAACATAGGTGCGCAAATAAATACTTGGTTTTTAGTAACGTGTAAAAATGTAAATATAAAATAATATAAATGTAAATAATGTATTATAAAAATTAACAAAAATTTTTTTTTTGTTTCGCATGTAATTTTATGTACTATACGCCATAATTTTTTAAATTCATTTATTCAAACTATAATTAAATTGTTTACAAACAAAATTTATATCACAAAATTTTTTCACGCGTAATAGGGTTTTAAATTCGATACATGAAATTTACCACGATCTTTTAATGAATTTTTATCTATTAATAAATACTTATCAATTCCTATTTTTTCTTTTATTAAAAAAGGACCAATATATACGTCAAAGAATTTTGCGATCTTTCTATCAATCGCATCCGATAGATTTTGTTCTTTTATCAACACTAAATCATTTTCATGGAATACGAAATGTTTTTTGTTAAAGTTTTTCTTAATCGCACGATTTTTTAAGCTATCTTGCATGATATCTCGCGCTAAAGATATTCTCTTTTCTTGAGATATTTCTTGTTTTTCTTCTGGGATTTTTAGATATTTTTCCCAAAGCCTTATCGGTTTTTTATTTAAATGTAGCTCTAATGGCGTACATGTCGTTGTTTCGTGATGCGTCTCGTTGATGATTAGTTGAATTAAATCAACGTATTTCATCCAACTTGTATGCTTGCCACCTACAAAAGTACGGAAAAAACGACCAAGTTCGCGATGCACGCGTTCTACCACGTTGCTCTGCGGATGTCTTATAGACGAAAAAATCGGTCGAATTCCTTTGTTATTTAGTTTTTCCATCCATTTATCGGATACAAGTTGTCTACCGTGATCAGCTATTATAGCTTCCGGTTTACTGTATTTTTCAATATAGTCATTGAAAATTTTCTTAATTACTGTAACCGTATATGCGCGTTTTAACGGATACAAGACCACGTATTTAGAAAAAACGTCTATAGTCGATAAAATGAATTTTACGCCCCCGGTTGACGTCGGCAAAGGCCCGTGACAATCGATTAAAAGTAAGTCATTAGGCTTTTCTACAAGTATCGGTTGAAAAAACCTCTTCGTATTTAATAGTTAAGTGCTTAGTTCTTCGACACGTATCGCAGTTTTTTAAGAATAAGCGCACTTTTTTACGCATTTTATAAGCAAAAAAGTGCTCATGAATCATTTTGTAAACCTTTTTAGATCCTACATGACCGTAAAGTTCGTGAATTTCCAACACGAGCTTTTTAAAGACAATTTCCGGTAATATGATTTTTAATCTATGAAGAGTATTTTTACAAATTAGATCGTTTTCGATTATGAAACGTTTTTGAGAGCTTTCATTTGTTTTAATTTTATTAATTATTTTTAGAATGTAATTATCTTTTAATTGCAAATCACGTAAATTTTTTAGATCATTTATTAATTCTTTACTTAATTTCATCGTTTTTAACGCAGCTATTATTATTTCAGCGTCATTTTTTTATAAAATCAGGGTCAACTACGCGACTTAGATAATCAGCGACTGCATTTTTCTTTCCTAATAGATACTCAGGATAAATATTAAAGTCTTGAATTGCTAATATCCACCTGCGTGGTCGAGCATTATTATACTTGCTACTACGCAAAAATTCAAGTGCTTCGTGATCAGTTCTCACGATAATTTTTGAAGCACCCCGCAAGTAAGAATCAAGTTTTTCTAGCGACCATATTATCGCTAAAAGCTCTTTTTCTGTAGTGAAATAAAAGCATTCACTACCCTTTAACGTGCGGCTTATGAAGCAAATTATTTATTCTTCGTCGTCATCGTTAAATTTCGAAAGTACGCCTGATATAGCATAATCACTCGCGTCTGTAGTTAAGATATAAGGACGCTTAGGATTTGCAAATTTTAAGATTATATTCTCATCGAATAGATTCTTTACATTTATGAATGCTTGGTCGTGTTCTTCAAGCCATTCATATTTTTTGCCCTTTTTTAATAAATCTATTAAAGGCTTAGCACTTTTAGAAAAATTCTTTACGAATTTCGTATAAAAATTTACGAAACCGAGAAAGCTTTGCAATTCTTTAATGATTCGCGGTTTACGAAAATTTTTCATTGATATTATTTGTTCGGATCGGGCCTTAATCCTTCAGCGGATATTATATGCCCGAGGAACTCAACTTGATCGCTTATAAATTTAGATTTTTCAAAATTTAAGCGCAAGTTGTGCTTGAGTAAACGCTGGAATAGCGTTCTCAAGTGCTGTAAGTGTTCGTCAAAATTTGTTGATTTTACTAGTAAATCATTAACGAATACTAATAAAAAATCATCAAGCTAGAAATAGCTTTATCTAGACCGCGTATTAAAGCAGCACTGCTCGTCTTTATACCGAAAGCTGCGACGTTAAATTTGTAAACGTGATTATCGCATTTGAAAGCTGTAAATTTCTTGCTTTCTTCTGTAAGCTCGATCTGCCAATAGCTGTTGGTAAGGTCGAGCTATTCATGCATTTGCTATTAATGCATCTTTGAAAAACCTCTTCAACACCCGGAGGAGCCTCATAATCATCGTTTAACCGCTCGTTTAACTTACGAGCATCTAAGCATAATCTGATAGAGTTATCCTTCTTTTTTACAACAACTATTGGATTAACCTTTAGAGGACCGGTATTTGAGATTTGTGATCGCTCTAAGAAAGTGGTCCAAAAAGGTATCTGATATCACTAATTGACTTTGGGGTAAAGGTCGATCAGGGGTCACGCCACTATAGTGGTTTTCCGGTCCTCTTAAGGTTAATATAAGGGCTATTAGAGCGGCATATTATTCCGAGTTCTAGCATTTTATTTATTTCGGCTTTTACTTTTTCACGATAATTTAAAGGAATCGGAAAGGTTTAGAATAGAACGGTAACTCGTCTTTTAAATGTAATTTATATTTATAATTTGTTAATAAACCGGGCCGTTTTACGAATACTTCTTTGAACTAGATAATTATTTGTTTTAATTTTTCTTTTTGTTCATCATTTAGATTTACACATAAGATTATTTTTCGTCGATTTCCTTTAAGGAAAGCTCATACGAATAATAATCGTTAATAAAATTTTTATTACTAATTTGATTATTAAAGTTTTTTAAGAGCTTCGAAGCTTCTTCATTTTCAAAGAAATCTTCATAAGACTCTTGTATACACAGAAAGGTAAATTCTTTTGAATCGAACTTTACATCTGCGTACTCGATGATTCCATCGATACCATTGGTTTCAAAGAGTATTTCTTCGGTCATTATGTGTTTATTATCATTTTAAGAGCATGACGAAGCTGCCCGCCTTCTAATAATATTTCCAATCCTAACTTATGAATAAACGATGCGTTTAATCGAGTATTTTGCTACAAAGAAAAAATTTGTAAGATTAAACTCTAGTGCGGACAACTCAAGAAATCCACCAAAATATTATACATACTAAGTTATAATAAAAACTTTCAATGTATCGTATTTTAAGGTTAGGTTTGTCGAGTTTGATATCTAATTTCCATTCCAAGCTCATAAAAAAATAACAAGTCCAAATGATTTTTTATTTTAACAAAAATTACTGTATTAATATAGCTTTAGTGCGGACAAGTCATTGTATTTGTTTAATTTATGAATTTAAAAAGATATTGATGAAATAAAAAAAGCAAAACTCGATTGCTGCAGCTCCGACATCTCGTTAAGAGCTTTTTGCGAGTCATAGCCTAAAATGCATGGTTTTACAAGTTTAGGAATTACAATAAATATTAGTTCTTTTTCTAAAGTACCGAATTTTACTTTTAATTGAACTTGAAATTTTAGACGCGTGGATTTTGCTCCGGTAGCACCTTTAATGATTTTCCCGCTTATTGGTAGAGTCGGCTTATCTTTAAACTTATTTAAGTTAGAATAATAATATTCTTCAGAAATGCACGTTATCTCACTTCCGGTATCTATCAAGACTTTAGTCAAAACGTTTTCTATTTCAATAGTTATTTCTGGACAGTGTATGACGTTTGCGTTCGATTCTTCCGGATATATATCATATAATAAATCTTCGCGAGGATTGTTAATTTTGCATTTGTAATTTTGTATCAGAGCTACATTATGAACAGTTTAAATTTAAAATAAAAAACTTTAATGTTAAATGCTATAAATAAATATAATATAAAAATTACTATTTTTCGTTGGGTTTAATCTTTATAGCATTTGTAAACGTAAGAAAAACATTTCATTCTTTCTTTCTTTAGCAGCCAAACCCCCGTCTAGGGTCAATAATGATTGACCTGAGGGCGACTCAGGCACCGTAGATAGGGCTGATAACCGTATCAGCCTGAGGTTACACTTACGACTTCGTTTAGGGAATGATTTCCTGTATTGAAAGTCACGCAGTGAGAAAAAACCCGATGGGTTGACTCAAGACTGCACTCTATGCTGGACTTGGCGAGGCTGAGAAAGAAAGAGAGAGTGAAGTTTAGAAATAAAAAGGGAAAGTTTAATCTTTGTTGTTTTAAATTCAAATCTTTCAATTTTTGTATATATGTTTGGTGATATTTACTTTGCTATATTTTTTAGAATGCCGTTTGAATTTTACATAATATTGGAGTTCTGGAGTAAATTTGTTTGTTTTTTGCGTAATATTCATATTTTTATTTTTCAATTAAAACTTTATATGATTTCATTAATTTTATCTTTTTTTAATAGCTTCAAAATATCAAAAACGATTCTTTTTCAATTGATTTCCGATTCATTAATGCTATATTATATAATTTTATTGTAATGATAAATTAACTAATTTATGTACATTTCTGCATTGGTTTATGTTTCTCTTAATAAAATATAAAAATTCAATTGAGTACAAAACTACAATTTAAAAATTCAAAAGTTGAATTTCAATAAAAATACAAAGATTTAAATATAAAATAATTAAGATAATTATTAGATTTATTTAGAATAAAAATTATGTAAAATTTTATAATTAAAATATTAAATAAGACACATTCATAATTTAGATTCTAAATAAGAATTTTTACTTTGATATAAGATTATTTGTTCAAGCATAATTTAGTGTAACGAAGATAAAATTGGCGGGCTAAGCGCTTCCGAAAAGCTTGTGTACGAAGAGCGTCATTGGTTGGCGTTAAGAAGGAGGGCGGCGCACGCACAAGAGAACAAAGGCTTCGTTGTTTCGGCGTAGGACAAGAAAGCGCGCGGGGTCAGTCGATCTTGGGCCGTCTTAGTGCTTACCTCGCGACCTTGAGTATACGTATGAATCATATCTGTATAAGTGAATGAGTCTAATAAAATTATTTCCAACTGATTTTCTAATTTTCTTTATTTAAATTTAACAAACCAATTTCTTTATTTCTATTTTATCATTTAATTTATTTGACATTAATATTATTGATTTATTCTTTGTTTATGTTAATTCGAAAATTATTTAATTTTCTTTGTTCTGTTAAAAATTTTCTTTTTTGCAAATAAGAGTAGCCTTTAATTTATGAATTTCTATTTTTATTTAACTTTTTTAACTTTAAATTTTTGAGCAATTAACAAGGATCGTTTAAAATCGAAGCAATTATGTTTTCGTCCGATAATTTATTATTTAATTTAGTTAAATCATAATGCGGGTTTTTTAATTTATCAAATTTTTTATTATAATTTAACTTAGTTTCAGGTTTTTTATTTACTTTAGTTGCACCACGCGATGAATTAAATTTTCTATCCCAGAAGCGAGATGCAACTACTAAGCGTTTCCCAAGATGGTACATTTACTCGGAATTGGCGTCTCTTTTAGATTAATTTTTAATAAATCTTTGATGACATCATTATCCTTCTGACTTTTATTACGCGAATCTACGTGAGCTTTTTCTTTATTCGCGGTTGATTTCTTTTTACTAGGATTTTTTTCCGTTCCCGAAGCTTGCAACGTATTTACGTTCTTGGATTGCCAGGGCTTATTAAATACGCTTGGCTTTTTATCCGTTTCTTGATTGAGTGACGGTTTATTTAAAGAGAAGGTTTCAACTTTTTCTTTTTTGTCGTCGTCATCGAAATCAGCTAAGATTTTAAATAATTCAGCTTTTTCTTTGATATTTCTGCCAATAATCGCGTGTCTCACTACTCGATCGTAATGATCAGTTATTCGATTGATGAAATCTTGCTCGTTTTCGTCAATTTCTAGTTCTTTTGCTAAACCAAACATTTCAATCGCGTAATCAACGCGTGTTAACTTTCCTCCAGGTGTATATCTACCGAACTCGACTTTACGCCTCGCGGTGCGCTGAATACTGGAATTCCAGTATCTCTGTTTAAATCGATTTACAAAATCGTTGAAATCTTCAACTTCATCTTGCTCAAGGAACCACCAGCTTTTCGCTGAGTCCTCGAGAGTCTCTGAAATAATACATATTAATTCGTGTAAGTTTGGCTTAACGAATTCTATGTATTTATTTAACTCGTGCAAGAATTTCATCGGGCTTTCTGTGTCCAGTCCTTTGAATTTAGGTAAATCGATGTTTATTTTACGCGTCGCTTTATTAATTAGTGTACTAATACCGTCAGGGGTCATATGAGTGATATTCTCAATTCTAATTTCGAGTTTTTTAATGTCTTTATCACTTTTAGACGCGGCATTATCAATTTGCTCTAAGCAATATTTCTTTGACGCGGTTAAATCAGCGTTATCGTCTAAACGTTTAATTATTTCGTTTCAGGTATCTTTTAATTTATCGTTTTTTACATCTTTGTTTTTATTCTCAAGCGAATTAATTTTATTGTTTAATTTTTCAATATCATCTTGAACCTTATTCAACTTATTAGTTAAAGAATCGAATTTTTCATCGCATCTATACGCGGATTTCTCAGGCAATTCATCTACAGTTTTATTTAGATCGATTACCTTTTTGTCTAGGGCATCTTGGCGTTCGTCTAAGGTTTTAAATTCCTCAGAAACCACCGCTTGCCACTCGAGATGCTTTTTACTATACTTAGATATACTATCATCTCGCAAAGAAGTTTGAATGTCCTGGTAACGTGCACGAAGAATTTTCTTTGCACGCGACATCATGAAAAGATTTTTTTCACTTTATTAATTTATTTTAAATTTTTATGGTATTGATTTATTTAAAACCCGAGCTTATTTTATTTAACATAAAAAGAAGTTTTTTGATTTATATTTAATGTTATAAGTTAATTTAAAGTTAATTTCGCAATTTGAGCAGTTAACTCATTTAATTTATTATCAAGCTCTTCATTTTTTATTTCATAAGTAGCAAAGTTTTCAATCGCGACACTCGTGAAAATGCCTAAATGAACACAAATATTTTCTTTCTTATTCGCCAGACGTCTTACGGCTTCGCATAAAGTTTTATTCGTATTTTTTAAATTCTCGATTTCTCGCGCTTGTTTATCCACGGTATCGATCAATTTGATATTTTGTTCGCGTGAAAATTCTACGTTATCAGATAATACAGACACCGTATCCCAACGATCGGCATCAAGGCCTTCAACGCGTCCAATACGTGCAAATAGCTCGGCAATTTGCGACTGCACGAAACTATCTATCGCGAGGTCTTGTATCATTTTAATTACGTATATATTAAAACGTATATTTTTATTTTGCGTTTGAATTTTACGAAACTAATCCTGGCAGGATCGCCAGTTGTAACGTACCTAAGTGGGTAATAGTTACTTTTTAAAAAAAAATAAATTATGGTCCGAATTCGATGCTCGATTTATTAGCGTATAATATAAACGCGATAGATTTTTAATTTTATGTACGCGACTTGCATAATTTTTTTTAATGTATTTAATAAACTACGCAAGCTCCGTTCGGGCAGTGGGCCAGATTGGAGGGTAGCTATTAAATACTTTACTAGCAAACTACAAAAAGCTCCGTTCGGGCAGTAGGCCGGATTGGAGTGAAGCTGCTAGGTCCCTTTTTAACAAACTACACAAGCTCCGTTCGGGCAATAGGCCAGATTGGAGGGTAGCTGTTAAATAATTTGTTAATGAAACGCCAGCTTATTAATAAAGCTAGGCGTTTCCTTTGTTAGTATTTAATGTATTATTATTTTTAATAATATAAGGAAATATATATTATATTAAATATTCTTTTATTTTAAGCAAAAATATATGTATGTAATTACATAATAAAAAAAAGAAAACTCTTCGGTGAGAGAAAAAGAGAAGCTCTTTAAAGATGTAAGCTCAATTTATTTTATTTGAAAGCTCTTGATATTAACCTGGGGGGTTAAGCCTAGAGCGCTTGTATGTCCCCAGAGTCAATAGAGCTCAATTTGAATTTCTTTTTTAATAAAAACCTTAGATAACAAAGGGCGTTAAGCTTAGGCGCTTATATGTCCCAATTGTTATCGGTTGATTAAATTAAGTTTATTTTAATTTTTTGCTTTAAAAAGCAAAGGGCGTTAAGCTTAAGCGCTTGTATGTCCCAATTGCTAAGCGAAAAATATTCTACGGCCAAGAAATTTATATTAGGTTCTTAATTAAATGTCAATTTAGGTAAACAAAGGGCGTTAAGCCTAAGCGCTTATATATCCCAATTGTTACCGGTCTGAGTCGATTCAAGAATAAGGCGCGTGAGTCAGTCAGACTCGTGCTTTTATACGCGCAGAGCTTCTCTCCATCTCTCTTACAATGGTGGGGAGCTTTTAATGTTGCGCGCGCTTACAGGCTTTACAAAGTTTCGGAGTTTTAATTCTCCGTCTCGCTCGCTCTTATATGCTTAAATATTAAGAGGAGGTCACGTATCTCTGTCCTTTTCTAATAAAAAAAATGATTTTTTTACAAAAACTAATAACTTTAGCAAAAAATGAAGAGAAAGCCGCATCTCGTATCAAAAAAAGCAATATTTTCTTTGATAAGAAAGAATTAATTTTATTGCTTTGTTCTCAAGAAAACCTTAAAAAACTTAAATCATAGAAGTTAGGGTGGACAATTTGGTTTTTCAAGGTTTTCTTGAGAACAAAGCAATAAAATTAATTTTTTCTTATCAAAGAAAATAATGCTTTTTCTGATACAAGAAGCGGCTTTCTCTTTATTTTTTGCTAAAGTTATGAGTTGTTGTAAAAAAATCATTTCTTTGATTAGAAAAGGACAGAGATACGTGACCTCCTCTTAAGACATAGTAAGCGCGCTGTGAGGTAGCTGTAAGCCAGCTGTGCGTTGACCTATATACAACCTTGTATATAGGTCACGCGCTTACTATGCCTTTATGCGCTCATAACTTAAAATTTATTAATTAAAATATGAATAACTAATGATTTAATGGAGAAAAAAAAATATTATTCAAAAGAAATAATTAATTTGAAAGCAGATAAAGAATTAAATAAATAATTAATTTGAAAATAATAAAAAATAAATTAAAATTAAAATGAAAAAATTGTTTAAATAATTAAATAGTAAAAAATATAATAAATAGTAATAAATAATAAGAAAATAAAATTAAATAAAAATACAAATTATAATAATATTTAAAAAAATAAAAAAGGAAGAAAAACAGGGCGCTTTAGGGCGTCAGATGATTAAATACATGATACGATGAAATTTCCGAATATGTAAAATTTTTTGCTTTAGGGTCTATTTCATTTGATTTAAAATATGTTGTTAAAGTTGTTTCAATCATTTTATTTCTTATTTCTTTTTCTTTTTCTTCTTTAAAATATACTTCTTACTCATTTTTATTGTGAATAGTTAATCGTATTATAAAATGAAACATTTTATAATACGATTAGATTGTTAAAATTTTCTTTAAAATTTATTCCTGCATTGCGTATTTTAACAAACGCACAGTCATGTCCTTTGTAACAATATTTGATACATTGTACAGTTGAACATACTTCTACATTAATGTAGCAGTTAAATTTGAATAGTAAATAAGGACTGCATGGAACGATAAATCTGTTATCAGGCACTCCATTATTATTTTCACCATTGTAACAAATTTTTTTACAATCATCTCTCCGCATATAAATTGGATATCCAGATGTTTTAAATGACGTTTTTTTATTATAATTTTTTGAATTCTAGTTTTGTTCCCTGCAAGGACCATAAATTGTTTAATGGTTTATTAAATTCCAAGACAATTTAATTTAAATTGTTTAGGAATTTGATAACATCCCACACAGCATGGAATATTAAGGCAACTTCCTGGAATATTGGCACAGAAGATTTGAAATATTTTAGGAATCTCTTATGGAATATTCCTGTAATATTCGTATATCCTTGATTCTTCTCACATTGAAATATTCCATAGAATGTTGTTGGAAGATTCCAAGAATATTTCATTGGAAGATTTGAATCATCTCAGAACCTTCGTCAAAACATTTCAGAAATCTTGCAGGAATATTTCATGAAATATTCCGTTGAAACATTCATGGAAGATTTCCGGAGTATTAAAACGGAAGATTCGAATAAACCTAATATAACATAACATAAACCTTTCATATAATATGCATGGAAGATTTAAGAAATCTTTCATGAAATATTTCTGAAAGATTTTGAAACCATAAATATTCCATTGAATATTTATGGAAGATTCGTAGAATATTGACACGGAAGATTTGAAATATTTCAGGAGTCTTCCATGAAATATTGCTCTTATATTCGTATGTCCTCAATTCTTTTTACATTGGAATATTCTTAAAAGATTTCAAGAATATTTCAATCGAAAGTTTGGGTAATCTCTCATCTTTCATGAAATGTTCCTGGAAGATTTTTGGAACATTTCGATGAAAGATTCAGAGTTTCAGATCTACCACGAAATGTTCCTGAAATATTTCATAAAAGGTTGTGGAATGCTGTGAGGACGTAGTATAAATATTATGTTATACTTATACATCAATATATATACGCATACATAAACATTGACATTTAGTTATTCACTTCGACTGTAAACAACAAAGCTTATATAGTAAGTAAGGTATCAGCCAACCGCTAGAGGGTGAAACTCCCATTTAACGAGCATCAGTGACGACTATCGACGTCACTGGAAATCTCTCGTAACATTTTGCGAAACCTTCCGATGAAAACTTCATGGAATCCTTCTAGAATTTTTCATGCAATATTTCACTGGAAGATTACTTAAATCTTTCTGTAAAATATTTCGTGAAATATTTCTAGAAGATTTATGCAATATTCCGCTGCGAAATATTTCGTGGAATATTTCTGGATGATTTATGCATTATTCCGCTTAACGATTTTAAAGTTCTTCGGAATCTTCCAGCGAAATCTTTATGGAATCTTCCTGAAATCATTCATGAAATATTCCACTTGAAAATTACTTAAATCTTTCTGTAAAATATTTCGTGAAATATTTCTGGAAGATTTATGCAATATTCCGCTGTACAATTTTAAAGTTTTTCGGAATCTTCCAGCGAAATGTTGATAGAATCTTCCTGAAATCTTCCATGAAATATTCCACTGGAAGATTACTTAAATCTTTCTGTAAAATATTTCGTGAAATATTTCTGGAAGATTCATACAATATTCCGCTGTACGATTTTAAAGTTTTTCGGAATCTTCCAGCGAAATGTTTATGGAATCTTCCTGAAATCTTTCATGAAATATTCCACTGGAAGATTACTTAAATTTTTCTGTAAAATATTTCGTGAAATATTTCTAGAAGATTCATACAATATTCCGCTGTACGATTTTAAAGTTTTTCGGAATCTTCCAGCAAAATGTTTATGGAATCTTCCTGAAATCTTTCATGAAAACTTCCACTGGAAGATTACTTAAATTTTTCTGTAAAATATTTCGTGAAATATTTCTGGAAGATTCATACAATATTCCGCTGTACGATTTTAAAGTTTTTCGGAATCTTCCAGCGAAATGTTTATGGAATCTTCCTGAAATCTTTCATGAAATATTTCACTGGAAGATTACTTAAATCTTTTTGCGAAATATTTGGTGGAATATTTCTGGAAGATTTATGTAATATTCTACTGTACGATTTTTAAGTTTTTCGTAATCTTCCAGCGAAATATTTATGGAATCTTCCTGAAATCTTTTGTAAAATATTCCACCAGAAGATTACTTAAATCTTTCTGTGAAATATTTCGAGAAATATTTCTAGAAGATGTTTTAATATTCCACTGTACGATTTTGAATTTTTTCGGAATTTTCTAGCAAAATGTTTATGGAACCTTCCTGGAATCTTCTATGAAATATTTCACTGAAACATATCATAAACATTACATGTAATATTTCATAAAATATTCCAGAAATCTTCCGTGAATATTTCATGGAATATTAAAATAAATTTTTTGAACATTTCTTTGAAATATTTTATAAATATTTCTAGAAGTTTTTAATAGAAGATTCCAGTGAAATATTTTGAAATATTCCGTAAAGACTTCCTAGAATCTGCATGGAAAGTTCCATTGAAATAATTAAGTGGTAGATTTCGAAATATTTCATTGAAGTCTTTCATGCTGTGTGGGATAAATATAAGCAACAGTGTTCCCCAATGCACATTTTTAATTACCAATTCTATAAATTGTTTTACTTTTTTTTGGAAACACTTTAACTGCCAGGATTACATGGAAGAGTTATGAATAAGTCCAGTTTGCTGTAACGATTTATAAGTGTCATTGAGTCGATATAATTAAAAGACTGGATAAAAGAATGACTTAGATGTGCGGTCACTAGAGAGTGATATATATATGTAATACAATAACCGCTCAAGCGAATAATTGTGTTTGCGATTAAAAATAATTAGCGTACACTTTTCTAGCATAAAACTTTGAGTGAGCAAGTTAATTATTATTGTTTCATAAACATTTGTGTACATTTTTAGCAATTTTTATACAATATATTCGAAAATATTCGTGGTTGAAATGCGAAAAATCAGGCGCGCTAAAGGCATTGCCAATCTTTGCAATTAAAAATTTATCATAAATACCTTCCAAGCAACAAACTTTGAGTGAGAAAGTTGTTTATGATTATCTTATGTATACTTTTATAGATTTTTAGCAATTTCGATAGTGTATATTTGAAAGAATGCAAGATTATAATGCAAAAATTTACTCGTGCCAAAAGCGCCGACTGTATTTAAAATTAAAATTTATAATAAATACTATTCTAGCATCTAACGTTGAGTGAGGAAATTGTTTATTATTGTTTCATTTACGCTTTTATAGATATCCAGAAATTTTTATATTTTATATCCAAAAATACCGCAAATTAAAGTTATTCTTATTAAACTGCTATATGAGTAGTTATAGGGGCACTATGGACCGTCAAAACAGACCCCCACTCCACTACCCCAAAGGTTACTGACCGGTGGGTCAATGACCTCTGAGAAGGTGAAGTAGGGGCTTGTTAGGCATGGTACCTGAACAACTGAATATTTAAAAATTTTAAATATTTTAATATGTAACATGATACTTTTTGATTATTAAAATTTATATTAAATCATAAGATATTAATTTAAAATATTTCAATTTGCAACTAAATACTTTTAAATATTAAAATAATAAAAATTTTATATTGAATCGTGAAATATATAATTTGCAATAGTACTGTGTGTATGAAGGTTGAGAAATTGGTAATGAACGAGGTAAATGAAATACTCACGTTTTAAAGTTTAACAACATTTATTATTAATAATAAAACATTACAACGTAGCATTCATACAATTAACTAGTGTGTACATATGATAAATAATAAATTCGTGTATGATTATAAACAAATCTTCTTTTCCTAAAACTAGATTATTCTTTTTTAATAATTTGATGAGATCATTTACAAAATTATCATTAAAACTAGACATTGTGGTTTTTATATCGCTAGAAGTAAAGTATACATATTGAGATTCCTGACTTTTTTCTAATACATTTTTCATATTTGCAACCATCTCTCGTAATATATAATCTACAGATTTTGCAACAGTATTTAAATATCTAATTCTATAATCTATACATTTTGATAAATCTTTTAAACGTTCAAACGTGACACGCTTAAATACTAGTGACTGATTAAATCGACCATATTTTTTCGGCGGTCCACCACACTCCTCTCCTTCTGGTTGTGCGTCATTGGGTACCAATTCAAAAGCTCTCTCGTGAAAACTAATCATAAAACGGATAGTGTATCCTGGAATAGATAGCCGCTGATCCAGCATAGATCCCTCATTATAGCAAGTGAAAAAATCTTCAATTTTATCAAATTTCTGCTTCAACGCGTCCCAACCGTCTAGTGACAGAGGTAGACCTTGAAAATTGGCTCCACAGAAGCGTACCACGGGTGCAAACTCCTTTTTGCCTTCGCCGCCTATATTCTCCAGGCCTACCTGGATAATTTTTCCAAAAGAGCTGTTCAGCCCGTAGACCATTGGCAGAACCTGCTGCCAATAATTTTTCTTGCTATTTTGTTTTATTAAATATTTCAAGTCATTACCAAATGTCTGGTCCAGGCTTCTCTTTTGACCAGCCATCTTGGTTAGGTTTTCTTGCTTGTTACTGCTGTCACCGTCGATCACACACAACTGTGGCTAGACCAAGTGGATACCACTTTTTTATACTGTAAAAATTGGTGGGGATGTCGTAAAAAAGGTGGCGTGCAACCAATCAGAGACAGTCAAGTATCAAATTACGCATAGCAAGTTTTTTCTATAAAATTCTTTACTATAGCATCATTTTTTTGCAAATTCTGCGAGAAATTTTCCAAGAATTTCTTGAAACCCAATTCGGTAGACATATAATACAGAAACATGATACAATAATGACCACAAACATTGGAATATTCGCATTGTAAGCGTTTATTATTCCATCTAAATTTTTTACAATTTTGCTGAATACGTCGTAAATGTTGTTGAATTTGTGGCGGCTTACCAAGACTATCAAAGTACACACCTGTGCCATACTTATCAACGTATACGGCAACCCAGTGCGCACCACGCTGGTTATAATTTTGCGTATTAAGCACAAGCGGACAAGGTTTCACCCACATCAGAGGAATCCAATCCGCTGGATAAACGCCTACTGCGTGAAACTTGATCCTCATCAGATATTGAACAATCTCTTTTGAATTCATTGCGGAGAATTTCAAAAAACTCTTCCACAATCAGCGATTTTACGCTGGGGTTAAGTTTTAGTAGCCACTGTTTCAGATTAGCAGCGTTATTTAGAGCACACACGTAATTTGAATACGATGATTTTATGTAATGATGCATACACTGTACACTGCTGAAATTCAAATTTCTAAAAGCTGGACAATCTTGTTTTTCTGAATTTTCAATCTTACAGGTGGTGAGCTTGGAAAGTAGTTCAAGCTTTTCTTGACCTCGCACGAAAATTACACGACAATGCTTGCAAATATCTTCCAAATTTTTGTATAATCTTTTTATCGATATATCACCTTCATACCACCTTAGACCATGATGATTCAGTGTCACCCAATTGTTCTGTCTCAAAGCATTTTTAGGTAAGCGTCTTAAATTACAAAGAGGCGCCACAATCCAATGAGCGATAAAGTTTTTATGAATAGCAAGTACAGCCACCTCCTTTGGAATCAAACGGTTTTTGTTGTCCTTTAAAAACTGCACGTCAATCACCACGTCCATACTGTTTGCAATTAAAGTTGCTCGCCGACTGAGATGATAAAGATGGCTTTGCTCTACTTAAATAGCGAGAACTATATCCCTACCACTACTACTTAACCGCTACAATCCACGACAACCTGTCTCGACAAATCAATTTCGAGCAAATTGTCGTATTCAGCATAAATTATACAATTTACAGCGCCCTCTAGCGGGTCGTCGAATCTAACATCAATTCGTACATTACCATTTTTTATCAAATTCCAATGACTACCATCACTCACCGATAAATCAGGTGTCAAATCAAGAGCGAATAGGCAGTAGCCGTTTGGATAGTCTTTACGGGTAATCGAGTTGCCTGAATTCATAAAGTGAATACCAGTGCCGAAAAAAGTATATGATAAGCATCAACGTACATTTTGCTTTTTTTGAAATCTGGCTGTAAGGGTTTCGATGGTACTTGCATTCCATCAACGTACAGACATAAAAAATTTATATTAATATTCTCGAAATTAAACGGGTTAAGACTTTTATCTCCGTTGTAAGCTTTATTCTCAACAAAACCGAGTATAATTCTTTTTGGTAGTTGACCTAATATGACATTGTCGATTGTTTCCCCATGTACACCATTATGTAACGTAACAGCCTTAACTTCTACGCGTGTCAATGGGTATTTTGCAGTAGTCTGTGACACTAGTTTTTCGTGTGCTAGCACGAGTGAAGGATTTAATCTTACTCGACGCACAAAAAGCGTAGCCTCTGTAATATTTACTGTGAAAGCACCAGCGGGATCCATGAGACAGAATCCATCACGAGAACGCACGAGCCTTACTCTTACTTCAACACTACCCAGTAATAATTTGTCTTGATTAAAAACATCACAATGTAAATGGCCGAGTAAATCAATCTTTCTGTCAACCATAAGCGCTTTACGCTGGCTGAGACCTGTATTACCACCTGTGGTATCGTTCATTTTTCCTGCTGTATCATCGTACCACAATCCACTCGTTAAATGAGACTTTTTAGCTGTTGGGCCATAATTTAGTAATGTTTCAATGTAAGCTCTGTATGCATAAGCATTGTTTGGTGGTGAAACAGGTTTCTGATTGAATATCACGTCGACTTGATTGAACAACGAATGCAAAAGATTATTTATTGGTCCAACGTTCGGATCTTTAGGTGGTTCAGCACTAGTGTATGTTACACTTACACTCACACTTAACATTGTGTGAGCCAAGTCTAGATACTCAGTGTTGCCAGGGATGGTAAATTCAATTGGTGATTGGTCGTTAAGTGAAGATATCGGTTTGTACTGAACCCAGTAAGAGCCTTCAATTGCAGTTTGTGTCGAAGGTGATTCAAAAAGTGATAATTCCGACTTGATCGACTGACAAGATTCTGTATGCAACAGCGCCATCTTGAAATTGTAATTTTCAAAAATATCTCTAGCTACACGTGCTTTCTTATTCTGCTTCTTCTTCTTTTTCGCAACTTTATCACTTTTCGAGCGTTTAGCCGCTGAGGTGTTTGTAGTGCCAGGTGCACTTGACGACTGAGTTGATGATGTCTCGTTCTTCTTTTAATATTCTGATTCCCCCCCTTCTTTCGCGTTTGACTCACCCAAGAGCAATTTGTCCAGAACAACGTCAGCTTTTCTTTTGAGATTTTTACTACTCTCGCGAATGCGCTGTTTGGCCGCCTCTTTGATCGGTCTGCCACCTAGAGTGACATCATCTAGGATGTTTTTACCCGCTCGGAGAGCCTCCTTACCGACCACTTTTGCACCTTGTTTGATCTTCGGTATAGCTGCTCAGAAGAGACCTTTCGAAAAACTACCTACTCCTGCACCAGACTGGTGATAACCAAAACAAGGTTTACCAACTGTAACACACTTACCCTCACCACCAATCATTTGGTTATTGAAAAAATCTTCAAACACAGGCATTTTATCGGATGCGCTTGAAGTGAAGCGTTACAGTCAGCGTACCGTAGTCGAATGGAATGGGAAATCCGTGTTCGTCTCTTATATCTATTTCTATCGACTGGAACGCTGAAGACAGCAGTGGTAGGTACATGGGTGGTGAAAAGTTTTTAATTTCAACACCTCCGTAAACGTAGTCACGCAAATGAAGCGAGACTCTACGTAGTAAGCTCGTGCGCATGTCACCTGTTACATAAGGCTGGCAAATGTTGCTGTAAACCATGAGCACGGTTGGTAACCCGTTCACAAGATTTGCTGGACGATTAACGGCAATGTAGTGTTCTTTATTACCTTTGCAAGAGAAAATTGGTACATTTTCCAAACCTAAAATTCTAAGTAATTTTTCCGATAGGGTAAACGTGTGCATATAAGTTGTACAATCTTCACCACATCGATATTTAATCTGTACATAGCCACCAGCACGGATTTCAAAATATAAATGATTTTTCACATTCTCGAGATTATTTATTTCTTCTAAGAGACTTTCAATGTCACGGTAAACACCAGGTTTAACGCGGGCAAACACCTCGGCCTTCTGTTGAGTCTCCTCCTCTGTTTCTCGCAAAACATTCGCCACGTCACGTTTAGATGTTTTAACAGAAATCACCCCCTCACGCTCTACCACTGATATATGCTGAAATGTGAGAGGTATTTGAATTTCCGTGAGTCCTACACACCAGTCGCCATAAAGATAAAAATTTTGTGATATTTGTGTTGTAAAATGCGTCGCCACATTGTGTGGAAAGACAAACTTGCTGCTGTTGCTCGGTAAAACCATGTAAAATTCATCGTTCATTGTAAATTTTTCAAATCTTTAGCTTCTATCCAAGAATTGAATTTTTCTGGGTACCCCCTCCAACTGACCGAATATTGTTTTTTCAACCCCCTACCTTTGCTCTTTCAAACCTCATCAACCTCAAACGCTTCGCTATCTAAATCTTTGCGCACTCTGCTCAACTGTTCTTCGTGAAAATATCCGTCAATTTTTTCTCCATCAAGATCTGTCAAAATATAGACGGGTGGTTGTTGTCTTGTGTCGACTCTTATAGTTTTAAACAGCTCCAGAGTCCAGCCACCCTTGTATGCTTTTCTGAAGGCTGTCTTGGCACGACTGACACGAACCCGATCGCCAACGCTGTATTTAGCTACTCGAAACGGCTGTTTTTCGCTGTAACGCAACGTCAAATTTAGACGTACCACGTGAGCATTATATAAGTTAACTTTGGGAGGGGGCATTTTTATGGCACTGTGCCACGACTCGTTGTAACACGTCACAATTTTTTGCAAAACATCTATATAACGTCTTGTGCGCGAGTGAGTAAAGTATCGCCAGATACGACCTTTGAGAGTTCGAATAAAGCGTTCGGCAATTGCTGCCTTTATATCAGGGTCTCTGGCGACTCGATAGGTAATATGTTTCTTTTTTAACACTTCTTGCACCTCTTGACCAATAAACTCTTTACCTTTATCAGTCTGTAGATAAATAGGATGTCTATCATTACATCGTGATAAAATTTCGTCTAATGCTACAGCGACGCTTTGACTGGTTTTGTCGAGAAGAGGCTCTGCCCAGGCAAACTTTGAAAGTGCATCAATGACAATGAGAATATAGCTGTATCCATCATTGTAGGTTTTAAGTGATCTAAAATCTGCCAAGTCAGCTTCCTACACTGCAAAGGGGCTAAAAACGTTGTAATGTCGACGAGGAAAACGATGTCTCACGAGTTTGTGTAAGGTATGTGGATCCTGACTCTCCAACCATTTGGCAATGGTATTGTTATCAAATTTTTTGGGTTTCGCGTGTTTCAGTAGATGAGCACCAGCGTACGCTGATGGTGCAGAAAGATTATAGTAATAATGCTCATGATCGTCCGGCTTTTTCGTCTCCTTCTTCTTCTCCTTCTTTTTCATTGCTCCTCCTCCTCCCCCTCTTACAAACTAGCTTTTTCTCTCTCTTTTGCTGTCTTTTAAATGTATTTTTAATGCGTTTGAAAAATTTATCAAACGCAATTTTGCTGACCATGCACAAAACAGTAATACCAGCTGCAGTCTTTCCATTATCATCTGTAGTCTCCGAGAGCATGCGTGAAAATGCTCGTTCAGCCAGCAGTCTGTCGGCTTTTATATGATTCGTTATTTTTTTATTTGAATTAGAAACATCGTGCTCTAGACAGGCATTGTCAAGAGGGTTTTTCCTCTCTGACCACGTCTGAGACGCTCTTCGAGATGCGTGTCAGGGCCGAGAAACTGGTAGCCTGGTAGATGCATTTCAAAGGGTACAACCGAAATCAATCGGTCTATAAAAGTACTAGTTTTCTCCCCCTCCTCCTCCTCCCCCTCCATCACTTCCTTCCATGCTTTCACATACGGTTCCATATTAGCTGTTCGAGGCGACTCTTTTTTACAGGGGTTGATGGCGTAGCTGCCAACTCGCTACCAACTTTTTTACGCTTTTTCGCACTCTCAACTTCTTTCTCCTTTACGCTCGTTAGACCAGTAGCTGTTGAAGAATAATAACCTTCGTTTTCTGACGACGATGACAGCGGTGAATCAGGGCTATGAGATGCAATCGTACGCCACAGTTGATCGTTACCAATGAATTCTCGAGGTATGCTGACTTGTCGCAAGACGCGTGCAAACTGTTTGTATCCGCGCGCTGGCGGCCTTTTTCTACTTCTCATAGCTTTGTTTATTAAATCGACAATATTAGCACCCTCAACAACAGTGCCATCTAGCTTGATTATAACACGACTATCCCATTCAATATTACCAGCTTGCCGCAAATATCTAATGAGATGTCTAGCATTACTTTGAAATTTCTGCGGTACCGACTGGACAAGCTGTTCGTCGTCGATTTCGTCATTATTGTCTGTACCCATCGTCGTTTCCGTTTCTAATAATGTTGTCTCGTTTGGACGTATTATACCCCTATTTTCATCCTTCTCCTCCCCTCTTAGATGCAAGTAACGCTGCAAGATTTGTTGATATTGCAGAGATTTTTGACGCTCATCACCCGTAGAATGTAAAATTTTACTCATTTCTTCGTCAAGGCGTGTCGTGGCTGTACCAGGTGTCTGGACACTGGATGGTGGTGTTGTATGATTGGTAGTTGGTACGTCGTGCTGCTGCTGCAGCCGCTGTTGCTCCAAGCACTCTTGCGGTACTAAAATCATTTTTCTTGCCTACTCCACGCCGATAAAACAGGTTTCACAATTAGCCGTAGTAAATATGCTGATTTTACCACTAATTTCCTTTTTACCTCCAAAATACCCGGTTAGCGAGTTTTCGCAACAGTGGTGCGACTTTTCGCAATTGTTTCTTATAATACTTGCTGAGTGGAATATTTCCGTGTAAAATGTTCAAAGCACACTCGCAAATGTACGTTATAAGTTTGGAATTTGCTTCGCGTAATATGGCCTTGAGTTGAGAAAGTTCGATTTTACACAAAACATGTAGCTGAGTCCAGTACTTTTCTGGAATTGGTCTGCTGCTGCTACGACTACGTCTTACCGGCTCCATCACAATCGCACGACTGGTACATTATTCGAGCGAGAATTAGCTTTTATGGGTTTGCAACGAGGTACATAAACGTACTGATGTTTATCGAACGGAAATATACAAGTACGAAATCTCACGTTTTCAGGCGTACCCTGTTTCAGATCTATGAACAAATAGCCGTGCGGTTGTGCTGTAACATCGAGATATGCCTCTTGCAAAAAACGAGGCTCCTCGGGGCAGACTTGGCGCGCCAGATGATTTATTTGTGCTCGATCACGCGGATTTTTAAATACCACGATGTAATTAGAGTTTAAAGAAATTTCTCGCTGACCTTGATGAAAGAGATTTTGCGAGATAAAGATGACGCTCAAGTTATTGTGATGACTGCCTTTGGTAAAGAGATTTACTACAGCTCTGTTGGACGATTCTCTCATCAGATCGTCGAGAATCAAGAGTTTTGCTCGTGGATCATTGGCATAGTCTTCGCTCTTTGGTAAACCCTCGTGAAATTCGATACCCTCGGCCAACTCCTTGTAAATTGGCTGCCACTCGGTATAGTACAAGAGTATACGAGCTGTTTTACCACACGAGCTGGGTCCACAAATCATCAAAGTCCACGAATGCACCCACCTGCAAACGTCCATGTTACCGCTGCTGCTAAACTTCTATTACTAACCTCATCAAATCCTCGAACCACTCTACATATACGATCATTAAGAGTGATGAGCAAGAGTGGGGGGCGGCGGCGCGCGCATGTGCGAGCAGTATCGTGCTGGCGCTAGCCAATCGTTTAGCTGATTAGCCATATAGCTGGCTGACGCCAGCATTATTCTGCTCTTTACCTATATGGCTGAAAGAGCCAAATAAGTATTAATCACCTACTTATAATTAATACCCCCACCCCCACCACCACCACCACCACCACCATTTATAGTATAAAATTAAAAGCGTTGGTAAACGGTCAGTGCTGGTTAGTCTTGAAAAAGTGCTGCTATCGTGAGCAATAACCAAGAAATTGAAAAAGGTAATAAATTTTTATCAAAGAATTAATCAGATTTAAATTTTTGATTCTCAACAATTTTATAGAAAAGAGAGTCTACAAAAAGTACAGTGAACGATGAATCAAACAAAACAAGTGCATTTCAAAGAGGGTAAGCCGGAAATTCATGTGATACGCGTGTGGGACTATGCGAGTCGTACAGCGCGACGTGAAGAGTGGGAGCAAGCGGCTCGTGATAGAGAAAGATTCAGAATGAGGGTGGAAAGGATGCGGATTATTCTAGAACCTGTGCTTTTGAAAAAAATTGATGACTACTTAATTAATAGAAAATAAATTTATTTTTTCGTTTTACATTTTTATAAAATATAAAAATTTATTTCAAAATAGTTTGTGTTTTAATTCTTTCTCTTTATCCTGTATCATATATTCGCTTTAGTGATAATATATTTACAATAATTTATTTTTAATTAGACTTATAACCGTATGGATAGCTAATCTCGTTATTCACGAATTGTCTCTTTGAGTACACAGGCTCGCATATTTAACATTCAGGCCGTGTTATGACATCGTGAAACCGTGTGCGTCTAATAGCGTCATAGTTTGCAAAAGTGGCGGTATTCTACCAGTAATAAGATCTCGTATAGAATCAAAGTTTATTTTCTGACTCACTGACGAATTAAGTCTTATACCCTTGATTTTGCAAACACATCCTTCAACGCCATCTGGTGTCAAATATTTATATCCGTAAAATTTAGGTCCTCCAGAGACGAATGATGTGATGCTTGTGCCAAGACCATAACAGGCCAATTCGTCGGTCAAGTCACCCAAGAACGGCCCTGTTTTCGCATCGTACTCACCCACGCGACTTACATACACAATAGAGTCGGTATCGTAATACAATACACGTTCATCCAGCAGTTGCAATTCTTTGTAGAGTTTTAAACGCGCCAAGGCTGTGGTATAAGCGGCTACGACAACGTTACACAATGGTGATGGCTCAACAGCCGATTCTTTGTTGTGCCAACTTACATAAATTGTCGTCTCATTGATAGGTAAAATTGAGTCGACCTCGGTCTCGACACTGCAGAGTAATTCAAACAATCTCTGTGGATCATCTATCACTTCAGTCTTTGGCATATTCTCTCGTTGACCAAATTTACCCCACAATGAATTTAAACAGAGTTTTGCTACAGATCTCAGACCAACGTTATATTTTATTCGAGTTTTGTCTAATTTAATGCCCTCTTGTTGCACAAATTCCTCAATATATCGAGCAATCGCGTTTTCATCACCGTCAGCACATTCTGAAGGGTAACCCGACGCGTAAGTTTTCTCAGCGAAAAATTTATCGATATAAGTTGGAAATAAACCACCCTGACCCATGGCTTTGTTGTACTGAGTAATTTTATAAGACCATATTTCAAATATTTTTCTGATGATATAACCCATCTGAACAGCTTTTTTCAACTCGTCAGCAACCCACGTGCCGATAAAAACTCGATCATCAGGATTTTCATGGTCACAATCTGCGGTATACATTGATTCAGCACATGTTCGACACAGCGGAAACAAAAGCTTATTATGCATTTTAACGGGTAGTACAGCATGATATATATTTCGCGGCGGCAATACTTCGCATTTAATAAGACCTTCAACGTGACTTATATTATTTGTTTGACCCACCAGAGAGCGACACTCATCTTCACCCACGTAAAGAGTAGGATGACCAACGGGATATCGACCGTATTTACAGATATATGGATATAATGAACACACGTCCACGTATTTTATTTTCTCACCCTCTTTTGCATCGTGAATTTTGACTGTATTACCCGTACGACCACCGAAAAATGCTTTTCGAGGATTCAACGCTTCATGCCAATTTCGTGTTTTATTATCGATATACGTCTTCATACTTTCGTTCTGTGAGTACACATGATCAAAATCACATTCCCACTTTTCTATTAGTTGATAACCGTGGCTTCTTATCTTTTCAGATATTCGCGCGGTTCTCTCGAAACGTTCGTCCATATTTTCACCGTTTACGAGGCGTGAGTCACGGTTCACTGTGTAACACCATACACAGCCATGCCAATAACACCCGTGGAATTGTAAAACAATTTTCGTACCGTTTTCAAGTTTGCAGTATCCATCCACTAGAGGGCCCTCGGGAAGTCTCTTTTCTCGAGCTCGGACAGTATACCGAATTTGATGATTCAGCACATTTTCCATCCAACACAGCCACCGCATCGCCTTCATAGACTGCTTGTTTGCTTGTCTATAACCACCCTGAGGTATGATTCCTATAGTGTCTTTTTGTAAAAAATTTTTTCTATATACACGCATACAAGATGATGCGATGGTGGCGCACTCTACGAATGGATCTGTATTGCCACATTCTATGAAGGTTTTGCGAAAGGCCAAACATGCTAATCGTAAAATTTTTACATCTTGTCTACAGTATTTTATAATCTCATTTTTAAAATTAAATATATAATTTTCATTTTTTTTTCATTATACCACTGTGTAAATTCTCGTCGCTCATCGACCTTCATCGAATCTGGTGAAAAAGACCACACAGGTGACATTTCTCCAACGTAATTTTGATTCTCTGATGTGTTAAACAAATGAGGAAACGTACCTTTCTCGATATTAGCAAGACCATAAGCTTTTGGTAGTGCAGCTAAACTCATGTGTAAGTAATTTAAGCTATCTATGAATTTAACGGTTGAAATTTCCATTATGATTATTTTTGACCCGTTTAAAATTACATCTGGCTTATCTCTAAGATCTGTACGTTCTGTCAAATGCTTGAGAATAAATTGCGCATCAAAACCCTGTGCATTGTGGGCTATACAAATAATTTGCTTGAAACTTTTTCTTGTTGCTAAGGCCAAATCAACTAGCTGTTTTACAGGGTCGATTTCAAACACGTATTCGCGTATACCACATATTTCGCAAGAATTTGTTATATTTTCATCATTCAAACAATAATTACATACTTGTTGTACAACACACAAGTTTGGTACAGACAAAATTATTTTTTCACCATCAGAGTCCGAGATAATTCCCGATTGTTGAGTCTCAAAATCATAAAATAAATAAAGTATATTCTTTTTATTGGTTGCAAATCCTTTTTTGCTGATAAAGGGTTGCATGTAACAAAGGTGTTCTATCGGCATTTTACGATTACATATTTTGCAAAATATCGTATTACAATTATGTGGATCTTTATCGCACATTCGAACTGTTTCACTGCACAAACGACAAATTTTTATGATCTCGCATACCGACCGAAAATTATCGAAAGATTTTGAGATTTTGTGATTTTCCAGACAAACATTACCGTAAAAATCTCTAGTGCATTGAATACATTTTATGTTTTCCTGATTTATATCGCAAGGGGGACTCTGAAAACATTTACAGAATTTTTTTGGACATTTATGATTTTTTTGATGACTAAACTTTTTATTACAAGGTATGCAGTAGCCACGGCTGCCAGCTGCTGCGAATAAATTTAAAATTGGCTGGTAATGATTAGAATTTTCGTAATACATTATATTTAAGGTATGTGTAACTACATTACCAACATCGTGTACAAGACGTGCACCATCGTAAAGTGGTTTATAGCCTCGAGCAAAGTTTTGAAAAGAATAAACAACTATTGCAACGCCGAAAAGCGCATAATATTCTTGAAATAATTTTATTTTTTCGATACCACAACCTGTTTCGGGTATCGTAACTCTCGCAGCTTTGACAAGTTTCAACGCTTGCACTTTCTGATATTGTGCTGTGTGGTGTCTTATTCTATTCCACCTGTCATGGTGAATACCACTGCGCATCTGACTACGTATAGCATATACATGAGCAGCGACTAGCAAGCGTGGAAGGCAAAGATTGTCGGTATTTTGAATATCTAGAATGGATTTCTTGAAAACTGATTCGCTAGTGAGTGATACCTTAAAATTGACTTTCACGTTTAAAACATCATCGATTTCAAAATTGTCATTACTCTGTGCTACAGAAGCTAATAACTCGAGTAGATCTGTCGGTGAAAAATCACGAACCAGTCTAAAAGAAATCCATAAAGAACCGTGAACAAATCGGTCAGAGTTTATAGTTATACCGATATAATCTGAAGGTTGCGCATTTTCACACACATGACGATATAAATCATTTATTGCTGCCTCAAACCACGTATACACATTCGCATTAGGTGGTAGGGGCAATATTGACACTCTTAATTGTCTACCTTGTAACTTAAATTGTCAGTAATATCGCGATGATTCTTCATGAATCGTAATGTGGTTCTGAGTAGTAGTAGTACCATCTCCCTGTTGAAGATATTTGTCTACAATATGATATACCAAAATTACGTGGAAATGTATGATTTATAAATTTACGCTTAAGGAGATGTAAAACGGACACCACCCCTGCATTCATGAATTTGGCTTATTTTTTCATTATATTGCAAAACTTGAGGAAAAGAAATGCTTTAGCTTGTAGTATTTACCATAAAGATCATTCAGTTAAATTTTCAAATAAATTCATTCATTAGTTCTAAAAATTTTAGTGTTCCAATATTTATATATGGTCAATGTCCCAATCGCTACTCACGAACCTATTACTAGCTACTCATTGTTAAAAATTTTTTGGTATCTAAATAACATTGAACGGTTAGTAATAGGTTCGTGAGTAGCGATTGGGACATTGACCATATTAAAGATTTTAGATTTTGTACAAGAAATTTAAAATTCTGAGAAATTAATAAATGATTTTATTTTAAAATTTAATTGAATAATCTTTATGGTACATATTACAAACTAAAGCATTTATTTTCTTAAAAATATGCAATAAAATAAAAAGATAGTAAATATTTATGAGTATAGGTGTAGTGTCCATTTTACATCTCCTTAAATCAACCTGTATTCTCTCTGTACCTGGTGATTCAGATGAAATTATTGTATTAAGTGTATTCTGCTCGTTATTATTGATCGCCATTGATGACTGTCTCTCATCATCACCCCACCAAGAGCAACCAGGCATTGGCTCGAAAGGCGGTGGCGCTGCTGTATTATTATTTACCCCCTCCACCGCAAAGTTTCGGGTAGTTTCAGAGACATTTATGACTTCTCTTACCTCTTCGGGAGGTGGTAGTAGCACAAGATCTCTCGAATCAGATACATCTTCTTCTTCGGTCAGAAGCCTTATCAACAGTTCATCCCCACTACTGTCCTCCATCATATTTTGCAGGTCTGTAAAATTTATGTAAAATCTGCTTAGTTGCACTATTTTTAACAAAAAAGTCTTATCCCGCGAAATTCTGTGATCATAAACAAAAAGTTTATTGTTTATTAATTATTGATCCGAAACTGATATTTTCTTGCAAATCATGTTTTCAGATTTATTATTTTATTCACAACAAAAGAGTATTTTATAGCGAAATTCTACGATCGTAAAGAAAAAAGATACAAGCTTTTAAACGGTAAAAATTATGAATAGCTTACCTTTAATAACACGGTGATGTAACATGAGAAGCCTGACTTGTGACGCATCTTGCATCCCTCTGCTTTTAATACAACGACCAGCAATGTCAAGTATTTCATTATCGTTAAAAATACCTCGCTTAAACATATAAGCTAAGGTACGTAGTCCGCAAAGTCCTAAAATAAATTTAATTTTTTTCAATAATTCATTATTGGCGCAAATATTTAGACTTTTGCGCCATGAATTATTGCAAAATAATTTTTTTTGCGGCTCCCGAACTAATGCTATATTAACAATATTTATCAAGACTTTAAGTAAATTTTTTTTTACCATCTTGCTTCGTGTTGATCTTCTTCTCTGGAACGTTGAACTTTAACTGTCAATCAGACCTGTCAATCTTCGTGTATTTATAGTGCGATTTAGACATGAATTCAAAAGTAGGGATGAAGGGTGACGAAGGGGTAGTATGTGCGCAACATTTAATATTTCAAGAATCATCTTAATTGGATATTTAAATCCGCCAACACATGTAAAATAATGTCAGTTTAGCGCGAATCGTGGACCGGTGAGCATGTAAGTATAAACCAGAATGCATATAATTCACCATCATTTCGCTTACGAGTAGGCGAGAATTTTTTCATGTAACGCGATCACAGTTGAGCGTGTTCTATATCGTCCACCTAGCTAGTGTGTGTCTTAAGTAAAGAGGTGTTAATTGCCCCTACATAATCGTAGTGAAATAATTTGTATATATTTACATATATTCTGCATATAATTAATACCATTTGCATATATGTATATATTTACATATATTTAGTATAAGTAGAATAACTACATAACATTTATTTAAATTATAATATATATATAGATATTGTAAAAGATATGAATGTTATGCTCTTCTACTTTCTGCTATCCTGATACTTTTTATTAATTTTTCGTAATAATCTCTTGTTTTTTTACTTAAAAATTTGAATTTCAATGCATTTATCATTTGCATGTTATTTGCATATGGGTAACGCATTGCACATTATTTGCATATAAACATTGTGTAAGTAATGTACTTACTCATTACCATGTATACTTTCATGACATTGTAGACCATATTCAGTTTAATATCCTAAGGTCTTATTAATTTATATATATATATATATATATATATATATATATATATATATATATATATACATATATATATATATATAGTTGTTCTTAGTTCTATACGCAACTTTGGGTGTATTAACAATGAATGTCAAAAATAACTAATCACAAGAGGAAGAATAGCTTTTATAATACCCTGATACTTTCTCTTATATTTATCATGAATTGTCGATATTTATTGCGTGATGATTGATAATTTATGAATTATAATTTTTAAATAATAAATATCTTTCAATATAATATATTCGATTTTCATTAATATTTATATTTACATATGATTTACATATGTATGTATGTGTATATATGTATATATATATATATATATATATATATATATATATATATATATATATATATATATATATATATATATATATATATATATATATATATATATACATATATATATATATATATTGAAGAGGGCTTGACTTCATTTACGGTCGCCAGGTAATATTTTAATTACCGAATTTGAATTTACTTCATTAATTTAATCTATACATGCATATACAAGGTGCATACAGCAATATTATAAAAGAAAATTACGTTTATCGACGATGTCCTCTAGTGCAATACTCTTGGAGATGCGATAGTTTATAATTTTCTTTACGTGTGGAGGAGAGGGTAATGTGATAAAAGTTATTATCGACGACTTCATTGAGTGCAATACCTTAAAGAGTGCGATAATAAACTTTTTTAGTATTATGAGATATGTAGAAAAGTGTTTAAATCGACGACATCTTTGAGTGCAATACTCTTAGATGTGCGATAAATAACACTTCTATTTAATGCAAAATGAATAAACAAATTATTATCGACGTCATATCCAAGTGCAATACTCTTCAATGTGCGATAATTAATTTGTTTAGTATTTATATGAAAAATGATTAATGAGATGAGATGAGTTATACTTTTATCAATAACTTTCTAAACACAGTCTCATTTAAATTTGAAATACTTAATCTTTTTATTAAATAATTAAGAAAATATATATTTTACAAAGATTTAAAAGTTACTTACTAGGAGAGTATCACAACTCCGGATCACGGATTTTACTCAAACTTCGGGATAAGTTTTCAAATATCAAAATATGAGTGGAAACAGAATTTTAGACACCAACGCTCAATATTTCCCTAGTTATAGGCAGTTAAAGAAAATCACTAAAAAAGTTACTAGATTTTTAAACGCATATAGTTCCTTAGCATTGATAGCTAGAAGCTTGAAACTTTTTTTAAATGAAAGCTGAGCTCAAATCTTTTCGAAATAGTAGTTATAGCATGTCAAAATATTATTTTTTTCCAAAGTTATAGCGTGATAAACATTGGACCTGGTTTTTCTTTTTAAAACATTAATTAATAACAAAAGCTGTATTTGGGTCTAATGTTTATCACGTTATAACTTTGGGAAAAAAAAATATTTTGACATGCTATAACCACTATTTCGAAAGGATTTGAGCTCATCTTTCATTTAAAAAAAGTTTCAAGCTTCTAGCTATCAATGGTAAGGAACTATATGCGTTTAAAAATATAGTAACTTTTTTAGTGATTTTCTTTAACTGCTTATAACTAGGGAAATATTGAGCGTTGGTGTCTAAAATTCTGTTTTCTTTCATATTTTGACATTTGAAAACTTATCCCAAAGTTTGAGCAAAATCCGTGATCCGGAGTTGTGATACTCTCCTAGTTAGTACTTTAAGGGAATGTAAAATACCGACATTACAGTTTTCCAAATTTTTTATTCTTAATCTAGAAATTTTTACAATATCTCTATATTACTGCCTTCTATTTTTACTAATAAAAAGCCTAATTGAGAGATATTTTTGAAAATTTTGGAATAAAGATTAAAAATTTTGAAAACTGCAATGTCGGTAACTATGTTGAAATCATATACCGTATTACATCCCCTTAAGACGGAATGCTTAAATCTTATACTTCTGACAGTATAAGATCGAATGAATATAGTATCCATGTTAGATGTTACATGGTCGAACATCTAAAAGATAATGAGAGAGCTTGCTTGAGTTCACACTCTTTTATATTATTTCTTAAACCTTCTATGAGGTTCTATTTCTTATAGAAGAATTATATTTTAGGAAATAGAATGTTCCATAACATTTATTTTAGATATTTACAAAAGAAACATTTAATTAAGATAAATGTATTAGTAAAAGAAACATTCTATTTCCTTTACATTTCAAATAACTATTTTTTATAGTTAATTTTATTATTTATTAATTGAAAAAGTTAATCTTTTATATTTTAATTAATATCTTTAAACTTTAAATAGAGTAATCAGTTTCATACATATTATATAAATTGAATGTTCTATTTATATATACACAATTATTTTAGAAAGTTACATTTTATTATTAACAATTAAATATTGATAATACTTTTTATTAAAAGAAATAGAACATTCTATTTCTATAATCATTTTACTATATCTATATATATACATTTGAGTTATCTTATCGACCTCAGTAGGTAACTATGAAGTCCTACTTATACTATTAATGTAATTTAAATTTCTTATAACTAAAAATTATTCTATCTTTTAAATAATATAGTCATTCTTATGACATATTTGTGTTGGATTTAATAATTATACCCAAAATCAATATAAGCCGTTACATAGCCCCCCCAGATAGAATTGAAAATTTTTAGCATATAAAATACCATTTGATTAAGACAAGAAATATTCAATTCTATCTCTAAAATGTTTTTTACTTACATTAAACACCATATGATTGACTGCTTATATTTATTATAATAACTATCAAATTTAAATCAAAATAAGCTAAATCTGTAAATATAAACATTCAATAATATTTACAAACAAATATGATTTTAATTCTTAATCTTTATTTTATACATTATATTCTAATAGTTTATTAATTTTTATTAATTTACATTTAAATTTTTTATAATTTAAACATTGATTTTAAGAAAATTTTCTTTTTTTTTTTTAAATATAATTTAAACTATTTTCTTTTCAAATACATGAGCAAACGAGTGTTTAAATTTACTTAATTCTATCAATATCCAACTACTCTAAAATGTTTATAGCCCCCCACTAAAAAGTGAAATTTAAGTTCTATCTTTTGATATGAGTAAACAATTAATATCTAATCGCATTTTCTAATAATTATTTGCCAAGAATTTTTTATAACTAAGCTAAGCCCTTTCACAGCCTCTCTCTTAAGTTAACATTGCTTTATAATATATTTAGAACATAATTGTTTTATAAATTTACAACAAATAAATTTTTATTATCTTATTAATACAAATGTAAATAAATAGTAGTTTTTACTATTTTAATAAAGTCTATTTTAACTTACTGAAAAAGAAAACTACTATTTTTTATTCAAATAAAATTGAAAAGTAAAATTAAATAAATACTAATTTAAATTATCTATAGTGAATTTTTATCAATTAATCTAAAAATGACTAAAAATCTTCTATCTTCTCTCTTCTTTCTTCCATATTTATATCTGTATTATTTTATTTCTTCTTTACTTTTCTATATGCTAAGAAAAGCTTCTTTATTCGGGGTCTTGGTCCCTCTAAGGATAGTACATGACTTGAAAGTTGTACTTCCTTTAATACAAAATTAGATTTTGTAAAATTTAATCTTAAATTGTGCTTTTCTAATCTTTTGAACAATCTTTCTAAATTCTCCAAGTGTTGTTCAAAACTATGTGATATGCACAATAAATTATCGAAAAATGCTATAACTGAATGGTGTAAATCACCAATAGCTAAGTCCAAACCCTTTATAAGAGTTGCACTACTTGTAGACGTACCGAAGGGCACCACATTGAACTCATATACATTATTATTTACCATAAAAGCAGTGTATTTTTTGCTATTTTCAGATAAGGCCATTTGCCAAAAACCACTAATTAAATGAAAGTTTGACATATATTTTATGTCTTGGCATCTTTGAAATATTTCCTCGATTCCAGCTGGTGTTTCAGAAACTTTAATGAGCTTTTCATTAAGTATTCTAGCATCTAGACATAATCGAACAGAGCCATCTTCATTAATTACAATTACCAATGGGTTAATGTAAGAACTCGTTGATTTTCTAATAATATTTAATTCAAGCATTTTTTGGATTTCCTTGTCTACTTTTTCCTTATAATTAATAGGAATAGAAAATTGTTCATCATCCTTGAGCTGCAATTCATGCTCATCAATATCTAGCAAACCTGGTTTTTTATTGAATATTCCACGATGATGGAATATTAACATAATTAACTTTTGTTTTTGTTCACCTGTAAGGTTTTTATTTGGCAGTATTTTTTGTTCGATCTCTTCATACATTAAATTGTACTTAGGATCATTTAAATTTTTATTGTTTGGTTTTGAGACACTTTCACTGTACTCAATACTCAAACTTTAATATTCATTCTGTTCAAGCATGATATCAATATAAGGAATAATTTCCTTTTTATTTTGATTACTGATACATATTTTTTCATGTACAGTATCTAAAATCATTTTTAAGCCTTTTTGTACATCGTAACCAATTATGCATTCTCTCACTAGCTTTGGTACTACGATAAAAATGGCATTAAATTCAATACTTGCCACCTTAACAGCTAACATAACTTGTTTAGTTATTTTTGTTGATTTCAAACCAGTTGCACCCTTGATAACTTTTCCTGCTATAGGTGAAGTTGGACGATCATTAAAAATATGAGAATTATTCTTGTAGAATTCTTCCGAAATACAAGTTACCTCACTGCCTGAATCTATTAATGCTTGAATTTTGATGCCTTCCACCTCTAATGGTATCTGAGGACATTTCTTTTTTATGATGTTGACACCGTCAGGTTCTATATCATATAAGAGTTCGCTACGAGTATCACTAAATATAGTGTTAATCTCGAAAATTTCTTTTTTATCAGTTGCATTCTGTTGATTTATTTTGCTTTTTCTCGGATCCGAGTTACAAAATGCAACTACTGTCCGTTTCCCGATTTCGATGTACCTGCTTCTGGAAATAAGCTCGTAACATCTACATCTTCTTCATATCTTCTACAAGCTTCATCAATGAAGTCTTGTTGACTTGATGATTTTTGCTTTAGGTTTAAACTTTTTTGTTTATTCCCTTGTTGCACTCTTATTTCATTTACCTCATGTGCATTATAAGGCTTTTGGTTATATCCATTCTTATTATAATCTTTATTATAATAATTTGGATTTTTATTCGGATGGCTTTTATTCTTTTCCATAGAATCTTGCTCATCCTTTTGATCTTGATCATCAAAATCAAATTCAGATCACAGTGCAAAGAATGTAGTTTTATCTTCAATACGTTGTATACGAATTGCACTTCGGATTCCTCTATCAAAATGACTGCTCAATTAAGTTATTATTTCACAATCATCTCGATGTTGATCTAGTTCTTGCGCTAGATTAAATAGTTCCATTGCATATGCAGATCTATTTGAATTCTTTTTAGGAATGAATTTCCCAAATTCAATTTTCCTTTTAACTGTTCTCTGGGTATTTTCACTCCAGAATTGCAGCTTGAATCTTTCTTCAAATTCCTCAAAAGTTGTAATATCATTCTCATTGATGTTAATCCAACTTTGAGCAATTCCTTCTAAAGCTTGAGAATAAATATATTTAATTTCTTTCTCATTTAATTTGGTTACATCTATATACCTTTTAAGATCATTTAAGAACTTAATTGGTCTTTCTTTTGTTGTTCCTTTAAATTTAGGAATTTTCAAATTTAATTTTTTAGTTGCATTACCTGATGCTACGATATTGCTGTAGCCAGTCTGATTCATTGTTGAATTCTCTACTTGTTCTTGCAGACTTCTCATGGCATCCTCATTATTTCTTATTGCCACATCTAATTCAGCAATCTCTTGATGTCTTATATTTGACATGATATCTTCATTTTCTTTAACAAGATCATTTAGAGTCTTGTTTTCTGCTTTCAAACTCTCTATTTCATTTTTTAAAGTTTGAATTTCTTTTTGCCATTCAGCTTTGGCTTTTTCTAATTTTTTATTCATTAAGCCTTCTAAAAGAGCTAATGATTCTTTTAGAGAATCTTGATTTATTTGCATATTATTTTGCAAAGCACTCTGATTTGTAACATCTATTTCAATGTTTATTATTCTTGCTTCTAAGCTATCTTGATTCTCATCAAGGTATTTTACTTCCTCTGCTACTGCTCTTCTCCATGAGCCAGATCTCCTTATAGCTTCAGGAGAGTTTGCATCTGAGAGCTCATCTGTTTCATTTAGAAGCTCTTCAGATGTCTTCTCATGTAACTTTAGGATTGATCTTCTTTTCGACATTTTTAAATAGTAAATTTAAAAAATTAAATTAAAAAGAATGAGAAGAAATCCTTTTTTATAATTCAATACAGCTTTGTATGGATTTATATTTCTTTTGAATTTATTTTCAAAGTGTTTAAATCTGATTTAAACTCAATGGAAATTTCCTAAGTGGAAACCAACCTTTATATCGTATTTCAACAAGCTAATACATCTACATATGTATGTGTATGTGTGTGTGTGTCAACACTTACATCTGAATCTTTCTTGCTTTACTCTTTATTTTCATCTATTAAAATTCAAATTTTTTAAATATTCATATTTAATTAAATTAATTATTTATTGCAATTTTAATTTTGCAAATAAATTTTATTAATTTATTTTAATCATTTAATTATATAAAATGCAGAAAAAAAATCTTAAAAAATTTTTTATGCTCTGAGGTGGATTCGAACCTCCGCCCTCCGCGTGTAAAGCAAGGGCTGTACCATTAAGCTAACGTTGCTTATCAAGCACTACACGTATTAGGGTATTTTAATACCGCTTTAGTACAATACTATAAATGCATTAGATTTTATGAAATTATTTATAATTAAATAAATATTTATAACAGTTTATTTAATTAATTTGTAATTTTTCCATTAAGCTAGTAATTTCAGCAGTTTTTTCTTCTAAAACTGTGATTCTTTTATTAAAATTTGAATGTTGTTTAATCATGCAAGAAAAAACATCATTTAAATTCTTTTGCAATTTCTCATTACCTTGACTTATCTTTGTGAGGTTACATGAGTGCATACCAAGTGCCTCTTCAAATTCGGTAATTCTTTCTGATTGATTAAAACACTTTTCTTCTAAGCGTTCAATCTTTCTATTTAATTTATCGACTAGATTCTCTAGTTTCTCATCTCTTTCGGTTTTGACTTCGATAAAGTCGTCAAACCTCTCCTCTAATGCCTCCACACGTGCATAATCGGTGCCCTCAAAGAGCCCCCCGTTATACAGAGGTAGCATCTAGTGTTTTATACTAGATTTTCGATTTATTGTTGTATGACCTTCAATGCATGTCCTGTCACGGTCGCCAGTTGAAGCGGGCTTGACTTTATTCACGGTCGCCAGGTAATATTTTAATTACCGAATTTAAATTTACTTCATTAATTTAATCTATACATGCATATACAAGGTGCATACAGCAATATTATAAAAGAAAATTACATTTATCGACGATCTCCTCCAGTGCAATACTCTTGGAGATGCGATAGTTTATAATTTTCTTTACGTGTGGAGGAGAGGGTAATGTGATAAAAGTTATTATCGACGACTCCATTGAGTGCAATACTCTAAAGAGTGCGATAATAAACTTTTTTAGTATTCTGAGATATGTAGATAAGTGTTTAAATCGACGACATCTTTGAGTGCAATACTCTTAGATGTGCGATAAATAACACTTCTATTTAATGCAAAATGAATAAACAAATTATTATCGACGACATATCCAAGTGCAATACTCTTCAATGTGCGATAATTAATTTGTTTAGTATTTATATGAAAAATGATTAATGAGATGAGATGAGTTATACTTTTATCAATAACTTTTTAAACACAGTCTCATTTAAATTTGAAATACTTAATCTTTTTATTAAAAAATTAAGAAAATATATATTTAACAAAGATTTAAAAGTTACTTAGTACTTTAAGACGGAATGCTTAAATCTTATACTTCTGACAGTATAAGATCGAATGAATATAGTATCCATGTTAGATGTTACATGGTCGAACATCTAAAAGATAATGAGAGAGCTTGCTTGAGTTCACGCTCTTTTATATTATTTCTTAAACCTTCTATGAGGTTCTATTTCTTATTGAAGAATTATATTTTAGGAAATAGAATGTTCCATAACATTTATTTTAGATATTTACAAAAGAAACATTTAATTAAGATAAATGTATTAGTAAAAGAAACATTCTATTTCCTTTACATTTCAAATAACTATTTTTTATAGTTAATTTTATTATTTATTAATTGAAAAAGTTAATCTTTTATATTTTAATTAATATCTTTAAACTTTAAATAGAGTAATCAGTTTCATACATATTGTATAAATTGAATGTTCTATTTATATATACACAATTATTTTAGAAAGTTACATTTTATTATTAACAATTAAATATTGATAATACTTTTTATTAAAAGAAATGGAACATTCTATTTCTATAATCATTTTACTATATCTATATATATACATTTGAGTTATCTTATCGACCTCAGTAGGTAACTATGAAGTCCTACTTATACTTTTAATGTAATTTAAATTTCTTATAACTAAAAATTATTCTATCTTTTAAATAATATAGTCATTCTTATGACATATTTGTGTTGAATTTAATAATTATACCCAAAATCAATATGAGCCGTTACAATATATATATATATATATATATATATATATATATATTTATATATATATATACAGTTGTTCTTAGTTATATACGCAACTTGGGCGTATGAATAATGGATGTCAAGAACAACTAATCGCAAGAGGTAGAATAGTTATGCTTCTTCTTATGTTTTGGGCTCCTGATACTTTTTTATTATTTTTGTATCACTTTCTCTATATTTATTGATTCGATACCTTGGTAATGTAATGTAATGATAATAAATATATATTATATTTAAAATATAATAACCAATTTTAATGCATGGCTTATTTGTCCATCATTTGCATATCATCTGCATATGATTTGTATATTGTAACCTTTCCTACCCGTAATTCTATTATCCTAAAGGTTCTTTATTTAAATGGTATTCTTTGTTCTTAGAAACTCTATGTGGTATCGCGTTAAAGGATCGTTAAATAGCTAGCGCGCCATGCCTAGCTATTGCGGACCCTGTATTTCGTTTTAATATTGTTAAAGTCGTTTATAGCTAGGACGCCTTGCCTAGCTATAGCTGACTTTTAAGATATATTTGTTAGTATTATTTAGGATTATTATGTGAAAAGCCCGTTATTATTAAGGACCAAATGCCTTAATATTCGGGGCTTTACACCGGGTTAATTGGATCAGGGTATATCTTGGAAAAGCTCTTTATTAACAACTTAAATTGAATCACTGTACAATGCAAAAACTAAGAGTAATCTCGCGCTTAATAAAGAGATACTTGCTTGTAGCACGTGTCAGGCCATTCGCCACTTGTGCTACGAGCAAGCGTGTCTTCACACCAAGAGAGCTGATCCAAGAGTGCCAGAGTCGCGAGCTCCTCGCACCGCTTGCTTCAGCTCTCTTAGGTCTCTCTCCCACTCTTCTATCTTAATAGAAGAGAGGGAGAGTCGCCGTATATTTTCAGCAGTACTTACACATGCAAACGCGTGTACGTATACACGCGCGCTTGCATGTTCAACCACTTTGGTCTTTTTGGGTGTTTGCGCGCGCATCTTCCAGTCTCGTACGGTTTCAGGGCCGTACATACTCGAGCGCTCACATTGCCCCTCAAATTAAAATGGATTTTGCTTTTTAATTGATTAAGTTCAAAGAAAAAATCTATTTTATTTTTAATAACGCGACTTATGAAGATGCGCGCACAAACACCCAATTACGCACTTAATATTACCCTGGTGTTGAAGTATGCCCCCAAAATAAAATGGATTTTTTCATAGAGGTAAAAATAAAATATACTCTTTTCCTTTATTATTCAAATTTGAAAATATGATTACTTTATTTCATTTAAACCAAAAAAAAAATTTTTTTTCATCTAATTGTTTTTTAATTTAGTTTTTAATTTTTTCTATATTTAATGGCTTCAATTCCTTTTTTGATTTTTACATTTATCATTAATTGACAAGAAATAAAGTCTTTCTTTTTATTATAAGCTTAAATTTATTTATTTTACAACTTAACCTAATTATTTCTATTCTATTTAATTTAATTTAAAAATAATTTGTTTCTTTAATTTTCACTTCTTTCTTCTATTCTGTCTTTTTCTTTTTCTTCCATTGTTTTTTGTCTTAGTACATTTTTGGTTTTTTTCTTTGACCTCTACTGTACTATAAGTGTAAGAGCGCATAAATACATTATTACTATATAGCTACTGTACTATGCGTTACTTATTTATCTTTTCTGCATTCTTTGCTTTTTAATATTTTTATTTTGTTTAAAATGATATTTGATTATATTATTTTTGCCTTAAATAATTACAGAACAGTTATAAGTGTTCTATATGGGACTTTTCATGTTCTACATTTTTTATGCCCCCTTTGTACTTTTTTAGATTTGTAATTTATTGTTTTCGAGATGAACCTTTTTATCAAATTATTTTATATTTATTTTTTGGTCCACTATGGCCATAACTTTTTTTTATTTCGTTTTGTGCATCTCTTATTAATGCATAGGGTATTATGGATTTATTCAATGTTTTATCTTCATTTTTGCATAACTCAGATTTTTCATAATTGTTTGTTAAATAACATTTTAATGCATTTCCGAATAACTTTTTGCCACCATACTTGTAGTTTTTCTCTATTCTTTCATTTGAAGAATAAAGAGGTGCTTTTTTAATAGTTTTCGTTCCATGTTTATATGTTGACAATTGAGCAGATACATTGCTAGATACTTTTTTATGTTTAGAAATTAAATCTATTAGTTCAATTTCTTGTTTTGGTGATATTATTTCACCTTTATGAATCTCATCATTGGTGAGTTCATAATTATTTTCCTCGTGAAATAAATTTTTCTTTTTTTCATTCGAGGTGAATGCACATGAATATGAGTCACTATCGCTCTCATGTGATTCAATATTTTTTACCTGAGTATACTCATTTGATTTGAGCTTTTGCTCAGGATTTTTTAGATTAGCATATTCGCCATCTATGTGTAAAAGTATCTTTTCATGTACTCTCCTCAAAATCATGTTTAACATTTCCTGAAAACCATGTTTTGTATTACTTTCTTTAATAACATTTGGAATTTTAAAGTGTACATTTATTCTTTTTGCATTTATATGTATATTTAACCTGTTTTGTTTTTTGATTGTTTTAATTAATTTACCTTTTTCAGGTAATATTTTTGAATTTATAATTTTTTGTGTTTTTTGGGGTATTAGCATTTGTTGCAACCTTACCCCTTATATTATTTAATTTAGGTGCAACTTTATTCAGTTTTCCTGAAGTGCATCAATTTCATCATAACATTTTTCTAAAATGTTCTTACCCACAGGAGCTTTAAGTATTTCTCTTGTGGGATTTTTCTGTTTATTTGGATTTTTATCCATTAATTTTGTTGCATTTATATTTTTATTATTATTATTTTGATTATAATAAGCTTTATTTATATTCTCGTTTTTATTGAATGGTTTTTGTTGATTATTGTTTTTATATTGTTCATTTTTATTTGCTGCTCTTTTTTCCTCATTGTCATCATTGTCAAAATCTGACAAGATTTTAAATAAAGTGTTTTTATCTCTCTTTTGAGAGAATCGCATCGCTTGTCTAACATTACGACTGAAATGTTTGCTAATTTTATCGGCTAATTCTTCTTCAGTGTACTGAAGATTTAACTCTTTAGCAAACCCATATACTTGGGTAGCGTAAGCCATACGGCTTAATTTTCCGTTTTCATAGAATTGTCCAAATTCAACTTTTCTTCGAGTTGTTCTTTGGACATCTTCATTCCAATATCTATCAAGGAATAAATTTTTAAATCCTTGATAGGTGATCACATCATCTTGATAGATGTACCACCATTCATTTGCATCTTTTTGCAATACAGTATGTAATAATTCGAGGGTTTCTTCCTCCTCTAATTTTTTTAAGGCTATATATTTCTCAAATTCATTTAAGAATTTCATGGGCCTTTCAACCTCTGTGCCCTCATATTTCGGCGAAGGGATTTTTATTTTATTATTATAAGGTTCGAAACTTTGCGTTCGAATCCCATTATTTTTTAGTTTTTCTTTTAACTCATTAATTTTTTCTTCTTGCTCTTGAGCAGTATCATCTATTTTTTGAGTTAAATTGTCTCGAACCATTTTAATGGCTTCATCATCATTTATTGTCTTTTTTAATTTAATAAGTTCTTCATTTAAAGATTCATTTTTAGTTACTAAATCTCCATTTTCTTTTTTATATTTATTTAAAAGATTTTTAATTACAATATTGTCTTCTAATAAGTTTTTTATCTTATTTGACAATTTATTCATTTGTTCTTTTAAATTTATTGTTTCCGCATCTGCGATTTTTTCTAAAATAAAGTTTATGGATTTGTCTGGACTAGCTGAGTTGACTTTTTCATCTAACTCTTGTTGTTTATTGAACAACAATGTTAGCTCATATGACACAGCTTTCATCCATTCGTTTTGCTTTATGTTGACGTCTTCCTCCATGGTCATATCAAGATTTTCTAGTTCTTGTATCAGTAACTCTGATCTTCTTTTCGCCATCTTGATTTTTATTTTTATTACAATAGTTTAATATTTCCAAAACTAAAATTTAAAAAATTTCTAGTTTAGTTAATTATTTTTTTAAAATTAATTTTTGCGAAATTTAATTTTTTTTATTTTAAATACATATAAATTATAAAGAACGAAATATTCAAATTTTAGTTTCGTTTACAATATATTTTTTATTTTGACAATTTTGATTTTAATGTATTTTTTAAGAGGAGGTCACGTATCTCTGTCCTTTTCTAATCAAAGAATTGAGTTTTTTACTGAAACTAATAACTTTAGCAAAAAATGAAGAGAAAGCCGCATCTCGTAATAAAAAAAACAATATTTTCTTTGATAAGAAAGAATTAATTTTATTGCTTCGTTTTCAAGAAAACCTTGAAAAACTTAAATCATAGAGGTTAGGGTGGACAATTTGGTTTTTCAAGGTTTTCTTGAAAACGAAGCAATAAAATTAATTTTTTCTTATCAAAGAAAATGTTTCTTTTTTTGATACAAGATGCGGCTTTTTCTTCATTTTTTGATAAAGTTATTAGTTTTTGTGAAAAAATCATTTCTTTGATTAGAAAAGGACAGAGATACGTGACCTCCTCTTAATATTAATTTTTATTTATCGTTATTTTTAATCATTATTTTTAAAATCGTTTATATTATTTTATTTTAATATTTGTTTCTCATTATTTAAGAATTTGCGTTTAGGAATTTCTTTTGTCTTTTATTTAGCCATCGACCTTTTGACTTTACCATATGTATTCTCTTATAACATTCGCGTTTAGACTTGAGATTTGCGCATATATAGCAAAAGATTCTTAAAGAATTTCAGCTGTGTACATTGTAACACTAATCTTCTTGCTTTTCTGCGCGACCTTCAAGTCTCTTTCTTTTATTATTAACGAATAATATGTTCGAGAATTTTACATTTAAAACAAAAATTTGGTCAAATTATTTTAGCCTTTCTTCGAACAAAAGAAATTCTTTTACATTATCATTTTTATTTTCTTATAATATATTTCTGGTATTTTCTATACCATTTTTGTGCATCTTCATGCCTTTTTTTGATTTTTTATTGTTTTATTATTTTTATTCTATTATTTTTTATAATTTTATTTTTCATTTTTATTTTTTGTTTTATTATTATTTGTTAAAAATTTTATTATTTAATATAAGTGTTAACACACGACTCATTCTCGCGTGGGTTTTCTTAACAGCGGTTAAGATCCCGTGGGCGCCAATGTAACCTTTCCTACCCGTAATTCTATTATCCTAAAGGTTCTTTATTTAAATGGTATTCTTTGTTCTTAGAAACTCTATGTGGTATCGCGTTAAAGGATCGTTAAATAGCTAGCGCGCCATGCCTAGCTATTGCGGACCCTGTATTTCGTTTTAATATTGTTAAAGTCGTTTATAGCTAGGACGCCTTGCCTAGCTATAGCTGACTTTTAAGATATATTTGTTAGTATTATTTAGGATTATTATGTGAAAAGCCCGTTATTATTAAGGACCAAATGCCTTAATATTCGGGGCTTTACACCGGGTTAATTGGATGAGGGTATATCTTGGAAAAGCTCTTTATTAACAACTTAAATTGAATCACTGTACAATGCAAAAACTAAGAGTAATCTCGCGCTTAATAAAGAGATACTTGCTTGTAGCACGTGTCAGGCCATTCGCCACTTGTGCTACGAGCAAGCGTGTCTTCACACCAAGAGAGCTGATCCAAGAGTGCCAGAGTCGCGAGCTCCTCGCACCGCTTGCTTCAGCTCTCTTAGGTCTCTCTCCCACTCTTCTATCTTAATAGAAGAGAGGGAGAGTCGCCGTATATTTTCAGCAGTACTTACACATGCAAACGCGTGTACGTATACACGCGCGCTTGCATGTTCAACCACTTTGGTTTTTTTGGGTGTTTGCGCGCGCATCTTCCAGTCTCGTACGGTTTCAGGGCCGTACATACTCGGGCGCTCACAATATATATATATATATATATATATATATATATACTAGGGGGGGTTCCCCCCTGCTCGCTCCGCTCGCCAACCCCCCGAATACACACATTCCAAAGTAAATAGAAGAGTAGGACATAATGAGTAAAAATTTCATATTTGTGAATGTGAAAAAAGTTCAATAGAAAACATCGATACATAAAAATATAAGATATGAAGTTATAGAATTAGAATTAATAAAAAAAAGATGGTTTAACGCTATATTCAAAAGTTTACAATGAATCAAACTTATATATTTTTGAAATTAATTAGAAATATAATAGTAAATAACATTAAAATTTCAAGTTATGATTGTATATAGTAATATTTAATAATAATTATTAGCGAATAATAAAAAATAGAGTAATAGAATAATTGAAGATTATAATTATAAATAAATATTTTTATCTTCTTATGTCATAAATTTTATATATAAAATGCAAAGAAAACGCTCCCTCTCTGCATTTTTTATTTTTGGGCTTGAGACCAACATATATAAATATATGGCTGCATTAAGAGTGTTTTTTTTGTATCTAAAAGAAGCTAACATTTTTATTTTTTATTGTTGCTAAAAAAGCGTACACTTTTTTTTCATTATCGCTAAATCAAATTTATATTAATTCAAAGTAAATAGAAGAGTAGGACATAATGAATCTAAATTTCATATTTGCGAATGTGAAAAAACTTCAACAGAAAACATCGATATATAAAAATATAAGATATGAAGTTATCGAATTAGAATTAATTAAAAAAGATGGTTTAACGCAATATTCAAAAGTTCACAATGAATCAAACTTATATATTTTTGAAATAAATTAAAAATAGAATAAAAAATAATAATAAAATTTCAAGTTATGATTGTATATAATAATATTTAATAACAATTATAAGCTAATAATAAAATATAGAATAATAGAATAATTGAAAATTATGATTATGAATAAATATTTTTATCTTTTTATGTTATAAATTTTATACATAAGATGCAAAAAAAACGCTCCCTCTCTGCATTTTTTATTTTTAGGCTTGAGACCAACATATATAAATATATGGCTGCATTAGGAGTGTTTTTTTTTTGTAGCTAAAAGAAGCTTACATTTTTATTTTTTACTGTCGCTAAAGAAGCGTACACTTTTTTTCATTGTCGCTAAAAAGCTTACAAATTAATTTATTATTGTCGCTGAAACATATAGATCTATTGTTTGTTGTCGCTAAAAGAATCTTATATAAGCATACAAATTTATTGTTTGTTGTCGCTAAAAGGAACTTACAAATTAATTTGTTATTATTACTGAAATAATTTTATATACTTATTTTTTATTGTTGCTAATAGAAGTTTACAAATTTAAATTTCATTGTAGTTATAAAAAGCTTACATATTTATTTTTTATTGTCGTTAAAGAAGCTTGTACAGTTGTTTTGTACTTTTACTAAAAAAAGTTTAAATTATTTCAAATATTTATTTAATATGTCGTTAAATTTCATGCTAAAGAAGCGTACACTTTTTTTTCATTGTCGCTAAAAAAGCTTACAAATTTATTTATTATTGTCGCTGAAGCATACAGATCTATTGTTTATTGTCGTTAAAAAAATTTCATGTAAGCATACAAATTTATTGTTTGTTGTCGCTAATAGAAGCTTACAAATTTAAATTTTATTGTAGTTATAAAAGCTTACATATTTATTTTTCATTGTCGCTAAAAAGCTTGTACAGTTTTTTAAATAATTTCAAATATTTATTTAATATGTCGTTAAATTTTATTGTCGCTAAAAGAAGCTTACAAATTTATATTTTATTACAAGCTTACATATATATTTTTTATTGTTGTTTAAAAAAAATTATAAATTTAATTTTTTTGTAGTAAATCAATATTATTTTATAATCAATATTATTTTAATTATCATCGATTTGTTTTTCTGTAATCTTGAAAAATAATCATTTTATAATATGAATATTGTATTAATTAATGTAAGGAAATAAAAATATTTAATTTACCTTATTTAAAATTATTTCATTTGGCAAGATAAGGTCCTCTAACTCCATGTTTTCATCATTTAATACTTTAATGAATTCCAATCTTTTTACTTTTAGTATGTATGAAATATCTGTAAAATTTTTTAAATATATAAATATACATCTATATATAAATATACATGAGTGTATATGCATATAATATATTATTATAATTGTTTTTACTATTTTCTTCTATTTCTCCGATAATTTCTAGTTTTGTCCTTCTTTCCCAATTCACATATTCATTTTCTAAGTTATTTAATAATACATCCAATTTATATTGTCCATCCGTTAATATTCCGATGTATTCCGATTCATATTTTTTATTTTTTTGTACAAAAGAATTTTTTAAGTATCCTTGTATTTCTAAAAAATAAAAAATTATTTATTCAAATTATTATATTTTTTTTCAATAATATTTAATTACTTATTAATCCAGGTCTTAATTTTATTTCTTCGGAATTTATTTTAATTGGTTTATTTTTCAATATGTTGTATTCCCCTAAATGAGTAATATTCGAATAATATTTTAATGTTAAGTCATATATTTGATTTCCTTTATTGTATCCTCTTGCTTTTGATACATTAACATTCTCTAATAATATTTTCTGAAACATTAAAGAATGTTTAATATTAAGTTGCAATTAATAATATTGTATATTATAAAAATTCACTTCGTTTAATTTTAGATTTTTTTTAAATTTTGCAATATTTTCATCGTAGATATTGCATTGAATTCTGAATCCTTCAGAATTATTTAATATAAATTTTAAAATCCTGAAATCAGTCTGTTTTTGTTTGTTAACAAAAACTTGTTCTTTTGAAATTTCTTCAATATATGCAACCAGAGATCTATTATATATAATCAAAAATATTAATATCATATATTATATGTTTGATTTTTTTAATAAAGTTTTTAATACATACGCTGATTGATCGCCTATTACAATTTTAGATTTTAAAAATTCCGTTGACGAAAACAGTATTTTTTTTTCTTTTTTGGAAATATGATCTTGGTATTTATCATCGCTTTTTCTTTTTAAATTTTTTTCACTCATGTTAATTCTATAAATAAATTATTTAATAATTTAATAAATGTTAATGATAAATAAGTTGATTATACATTTCTTATAATGTATTTTTTTTTAAAGTATTATATAAATATAAAAGTAATTAAATATAATAAATAAGATATTATTTTTATATATTTATTGTATTAATTTTTTTAATGTTATTAATATATACTTTACATTTTTATGAATTTTTATGTGACGTAATAAATTATTTTTTCGATGAAATCCTTTTCTACAAATGTCGCAAATATTATTACAATTATATGCATGACTTTGTAAGTGTCTTATTAAATGTTCATTTCTTATATATTTATTTTTGCAAATAGAACATTCTAATTTTTCAGGTTTATTATGTTTTTTTAAATGTCTTATATAACCTCTTTTATATTTTAATATTGTTCCACATATATGACAAATATATATTTTTGATGAATGAAATTTCTTATTATGTTTCAATAAATGGTTATGTCTTTCAAATGATCGATTGCATTTAGTGCAAGTAAACATATTTATTGCTAAATTAATATAATAATACTTATTATATTATATATAGTGTAATTTAATATTTTTCAATATTATTAAGTTTTATTATTTATAACTTATGTACATACGAGTAAATCTTCCATACTTTAAAAATTCATGTTACTTCGTCATTACTCGTAAATATGAGTTAGCATATCTTTTCAGCAAATGTATTCTGATTTATTGAGATATCAGAAAATAATTCTGATTTAGTTTGGATTATAAGTACACATATCATTTTATGGCAAATGGGGAAAAAAGGTTTTTTACTTCAATTTTAAATGTTACCAGGTCATGTAAAATGATAAGTTATCGCTATTAAAAAAAATGACTATTGTTCTTTTGATCTAAAATTCACACCAATGCTGTATCTATGTACATACTTTTGGGAAAACAAGATCTTGGACGTGTGCCTGTTAACAAAAGTATTTTTTGAATAATTATTAAAATATTACCAAAAATTTATATAATTTAATTTTTTGTTGAACATATGATGTTGTAAAAAAGACTATTCAGCGATGACGTTTTAAACTATATCAAAAGGTAATATTAAGAAACACAAACAGAAATTTATTTATTAAGAACGCGTGTTTAGTGTAGATAAAGTTCTGTGTTACTTTCAAATTATAATTAAAAAACGTAATTCATCTTTGAAAATATGTTTTTATCTTTTAATATGAAACACTGAGCTTTTTCTCTACGCATCTTTTCTCTGTTGTGAATTTTGTAATTTACTATTTTATAGTATTCAATGGAATTTTTAAGTTGGTTTTGAAGTATAATTTCAAGTATTCTGAAAATCATTTAATTTTTTCTAGTTATTAAATTTTTTGGATTAACATTAATTACCTAGTTTCATAGATGTACACCCACCGTTAATGGATTCTTTCCGAATGTTTTGAAATCCTAAACTTTCATTGGATAATTCCGTTGTTTCCTTTGTTTCTATTGGAACATTTTGAAAAATTCGGAAAGAATCAATTAACGTTGGGTGTACCTCAAAAAGACTATCCTCTAAAGTGAGTAACACGGTTTTTTTCTTTTATTATAATATGTTAAAATTCAGAAAAAATTTATTTTATACGTGTGTCTGTAATTCTTTTTTCTAATTTATTGTAGGTAAAATTTTAACACTATGGAGGATTTACTTATATATATGTTCTTTTTTAAATATATTATGAAATGTTTTGTTGCAATATTTCTAATATATTTCAAGAAACATTTCATTAAATATTTTCGAAAGTTTCCGTGAAATTTAATTATGAATTTTGTAAAATTTAATTGCAAAATCTATTAAATAATTTTAAAACTTTACATGAAATGTTTTTTGAAACATTACATATAAGGTTTTCATTTGCTATAATTTATGTCAAATAGACAAAAAAGCAAGGAAAAAAATTTAATACATATTTTTTTACTATATAGTATCATTACTAATATGCTATGTATTTCTATATTTACGTTTATCAATATTTTTATATAAATATATAGATAAACATAAAATGTTATAAACATTCATCAAAGTTAAAAATACTTTTTTATAAACGTTTTTTCTTTATATATTGGGTAAGAATAGTTATATTTAAGAGCATGACGAAGCTGTCCGCCTTCTAATAATATTTCCAATCTTAACTTATGAATAAACGATGCGTTTAATTGAGTTTTTTTGCTATAAAGAAAAAATTTGTAAGATTAAACTCTAGTGCGGACAACTCAAGAAAACCACCAAAATAATATACATACAAAGTTATAATAAAAACTTTCAATATATCGTATTTTAAGGTTAGGTTTGTCGAGTTTGATATCTAATTTCCAATCCAAGCTCATAAAAAAATAACAAGTCCAAATGATTTTTTATTTTAACAAAAATTATTGTACTAATATAACTTTAGTGCGGACAAGTCATTATATTTGTTTAAGGGAATGTAAAATACCGACATTACAGTTTTCCAAATTTTTTATTCTTAATCTAGAAATTTTTACAATATCTCTATATTACTGCCTTCTATTTTTACTAATAAAAAGCCTAATTGAGAGATATTTTTGAAAATTTTGGAATAAAGATTAAAAATTTTGATAACTGCAATGTCGGTAACTATGTTGAAATCATATACCGTATTACATCCCCTTAATTTGAGAATTTAAAAAGATATCGATAAAATAAAAAAAGCAAAACTCGATTGCTGCAGCTCCGACATGCCGTTAAATCACAATTAAAAAAATTAAATTAATTAAAATATCAAACAATGTAAATTAATTAACTGCTTATATTTTAAAAAAATGGAAATATATAAGATGTGATGTAGTTTTTAATGTAATAAAGCATATAATTAAAAATCAAGTACAAAATATTGATATTGTTAGATGAGATCAAAGAAAATATATATTTCAAAAGAATGATAAATGATAAATAATGTTTTTTGAAACATTACATATAAGGTTTACGACATAAATAATTTAAATAAAAGAATATTAAAATTACTTAACGGCGAATCGACAACTTATTATAGCATAGATTATGCTACTCATAAAGGAGTCGATCAAAGTGATGATAATATCGAATTGAATTATCCAATAGAAACTCTTAATAAAATAAAAGAAGGTTTACCACCACACATATTGGAATTAAAAGTTAAGAGGAGGCCGTATCATTCTGTCCTTGTCTAATCTAAATATTCGTTATTATGAATAAATAAAATATTTTTATAGAAAAGTAAGACAACCGCCCAATAGAGCAAAAAACAAGCAAACGATTCTTTTCTATGAAAATATATGAAATTTTGATTATTTTTCGAGTGAAGTCTGAAACGGAAAAACAATCGAACTTGATTGAGTTGATTCAACTGTTTTTCCGTTTCAGACTTCACTCGAAAAATAATCAAAATTTCATATATTTTCATAGAAAAGAATCGTTTGTTTGTCTTTGCTCTATTGGGCGGTTGTCTTACTTTTCTATAAAAATATTTTATTTATTCATAATAACAAAAATTTAGATTAGACAAGGACAGAATGATACGGCCGCCTCTTAATGCTATAGTTATATTAATAAGAAATTTAAGTATTACCGAAGGTTTATGTAATGGAACAAGATTAAAAATTATAAAATTTTATAAATATAATCTTGAAGCTGAAATCATAACTGGAGAAAAAATTGGAAATAAAGTTTTTATTCCAAGAATAACATTAAATACTGGTGAATCATCGTCTTTACCCTTTATACTTTATAGTAAACAATTTCCTGTAACATTAGCTTTTGCTATGACTATTAACAAATCTCAAGGTCAAAGTTTTGATGAGATTAGATTATTTATTAAAAGACCTTTATTTTCGCATGGACAGCTTTACGTTGCACTGTCGAGATGTAAGAATCCTAACAAAAAATACATACAAAATGAATCTGAAAATAAATATGAAATATTAAATATTGTTTGGAAAGAAATTTTTAATTGTTAATTAAATTTAAAAATATTGTAAAAATAAATACAGTTTATAAGAAAATAAACATAAAATGAATTATTAATTAATTAATATAAAATAAATTTATATATTAGATAAACATGGAAAACAATGAACAATTGAATGTTGATAATAACGCAAATTGGCAAATTATGGAATGGGATCCAATTAATAATATGTATATTGAACCCGTATCTAGCGAAGAATTAGAAGAATTGTCTAACTTAAATGCTGAAATTAATGAATATGAAGAAATAGAATATCTTCAAGAAGTAAAAGATGAAGAAAATTATTATCAATATGTAAAAGAACAAAAATTATCTGAGTGGTCTGAATTAATACAAAAATTTGATACGAAATATTATATACATTATTATAAAGAATGGAAAGATGTTCCTGAATGTTTTCAATTTCAGGTTCAAGAAATTTTTCAATATCTAATAAATAATGTCGATTTCGACATAGAAGGTATTAAAAATGATGAAAATTATTATGAAAATTTATTAATATTAAGTAATATAATCTATGAATTATATTTTTAAAATGATAATTATTTATATACACCTTTAAAATGTTTCAAAAAATAAAAATCAAAATATTTACATGTAATAACAATAATAATTTTTCATATTTTGTTAATGACAATATATTTTATTTTTATGAATTTATAAATTTTTTTCAACGATAGTTTAAAAGTAGTTTATAAAATTAATTTTAGTAAAAATAAAAAAAAAATACTAAAATTTTTAAAATAATATAAATTTGTATGCTTTTTTCAACGTCAATAAAAATAAATTTGTAAACTATTTTTAAAAATAGTAAGAACAGATATACATATTTTTTAACGACACTAAACAATAAATTTGTACGCTTTTTGCAGCGACAATAAAATATAAATTTATACGTTTCTTTTAGCAATTATGAAGAATAAATATGTAACCTTTTTTTATCGACAATAAAAATGATTTTGTAAGCTTCTTTTAGCGACAACAAATAATAAATTTGTACGCTTTTATAATTTTTTTTAGTGACAATAAAAATAAATTTGTAAGCTTCTTTTAACGACAACTAATAAATTTGTATGCTTATATTAAATTTTTTTAGTGACAACAAACAATAGATCTGTACGCTTCAACAACAAAAATAAATGAATTTATAATCTTTTTTAGCGACAGTAAACAATAAATTTGTACGCTTTTTTCAACAACAATAAGTTATAAATTTATAAGTTTGTTTTAACGATTATGAAAAATAAATTTGTAAGCTTCTTTTAGCGACAACAAACAATAAATTTGTATGCTTATATGAGGTTTTTTTAGTAACAACAAACAATAGATCTGTACGCTTCAGCGACAATAATAAATGAATTTGTAATCTTTTTTAACGACAGTAAACAATAAATTTGTACGTTTTTTTTAACGACAATGAGATATAAATTTATAAGTTTCTTTTAGTGATTATAAAAAATAAATTTGTAAGCTTTCTTTAACGACAATAAACAATAAATTTATATGTTCGTATAAAGTTTTTTTAGCGACAACAAACAATCGCTTCAGCGACAATAATAAATTTGTAAGCTTTTTTAGCGACAATGAAGATGAATTTGTAAGCTTCTTTTAGCGACAACAAGCAATAAAATTGTATGCTTATGTGAAATTTTTTTAGTGACAACAAACAATAAATCTGTAAGCTTCAGCGACAATAATAAATGAATTTGTTATCTTTTTTAGCGACAGTAAACAATAAATTTGTACGCTTTTTTCAACAACAATAAGATATAAATTTATAAGTTTCTTTTAGCGATTATGACAAATAAATTTGTAAGCTTTTTTAGCGACAATAAAGATGAATTTGTAAGCTTCTTTTAGCGACAATAATAAATGAATTTGTGATCTTTTTTAGCGACAATAAACAATAAATCTATACGCTTTTTTTAACTAAAATGACATATAAATTTGTAAGTTTCTTTTAGCGATTATGACAAATAAATTTGTAAGCTTTTTTTAGCGACATTAAACAATAAATTTATATACTTGTTTGAAATTTTTTTAGCGACAACAAACAATCGCTTCAGCGACAATAATAAATAAATTTGTAATCATTTTTAACGACAGTAAACAATAAATTTGTACGCTTTTTTCAATGACAATGAGATATAAATTTATAAGTTTCTTTTAATTATTATGAAAAATAAATTTGTAAGCTTTTTTTAGCGACAATGAACAATAAATTTATATACTTGTATGAAATTCATTTAGCGATAACAAACAATCGTTTCAGCGACAATAATAAATTTGTAAGCTTTTTTAGCGACAGTAAAGATGAATTTGTAAGCTTCTTTTAGCGACAACAACCAATAAATTTGTATGCTTATATTAAATTTTTTTGGTGACAATAAACAATAAATCTGTACGCTTCAGCGACAATAATAAATGAATTTGTTATCTTTTTTAGCGACAGTAAACAATAAATTTGTACGCTTTTTTCAACGGCAATGAGATATAAATTTATAGGTTTCTTTTAGTGATTATAAAAAATAAATTTGTAAGCTTTTTTTAGCGACAATAAACAATAAATTTATATGTTTGTATAAAGTTTTTTTAGCGAAAACAAACTATCGCTTCAGTGACAATAATAAATTTGTAAGCTTTTTTTAGCGACAATAAAGATGAATTTGTAAGCTTCTTTTAGCGACAATGAAGATGAATTTGTAAGCTTCTTTTAGCGACAACAAACAATGTTTCTTATAAGCTTTTAATGCAGCAATATATTTTTATGCTGGTCTCAAGCCCAAAAATCTTTTATTAAGAGCAGGTCGTATATCTCTGTCCTTTTCTAATCAAAGAATTAATTTTTTTGCAAAAACTAATAATTGTAGCAAAAAATAAGGAGATAGCCCCATCCCGTATAATAAAAAGCAAGATTTTCTCTGATGAAGACAAATTATTTTTATCGATTCGTTTTGAAGAAAACCTTGAAAAACTTAAAAAATAGAGGTTAGGATGGACAATTCAGTTTTTCAAGGTTTTCTTAAAAACGAAGCGATAAAAATAATTTTTCCTCATAAAAGAGAATCTTGCTTTTTATTATACGAGATGGGGCTTTCTTCTTATTTTTTGCTATAATCATTAATTTTTGTGAAAAAATCAATTCTTTGATTAGAAAAGGACAGATATACTCGACCTCCTCTTAAGACAAATATGTAAATATCTTATTTCTAATTTAAAAAAAAACATGTTTTATTTAAATACAATTGTTAATAAAGTACCTATGGATATTAAGCTAAATTCATTTTGTAATTCATAGTTTACTATTGTAATTAATAAATTTTTTCAATAATAAAAATAAAGATACAATATATAGAAATAAAAATATTAGATTAGAAATAAAAATATTATATATTTATCTGAATAAAGAAAATGCAGAGAGGAAGCTTTGTATTATCAATTAATTATGTTTGCAATCATATTAATAGAATATTAATAGTAATAATTTTTTTTTTTCATTTTTGAAATTCAATATTAGAATACGAAAAAACTTTATATGATTAAATAGTTACAGTTACAATCATAATATTAAAATATTACTAATCATAATAATATTAAATTACTTATAATTGTTATTACAATAATAGAATATTATTAATAATAAGAATATTTCTTTATTACTAATTACTTAATCATAATATCATAGTGGTGAGGAGGGCATAATGAGGGGGCTATAAAAAGTGAGGGAGAGGGGGAAGCAAATTGAGAGGGGGCTGAGGGGGCCTACAAAAATTAAGAAGGGTGAGGGGGCTGAGGGGAGGCCTAAGTTACGTTAATTTTGGAATAGCCATTTATAAGAGAAATTACAACGTAATTTGAGGGGGCTATGCCGACAGTCATTTGAGGGGGCTGATAGGGAACTACAAAAATTGAGGGGGACGAGGGGGGCTGAGGGGGGCCTAAGTTACGTTAATTTTAGAATAGCCATTTATAAGAGGAATTACAACGTAATTTGAGGGGGGCAAATTGTGGGGGGCTGAAAGGGGGCTACAAAAATTGAGGGGGGCAAGGGGGACCTAAGTTACGTTAATTTTGGAATAGCCATTAATAGGAGGAATTACAACGTAATTTGAGGGGGGCTATGCCGACAGACATTTGAGGGGGCTGAGGGGGGGATCGGTTGAATCTTGTCTTACAATTATATATATATATATATATATATATATATATATATATATATATATATATATATATATATAAGAATGTATATATTTTATACAGATTTTTGTTTACACGTGTATGTATTATGTTTGTATGTATGTATAGACATACATATTAGAAAAGATAGAAAGAGAGAGAGAGAGAGAAAGAAAGGCTTATATATTCGCATATTTTTTATTTATTTTATAAAAATGAAATAGGGTAAAAAGAGAAAGAAAGAGAGAGAGAGAGAGAGAGACATATCTCAATTGCTAAAATTTTAAGTTTTATAAAATAGTACCCGTACATACGTCTTGGGGAGAGAGATTTCTTACGTTGAAATTTTAAATTTATAACGTCAGCACCCTAAAATACGTCTTTTCCATAAAATTGATTGCAAAAGAGTCAGATTAACAATCTTAGCGTGAGAATGGTATGTGATTTTTTATTAATTATGATTATTTTAACTTTATTTTGAAATATGCTTCTCAAAATACATTTATTAATATTTTCCTGCAAAAGAGTATCAAGTTGCTATTCGTAGTGTGGGAATGGTATGTAATATTTTTATTTTCGGTGGGGGGAGTTAGGCTATTAAGGGTGAAGATTCGGCTTCACTGTCAGTCTCCATCGAAACTCCGGGCAGAAAGGTTGTTCTACAATGTGAGTCTACGTCGGGATGTGCTTCCAACAGTGATCAGCTGGTATAAAATTTTTAAATTTTAAATATTGTGTATTTATTTTTGTGTGTGTGTGTGTGTATGTGTGTGTGTGTGTGTGTGCGCGCGTGCATGCGTGCGTGTGTGTGTGTGTATGTGTGTGTGTCTATGTGTGTGTGTGTGTGTGTGTGTGTGTGTGTGTGTGTGTGTGTGTGTGCGTGCGTGCGTGCGTGTGTGTGTGTGTGTGTGTGTGTGTGTGTGTATGTGTGCGTGCGTGCGCGCGCGTGTGTGTGTGTGTGTGTGTGTGTGTGTGTGCGTGCGTGCGTGCGTGCGTGCGTGCGTGCGTGTGTGTGTGTGTGTGTGTGTGTGTGTGTGTGTGTGTGTGAGAGAGGGCGTGCATTTATTTCTTGGGGCACCAATTTTCCGTCTCAACAACCCCTACTTCGCCTTCTCAGAGGTCATTGACCTAGTGGTCAGTAACCTTTGAGGTGGTGGAGTGGGGGTTTGTTGTGACGGTCCATGGTGCCCCTATAACTACTTATATGAGCAACAGAAAAAAAGAAAAAGAAAAGCTAATATCTTTAATATCCATCTGTATTTCTTTCATTGCTGACCACTTTGTTTACAATCGTAACCACTGTACGTAAATATATTTTTCTAAATAATTTCTACTATTTTAAGTTAATATTATTATTAGTAAATTTTTTAAAAATATTTAGTCAAATTTTAATTTATTCTGTTGATTAGTAATAAGAGAATTTTAAAATTATTCAAATAAAAAACAACAGTGCCGTCTAGGGACGCCCGAAAGAAGCGAAGTTTTATATAAAACATAGGAACTAAGCGTTAAAAATAATAATAAATAAAATACGTGAGGGAAAAATTTAAGACTTAAGAAAAAATAAAAAAAATAAATATTTTGAGAAATAAAAAAAATACATTTATAATAAAATACACGCCCAAAAACGCAAGGCTACAGCGGAGCTCTTTTCACGATTAGAAGAAGAGAAAAAGAGCTCTGATGTAGCCTTGCGTTTTTGGGCGTGTATTTTATTTTAAATGTATTTTTTTTCATTTTCCAAAATATTTTTTTTTTTTATTTTTTCTTAAGTCTTAATTTTTTTCCGTATTTTCTTCATTATTTTTTTTAACGCTTATTTCCTATGCTTTATATAAAGCTTCGCTTCTTTCGGGCGTCCCTAGACGGCACTGTTGTTTTTTAATGTCCTTCAAGTAGTAAAAATGTTAAAATGATTTGAATACTGTAATTTTTGCCTGATAAGATTTATTAATTAGTTTTATGTACGAAGTTTTAACATACAATATTTGTATGTTCATCAGAAATACATTCACTAATTTGTACACTACTATTCTCATTTTTATATCGCACCAAAGTAACTATTGGTTGATGATAACTAAATTATGGTACAAATGTTTTAATTCTATTCTTATAGAATTACAATTTACACGATTTATTAACAATCGACAGAGAGCGGGATGAACGAAACAGCACATCGCAGCGGATATTCAACAGAAAGAGATAGAAACCGATGACTAGTATAAGTGAGAGAGAGAGAGAGAGAGACAGAAGGCCACGCACACTGAATTAGGGGGAGGTGGGAATGGGAGGCAGTGTGCACGTACTGGCACGATGTGTATACACGCGCGCCGCAACTGCCACTCTGTATATCTATATACATCGTGTAACGCTTTTAAAATCTGACGCTTAGCACGGATGGAGTGGCCACGTGGCGTGCGCCCAGAACGTCCGTATAAAAGCTTCGCTTCAATAATTTCAATAATTTCGATTTAAAAAAAATTATAATATTTATCTTACTTATGAAAATATTAATTATATAATTTTTTCTTACTGATTCATTATTAAATTTATAAATATGATGTTCTTGCAAATTATTTACATGTTGATTTAAGGATATGATTTATCATCAGAAACAAAAAGCAATAAGATACTTCATTTAATTCTTATTATTGAGATTCGTTTTGAACAAATTTAGTAATTCAATTTATTTTTGTGATAGTCAGTGAGCGTTGAATATAAACAGCGGACTGGTTTTCATGCACTTTAATTTGAAATATTCTTTAATATCAAGTATCAGAATTTCTGGAAATCTATAAAAGTGTAAATTAAACAATAATAAACAATTTCCTTACTCACGTTAGATGCTAGAAAAGTATTTATTATGAATTCTAATTTCAAAGACATTCGTCGCTTTTGGCACGTATAAATTTTTGCTTTATAATCTTGTATATTTTCAAATATTGCTGAAAATCTATAAAAGTATACATAAGATAATCATTAACAACTTTCTCACTCGAAGTTTGTTGCTAGGAAAGTATTTATGATGAATTTTTAATTGCAAAGTTTGGCAATGCCTTTAGCACGCCTAATTTCTCGAATTTCAACCTCGTATATTTTTAAATATATTATATGAAAATTGCTAAAAATTTACACAATAATAAACAACTACCTTGCTCAAAGTTTTATGCTAAAAAAGTATACGCTGATTATTTTTAATCGCAAACACAATCATTCGCTTCAGCGGTTATTGTATTACATATATATATAAATCACTTTTTAGTGGCCGCGCGTCAAAATCAATCTTTTATCCGGCCCTTCAATTTTGTTTTGGAAATTCTGAAAATTTGATGGTAAAATAAACATTTTTCCAATTTTTATATTTTCAGTATCTTTTTTCTTATGTAGATAATCCATTACACCATTGTAACAATCGCTTCCTAAAATATTTTAATTTTTTTTTTATAAAATATAATCTTGAACTTTCAACTTTTACAAACGCATCAACTATTGCCTGTTAAGAAACTTTACATTAATTAAGATGTGGATTAAATCCATTTCTTACAGAAAATCTATAATTATATAATTGCAGATTTGAAATATTGTTTTTAGATAATTTACATCTCATATTTCTGTTTGAAAATGAAAAATTAGAATCATTGATTATTTAAATTTTTTATTTTTAAACAGAAAATTTTTTTAAAGAGGGAACATGATAATATTATGTATTTCATATATTTTTAGTGAATATAAACGCATTCGGAAAATATTAAGATTTACATTACAATTGTAAGAGGACATAAAATATAAAAAATTGAAATTGCAAAGATTATCGCAAAAATTCCACAATCATAAAAATTAGTTTGTGATTGTACTGTTTCATAAGTGATTTTGAGATCTGAATTATTTGGAAATAAACGATTAACAAAAACCTTATAATCATTTTGCAAACATTTCGTATTTAAAATATCATAAATATGTATAGTTCCATTTTCGTAATACGCATAAATACAATGACCTTTTTCAAAATTTCCCGAAAATAACACTTGAATGTATTCTCTATTTGTTGGTACAGGTTGAATATTATAAGGATTTTAAATTAGAAGTGTTGATTGCATATTGAATACAGTACACGAACTGAGAATGTTATTGAAATTCTAGAATATGTTCGTCAGTCAAAATAGAGCCATTTCCGCTAAATGTTCAAACACTCTTTACGATTAATTTTTTATCTTCTGCTAAACCCATTAAAAACATACTAAATAAAATACTTTAATCTATAAAAATTTTTATTTATTTTCTAATTTTTAAATAATAAATTTATATTTTGTTCTTAGAATCCTTATTAATAGCTTAAAATTAAAAAAAAATATCGTTATTGTAAGAATATAAATTAAAAAATTATATTATTTAATTATTTAGTGCTTAGACTATGTTTATATTGTAAAATATTTCTTTGTAGTAATTAGATAAAATAAATTATGTAGCAAAATCAAATCATAGGATATTAAATTAAACTAAATATATACAGAATTAAAAAAATTATTCATTTTTTCAAGATTCTAAACTTTTAACAAAATTAAACTTTACAATTTATCTTTTTTATAATACTAAACTTTCAATAATAAATATATATAAATAAAAAATGAAATAAGCGTTGCTTAAAAAAATTTTTTTAAGATTAAAAAAGTTTTACCAATGGAAATCGTTAACAAAAATGCATGTTTAAAAAAAACGAATTAGCGTCAAACAGTAACAAAACTGATTTAAGATGAATAACATAAAAATTTAGGAATTTAAATAATATAACACATTTGTTTTGTTTCACTAAAACTTATTTAAAAATACAATTAATTAATTAATCTTTTGTAAATTATTATTTTTATAAGTATTTCACAATATTTTTGCAATATTTAGGAAATATCTATAAATTAAAAGAGAAAGCTTATAAATGAAATATAAAACTGCCGTCCAAAGTAAGAAAACCTTAACTCCAATGGGATCCCAATGTAGTTAACCACTTTTACACTTTGGACGGCAGAAAAGATACCTACAGATAGAAAAATTCTATAGATTTTTTTTATAAAATATATTTTACATGAGTATATTGAAAATATATTCTAGCGAGCAATAACGAGCGAGGTATTTGTTGCTAATTATTAATTATTTACGTGAAAAGCAGAGAGACAGAACGATTCTCAATGACAGCAAGGACGAGTGACTTCTCTTTTTTTTTCTTCTTTGATATCTTATAAGCATTTTTTGAAATTATTATTATTATTTGAAACTCGCAGGTTTTCACTTAATGCCATACGCATAAAATTTTGTCATAATAAACTAAATTTAACTGAACTTCCCATAATGTTATTATGGTTTTCATATTAAACAATTGGTAATGTTTGCCTGAAATCTCCTGGTGGTAGATTTCAGGCCAACTCTTTTTGGTGGTAAAACAATTACAGTTTTACCACCAAAGGATTGGTCTACATCGCATAAATCTTGAAAACAGACGATTAACTGCTTCAAAAGAAAATTTCGTAATCATAGATATTTCATCCTAAATTATTATTTGTGTTTCCTTCAATTTTTTGCTTTCTGCAGAATTAGGCTTAACATTACATGTTGTACAATCTGTCATTTTTAATGGTGGCTTAAATGTGGTGTGCACTGTTTTTCTATTGATCAATAAATTCGCTGCTATACTTGTCGAAGTCACACATAAATAACGTATATTGTAATATTTGCAATGAGCTTTTAAGACGTTAAGTAAATTTTCCACTCATACCTGGTCCATATATAAAATACATTTTTCACTACTTTGGATGTTTGAACTTCTTAAAGTAGAGTCGAATATTTGCCTTTGTTTTTCTTTTAAGGAATTCTTTTTCGTTTTTAATTTATTCAAAATATTATTATTATGATTGAAGATTGTTTCATCAATATCTTCTTCTATGTTTGTGCTTATATCAGGTAAATTAGAATCGATTCAAGAAATTCCATTAAAATATAAATAAATTTGATTAACATTCAATGCTAATATTTCGTCTACATTTTTTTCGTATTGAGGATGGCAAAACTTATCTTTCTATTCTTCATATAAATCTCGTGCATTTATGGGATTATGAAAAACGCAAATAAAAGCGAATGATTCACAAAGGGCATAAGGGAATTCTGACAATGATGCTTTTTCCAAAAATATACCCCATTCTTCATCTTCATCAATTAATTGTTTAGCTTTAGCTGATTCATAAAATAAATTGCATATTACATTATCAATAGTACGTAAATCTTCAAAAGATATGGCTTCTTTAACATGTAATAAAAATAATCGAATAAAATAACGTTCTCTATCTTTCGGATTTACCAAATACCTTTTATAAAGTATTGGTTTCCTTTTTTTTTCTTTTATTCCACTTTTTCAGTTTTTCGACAAATAAATAAAAATATGGTATTTCTGGATACAAATAATTTCGCGTTTCTAAATATTCTCTATCATTATAATTAATAATATGCTGTTAATGTTGTTCCCACATTTTTCTGCATGATCATTTCTTTATTTCCTTCTTTGAAAAATACATTTTGCTAATTTCGTTCATAAACGCTTAGTCGTTTTATAGTATATGAAATAACGTGTAAGATATATTCTAATAATCTGTGCATTGCTTCAGGCAGACATAAATATCGTGTATTTATGAATTGTTGTATTTCATCATATTCATATGCAACATTTTCATGATTGTCATTTTGAAAAGAGTCTTTGTTTGCTGGTTGAAAATCAACATCTACTTTGCGTATTTTAACGTATGCACAATCTTGATCTTTATAATAATATTTAAATAAATATGTAATGCATTGTACAGTTGAACATACTTCTACGTTTATGTGCGCATTAAATTTCAATAATAAGTGACGATTATAAGAAACAACAAATCCATTATCTGCAACTCTTCCTGTAAATTTATTTTAGAAAATTTTAATGACATCATTTTTACGTTTTTGTAATGGATATCCATAAGATTAAAATACTGTTGTGTTATTAAATTTTTTTGGGAAACTTTTAGTTCATTATTTTGTATTTTTATTCATACCTGGACAGTTTATATTTTGCATACCACATCGATTGTGTATCAAATATTGTTTAGCAATACCATATGATTTTAGATAAATATCTCTATTTTGAATTTCTGCACTTATTATTTCATCAACTTTTTCTGAAGTGTCAAATTCATCATTTTTATCTAAGAATAACAACATATGCATATGCGGTAATCCTCGTTTTTGAAATTCAATTACAAATATACGCAATTTATTTTCCCAATATTCTCTAATTGATTACCAAATCTTTGAATTCGTCTACTTTTTGATAAAATACTTTTGATAAAATACAATATCTGGTCTATCTATTGTATTTTTATAAATTTCCAAGTTTTCAGTTATTTCTTTCCAATGTAGGTTACATGTCATAGTTAAATGAAGGTCAGGCTTACTATGATAATTTACGAGTGTCATTGAGTCAATGTAATTTTGTTTGAAAAATCGTGAACTGCCTGTAAAGTTTGATGATGATCAGAAAATTTTTTCAATTTTTTACAATTTTAATTGTTTTTTGTTATGTAAAAAGTCCATAACACATTTGTAACAATCACTTCTTAATATATTTTAATTTTTTCGTATAAAATATAATCTGGAGGTTTCGACTTTAACAAACGCACCAATATTTGACTGTCGAGATATTTTTACCAAATTGAGGTATGGATTAAATTCATTTCTAACACCAAATCTATAATTATAAAATTTAACATTTGAAATATTAGATTTTCCAAATTTACTTTTCATATTCAACATACATCCATTATGATAAATAAGCAGATGTGTCATAGGATCTGTATGTTTGCTAATTCTTGGTATACTATTTGGTTTATCATATTAAGAGTAAATGTCAATATCACGTTCAATAAGAAGAAGATCATTTTCTCCAACATATACCATTACAACTTCATCACAGGAAGGTAGACTATATCTATAACTATCCAAATTATTTTTGCGGACAATACACACAGTAACAGCTCTTGGAGAAAAATTGATTTTTGTACATTGTTGCAGTTGTTCTTTTTCTATTCCATGTGTCTTTTTATAGGCTTTAGCATAAGGGTTAATGTCTTATATCTAGTTATCTAATTGTTGTAATAATGCTTAATTTATATTAAATTTGTTACGTTCAATTATTGCCATTTCATTATCCAAAACATATAATTGTCCATATTTACGTGCTTCATCTTTATTAGGATGTAACGCAAATACATTATAATAAATTTGTCCACAAATTTTCATAGCTTGTTGTCAAAAGCTTGCAAATGCTAAAGCATTATTGTACAATCTGATAATTTGTAAAAAATCAATACTTCCTTCTGTAAATTCAGTTGTTAAAAGCTTCAATCACTGCGTGTAAGGAGGATTTTTTAACAACTCTACTTTACCTTTATGACAACAATTAGAGAAATCTTAACTTTGAGTATATTCTAAAGCAGAATGTTTCGCATCACGGTAAACACATTTATGTGTCATGTAGCAAATTTAATTTTCAGATACGATATTTTCAACGAAATATATATTTGCTATACAACCAATGAGTTTATAATTACTTTTTTCAAGTCCTTTATTATTTTATCATTAAACTCAAACAATACAATATTATTATAGTTATTATAATTTTAATTATTTTTATTTTCATTATCATATTTATTTTCTCCAGTTTTTAATCGTTCATACTTTATAAGTAATGTCTTCAATTTATAAGGATCATATTTATGTTTCCACTTTTTTATTTCATTCATTGGTTTATTTACTGTAGTATCATTATTTAAATGTTCATTTTCATCAATTTTTAATTGATTACACCTTATGCGTAATTCTTTTAATTGGTAAAAATCATTATTACTTTGTGTTTTGTTAATAATATTTGCATTTTGCAATGTTTGATTTTCAAGTTTTTCAATTATTTCCATTTTTCTATATTCATTATATTGTTAATTTTTAAATTTTTTATAAGTTGTTATTTGGCGTGATGCTTCTTTTTTCACGGAGTTGTTTCAATTCATCAGTATCTCTATTTTACTACGTTTTTATTAACTCGCTTTGGTGTCTGTCTGTCTGTCTGTCTGTCTGTCTGTTCGGTACAAATTTTGCAACCGATTGTAAACTAACTTCCCGATGAGCTAGAGACTTGAAATTTTAAATATAGCTCAGAACTGGATGACAATGCAATATTATAAAAAAAATATATATATTTACCGAAAATATATTAATATATTCGATCATATACGGAGATGTTGGCAAAATTAAAGATTTGAAGATTTTATATATAGATACACTTTTAACATTAGTGTCTAAACATCTTCGAAAATTTAAAAATCCTTTTTTGATATATTAATATATTAATATATTCAATATTATATTTTTGCACGCATTGTTGGATAATATAATTAAAAATATATATTCCCACCGAAAAATATATTAATATATTTAATTATAAACGGAGATATTGGCAAAATTGAAGATTTGAAGATTTTATATATAGATATACTTTTAACATTAGTGTCTAACCATTTTCGAAAATTTTTAAAATTCTTTAACTTGTCATATATTGCAATTAGACATAAATCACAGCATTTTCTATTATACATATAGAATTGGAGACTGTATTTTATTCATTTTATGGTCTAACAATGCATAAAACAATAAATCTTGGTTGAATTTCTAATGGCGTCATTATCGTCAAAATGGCGGGAAACTCACCATGCGATTACGTGTTCTCTAAAAAAAATAGATGAAACACGTTTTAGTCCCTTGACAACAATATATATGCTATATAATATGCACTGTTGGACAACACGATAAATAATATTAATAATAATAATAATAATAATAATAATAATAATAATACCAAAATTTATAAGATAATATTTAAATAAAAAATAAATTTTCAATCTACCACGTTTTTTAATTGAACTAAAAAGTATAAAATAATATTAAAAATAAAATAAAAACTTTTTAATGTACTACGTTTTTATAATGAACCAAAAAGTATAAAATAATGTGTAATAAAATGAAAAATGAATAATGATTTGAAATTAAAAAAACGTGGGGCGCATACAATACATAATAATAAACATGCGCCCCACGTTTTTTTAATTTCAAATCATTATTCATTTTTCATTTTATTACACATTATTTTATACTTTTTGGTTCATTATAAAAACGTAGTACATTAAAAAGTTTTTTTTTTATTTTTAATTTAATCAATTTCATTTTTGATATCTTCTTATTTTCTACTTTTTTCTTATATTAATTTTTTTGTTCTTCTTTCATTTTTATATAAGCTTTTTTCTTTCGCAAAGCTTGATTGGCACGTATTTGTTCCAATTTATCAGTACTATTTTTTTCTTCAATTTTAATTTCGTTTTCTTGGTATTTTTTAACTCTTCTTAATATTTATATAGTTGTTCATCTTTCATTTTTATATAAGCTTTTTTATGTGAAACTTCATTCGCACGTATTTGTTCCAATTTATCAGTACTCTTTTTTTTCTTTAATTACAATTTTGTTATCTTAGTATTCTCTAACTTTTTTTCATATTTATTTGATTGTTCATCTTTCATTTTTACATAAACTTCTTTTTTATGTGAGTCCTCTTTCGCAAGTGTTTCATCCAATTCATCAGTATTTTTTTTTCTCGAATTACATTTTCGTTATCTTTGTATTTTCTAATTTCTTTTTATATTTATTTTTTTTTTACGTAAAGCCTAATTGACACGTATTTGTTTTAATCTATCATTTTTTTTCATGCATTTTCGTAAAAGATTATGAAACAAGAGTCTTTTATTGATTTTTTTCGATATTTACTCGATTGCTCTGTTACCATTTTTCTATATTTTTATTGTATAAAAGTTGTGGGGTCGCACATGTATCTGTTGGTGTATATGTATGTTGAGGATGAGATGGTTGATAAATGGCGTGTTCGGTTGAAATAAATAGTACCCCAATGTAGCGTGAATGATTGATTATATCTGACTCCAAAAGATATAACCATTCAACCGCAGCCCAGGAAGGTGAGGATAAATAACATCTAAAACAAATAATTAGATTATAAGTATTTATTATACTTTGTTTCGCTAGCAACTGCTAGCACGCTGTGTACAGTAACAAGGACGGTACACCACTGAACATGGCTGAACTCGCTCATGGACTCGCAAGTAACCTAAACTTGGCGTTTGCGCATACTGACCATCGATGCTATATCCATATAGCTCCCCCCTAAATAATGTTTATATATTTTTAATTTTATTAAATTTTACATTTTTACTTTTTACATTAAAATTACAAAATTATGTTTGACATCATTGACTTCAACATCGATTACGCACTAATTTACGTTCTTTTTACCTTTGTGTGCTGATTATTTGTTTGATTTACTTTACTTGTTACATTTTTATCATTTATTATAGTCTTTTTTGTTTTTTAAATGACATAGTCTGTTAGCTAGCAATTATACATTTGTTTACAAAAATACACTTTTCGCATTTACGCAATTACAAAAGTTAGAATAAATTCTCGCAACTATCGCAATACAAATTATAAACATAGTAATTACATTTTATTACATTACAAATTATACATCAGCAATTACGTTTTATTACATTTTTAATACTATTAGACGTCTTTTTTAAGTTAGAATCTTTTGTATAGAACATAACATAATGAAATTTACTTTTTTTTTTTAAAAGACGTAACAGTAACTAACGTGGGGTTGTACTGAAAAGGTATACATTTTTCAGTGCGTACATTATAATTAAATTCGAATGTTTCTAACCTATTTTCCACTCTATAAACGGCTTTCAGAATTCTACTACACGATGCATCACGATCGATGCAATTGCAATCTTTCAATACTAAACTAATACCTTTTCTTTTACATTTATTTACATATAAAACTAACTTAATTAGTATCGTCAAACTATTTACAAAAGTGAAACTAATTTCATTAGCAACGTCCAATTATTTACAAAGCTCGAACTAATTTCGTTCGTATAGTCCAGTTATTTACAAGTATCCCTGGTGGAATTTAATCTTAACTTGGTATTAATTTGCGCAACACTTATTGATGTTTAATACTGATCAGTTTTATTAATTTTTTGACTAGTCTCATTTGCATTATTTATGAGCATGTGTGCTCTGTCTATTACCGTTTTGCCCAGAGATCGCGACTGCTTGTCGACCCTTGCTCAAAATGGGCGGAGGAATGAGACAAACCTCAAGCCTGAGTTAGCTCACAGTCACGAGTCTCCATGGCTCTTTTGGTAAAGTCATAGTCATATACAGACATATGATTTAGTTCTATCATCTTTGCATAGAATGTGTCTATGAATTCCCCATAATCGGGTGAGTCATTGTGCTTCATGAATCTAATTTTTTTGGTGAAGTTCAAGATAAAATCTGGAATCTCTTGATTGCTAAAACAGTTTGTTAAAAATTCTATGTGATTGTCAAATACCTTAAGTTTCAAGGCTAGAGTTGATAATTCACGGTCTAGGTGTTGCCATGGCAGCTTACCATCTAGCCAGGTTATAAGATTAGACAAGAGACTTTCCAGATCACTTCTTTAACTTAGTAAGTGCACATGTCTGTCCCTGCTGGCATACGTTGAACTTTCTTTATTAAAAGTTCTAGGTTTGACTTGTTTTCCGAATTTTGGGGATACCAAGCCAAAACCTATTAAATAAATTTGGCTTTTGCCATTGTTGTCTATAACCAGCTTGGATGAATAAATATCATTATGAATAAATCCTTGTGTGTGCACGTATTCTAGAATTACAAGTACTTGCCATGCTATTTGACAAGCACTCGCACTACTGATGGCATTGTTATTTCTTTCTAATATTTTACACATGTTATTTTCCATTTCCTCTAACAACGCGAATTTATAAATCTTCTTTTTAAATTGGTAAGTGCCGGTACCGATTATGGTAAGTAGTCCAATATATAGTAGTCCTTTATTATCCATATAGTGACTGTGTTGGTCTTGCGTGGTATAACGCATAAGAAACTGCGTTCCGTTTATTAGGGAACGATCATCATCTGGCTTGATTTTTAAAAAGACACAAGCGATTCGTTTGTGTCTTTTTTGAAATTGCGTTGTGGACTCTTTTCAGTCCATGTAGGTGAAGTTCTTCATTCATGTATCACACGTGAAATAGGTATTACTTCCTTCGTGGGTTCGGGTTCTGATTTTTTAAAAGTTGGTATTTTGACTCTTTCATTGAATGTGATACTCTTCTTACCAATTACTTCAGTACCAGTAGCTTGTTGGTAGTTACTATTTTGATTGTTTTGTGATGTAATGTTAGAAGTATTATTTTCCTTTGAACGGTGGACCTCGACTACGGTTCGCACTACGTCGCTACCCGAGTCGCTCGTCGTAATACTTTGTGTTGAGTGATCTACGTTACTTGGGTTGGCGTCATTATTATTAACGACCTCACCCGTCACGTAGTGAGCTGGCTTGACAAGCTCTATGTTAACAAGCTTAGCCTGACCGTTTATCTCAATCGGCATGTCTTTGCCATTGGAATTTTGATCTAAAATTTTATGTGGGCCAGTATAAGGCCTATCTAATCCAGTCTTCAGCGCTTTACGTCTATAAAAGACATGGGAACATTTTTCTAGTTCCTTAAATACAAAAGGTTTGGCATTATTAATGTGCTCGAATTGGCTGTATTTGCCTCATGTACTCAAAAATATACGTTTATTTGGATCTGTTTCGCCGAAGGCACACAATTCACCAGGTAACCTTAAATAAATTCCATAAACTAAATCAGCAGGATACGCTTCTGCATCATTTTTGATACTTGTGCGTATACCTAGCAGAACGCTGATCAATTTACCAACCCAATCGTTCGATTGAGTGCTACACTTAATGTCTGTTTTGAGAGTTCGATGCCATCTCTCAATCATTCCATTTGACTGAGGATGGTATGATGCAGTACGAATCCTTGCACACCCTGATCCGATTTTATGTACATGGGCGCGCCAAATCTTGAAATCCAATGGTTAAAGAAGGTTTTAGCGATTGTTATTGCTGTAATGTCCTTAATAGGTATGGCTTCAGGCCATCTTGCGAATCGATCGATTATTGTCAGTATATATTTGAATCCTTCGCTCTCAGGCAATGGATCGACTATGTCAATGTGAATATGGGTGAATCTTCCTTCTCCCTCTTTAAAGCTATCCAGTATTAGCTCATTGTGCCGTGTCACTTTAGATTGCTGACAATCTATGCATGCTCTGCACCACTTACCAATGTCCCTCCTCATGCTTGGCCAAACAAAATTGCGCTTGATAAGACCTTCCGTAACCTTTGCACTAGGGTGTGCTGACTGATGAAAAAGATTAAACGTGTCCTCTCTTAATTTAGCTGGTAAATAAGGTCTTATACACTAGCCGTGTACATCACAGTACAATATTCCTTGGAAATTATCCTGATTAAAATTAAGTTTTCGTAATTGGAGGGAATGCTGTTGGTCCTTTATCAATTCTGCTAACTGTTGGTCGTCAGCTTGTGCTTTGGTCAGGTCTTCAAGATCAATCATAGTGAGAACACTGAATGCATCCATTCTGGTTAACACTTCAGCAAATCCAGGATGTTGTCCCAGTTTCGGATTACTTCAGACGCAGATCGTTGGCGAACAGATGCCAATAAAGATAAAGTATTTATTATACTTAGTTTCGCTAGCAGCTGCTAGCACGCTGTGTACACTAACAAGGACGGTTTACCACTGAACGTAGCTGAACTCGCTTGTCGACACGCAAGTAACTGAAACTTGGCGCTTGCGCATACTGACCATCGATGCTATACCTATAAAGTGAAACCACCTTTTTCCAGTTTTCTGCATCCACGCATTTTTTTAAAGTGCATAATTTAGTTGCAGTAAAAGTAGCAATTTTTATACATGTACACATAAACATAAAATTTATTACTTACATATACAGATTTAAACATGCAGACATATACCTTCGAGCACTTACGCATACTCACTTACGCATACGTATTTACATGTACACATTAATACATGTACACTTACTTATTCATACTTTTCCACATGCACTCATTTATATGCACATGTTTACACTTACAAATATACCTATCAACTTACACACATGCACATAAACATATACGCAGACATACATACATTCACACATACACATGCATATCTATACCTTAGAGCATATACTATTGGAGGCAGCTCTGAATGCACCGTGAGCGTGGTTAGGTTGGAAAAGAGAAAGATATATTAAAGTTGATAGCTATCTTTATCTCTCCGTCATGCGATAAAGGAGTAGGGAACAAAACAAGCCAATCACGTGCTGGAGAAAAAGAGACATCTGTCAACCTCAATATACCTTTCTCTTTCTCAACTTAACCATGCGCTCAGCGCATTCAAAGCTGCCTCTAGTAGTATATGCTCTAAGATCTATACATACGTACTTGAACATAAAAATGGATACCGTCGGGTTGGCGGATCAAGGTGACACCTCGACTTTTGGCTGGGAGAAGAATACACGTTTGTTTTTGTATAGAAAAGACGACACGTCGGAGAAGACTTTTTTTTCAAATATTGAGTAAAAAAAGAAATTATTAAATTCTTTGTATAACTAGGAGCTACACTAGTTTCTACCTAGCAAAGTATTCACTAAAATTTATGAATGATGAGATTAAAATAATTTTTTACCAAATTTTTCTTTTTTTGAATTTTTAAATAATCGGTAACACAACTAAAATTAAGTATAATTAGTGTAAATATTATTTACATATTATAAGTTGTAAAAAATATTGTAGTCTAAAAAATCAAAATTTGAATTGAAAATTCTGTTTATAGTACTCTTAAGGTTTATTGAATTTGTTACATAGTTTATATTATTAGTTCTTACTTACATATAATCTTCGGTTACATATTTGAAATATTATATTCTATATATAACATACATTTACATCTTATGTTAAGTAAATATAAAATAGTAAATACTTAAAAGAAAAGTATTAAACTTTTGACAAGTATCTTGAGTGGTATCTTCTAGACTTATGGCCACAAAGAAAGTATGAACCATAATGGGAATTTTCATGAGACATTACAGTTTTCCATATTTTTAATTCCTAGTCTAAATTTTTTTTTAAATATCTCTATGCTAAGGCTTCTCATTTGAACCTATAAAAAGTGTAAAATACAGATGTTTCTGGAAGCTTTTAAGAAGGGGTCGAACTATCTGTCTCTGTCTAATAGCGTTTTTCATTATTTATATAAACACTATCCTTTATAACAAGAAAAAAATAGCAGCCCCCGCTAGATATTAGTATAATTAGTAAATTTTATAATAATAATCAAATTTTTTACCGCATAGTTTTTGACTAATTAGAGATCTACTATCAATCTAGAATATAACCTATCTTTTTTTGGTAGGTCTCTAATTATTCAAAAACTACGCAGTAAAAAAATTTGGTTGTTATTACAAAATTTACTTATTATACTAATATCTAGCGGGGGCTGCTATTTTTTTCTTGTTATACCGGATAGTGTTTACATAAATGATGAAAAACGCTATTAGACAAAGACAGATAGTTCGGCCCCTTCTTAATAAGAAAAAAAACTGGTGTGGCAGTCTTTGGGACTGGCCGACAGAAGTGAAACTTCTTTACGAAATTATAGAACTCATAAATGTTTATTTGAGTTCTATCACTGTTTTATTTAATTTTAAAATAATTTTAAAACAAAATAATTATAAAATTAAATAAAACTAAATTAAAATAATTCAATTTACTGGAATGAATTTTTTTTAATTTCAAATGAAATGGTGTATAAAATTTTTGTTAATAATATTTATTTTACAAAAATACAATTTAAAAAATGTAGGGAAGAGAGGGGTTCACCATAAAACATTATAGAGAAAGAAAGAAAAAGAGAAAACGAGTGCTATTGCTTTCATTATTTATTTAGATCAGATTCAGATATTTGTATTGCATATATAGTATACATGTATACATATACTATATCTGTGCGTTTGACATCAAGTCAGTCCCGCCAATTTTTTTTTATACGTATTTAGTACCTTGATTTACATATAGGAGGCGCGGACGCTCCTCCTATATATATACACTTCCGTTTCATTAGTTCCGTTGCATGTACCGTCATGAAATCAATTCACTCCCGTATAATTTTTTTATATGGCTCTTATGGAAAGTGTATACCGTCGGTAAAGAAGTTTCACTTCAAAAATTCGCGATACTGCAATGTTGGTAACTATGTATGAAACATATAGCCCATTACATCACCTTAATGACAGACTTTAATCTTAGATCTCATGGCTATTTGCCTCAATCATAATATTAAGTGACTTTGTTCATCCTGTCTCTGTGTTACATATTATTGACTTGCGAATACAATTAATTTCTATTTTTTTCATTAATTTACGAACTAATCATAAAATTAAGGATCGTGTATATTGTACTAATCACTTTATGTTACAGGTCCTATTCAAAAAAGTTATAGGAGATACTACATTTGGTCAAATATCGCTCTTCTTTTCTACTGTTGGTGTTTGTAATGCAGCTCTTCTGTGGCCAATTTGTCTTGTCTTGTATTTTTCTGGTGTAGAGTACATACTATGGGAAAATTTTCCTTGGAAAATTTTGTTTTCTGCAAGTATTCTTCACTTAGGTTAGTATAATTAAGTTTGAATTCTTAAACTTATAACGAAATGATAATTATAGTTAATAATTAAGTCTTCAAATATTTTCCAGTTGCAAATATGCTCGGGAATTTTAGTGTTGCTGTAACCTACAATCTCTTCATAACGTTGGGATTAATAACAGCTGTTCCAGTTTCTGCAGGTTAATATTCTTTTCAGCAATTTTATATTTTACTAGTCTAATTGCAGTATTTTAAAAATAATAATTTCTCAATTTTATGTTAATGATTGTATGCATGAATAAATAAAAAGGTGATAAAATTTATTCGGGTTCAAGTATTTAAGTTTAAAACCGTCTGGTACTTGAGATCATATAGGCAATCTATGAAAATTCTACGTTTCAGGGTTCTAAAAGGGTGGTCATTATGAGAAAATAATCTTTTGATTTTTAAAATTCAATATTCTTCAAATCCACTCAATAAAGATTATGCCAACATCAGGATAATTAATGACAATTATACTAATAATAAATGAAGAAGATGTCTGTAATTCAAATAGCTATTTTTTAAATAATTCGACGATTTTCGCAATATTTTTTTATTTAAAGAAACATCAAATATCTTATAAAAACTTTATATAGCCCAATTTTTTTCAATCTATTTCTCAATTTTTTGATTAAAAATGTTTTTGAAAAAAAATTATATGCATATATATATATATATATACATATATATGGGGTATCCCAAAAGTATGGACATACCTGAATGTCTTGGAAAATAAGAGCACTAGAAACAAAAAGTTTAGTTAAAAGTTTTGGAAAATCAAACGATACATCTGGTGGTGATCTTGACTTCGACCTTGAGCTTTGTCTTCAAGATCGAAGTAATTTTTTAAAATGGGAACCCCTATTTTCAAGACCAAATTCAGAAAGAGCGGGAAATTTTACGTCTAAAACGATAGTATTTTTTATAATGACCTTTAGAAGATAAAATAAAGGTCAAATTTTGAAAAATCGTCAAGAAGCTGTTTTCTTCGAACTTTTGAGGATTTATATAATATTAGATTTTAGAGCCAAATACTTTGTGCATCTTGTCTTAAAGCTAGTTTTCAAAGTTATTTGAAGGCCAGAGTGCTTCTTTCCATGAAAACTCCTATTTCTGAAACCAGTTTTTAAGACGCGGAAAACGTAACGCCAAACATGATATTTTGGAGTTTGTCGTTGCGACCTTGAAAAAGTAAATTAAAAGCTTAATATTTCACAAGCACTCAAAAGCTTTTGCTTTGAACGTGCTAACTTCACTTTTAATGCTTCCCAGAAACAACGACGTGGACGTAGTAAGTTCTGTTTCTCTTGGGGTACCTGATTAACGTGAGTCCCCTTGCCTCTTACGATTGGAGTGCTGTCTAGTTGGTTAAGGCAAGACAGACTTGTAGCCATCCAGTGGAGGCAAGACAGACTAGTGTCCGGCTGACGAAGGCACGACAGACTTGTGTCCGGTCGGTGAAGGCAAAACAGATTGGTGTAAAGGCAAGTCAGTTGCTTTCCAGCCAATGAAAGCGAGTTATAAAATCTTTTAGAAATCGTCAGTTACTACTTACTGTTCTAGTTCAAAATATACTCCATTTTTAAGTTGACAGTGCCCCATGTAATTATAAAATGCTGAAACTGACAATAATACGTTACCGTGATTCTCTCAAGTTCTCAGATTTTGTAGAATAAACTTTGTTTTTGACGTAGCCTCATAAAAAATAATATAGAGGCCACATGTCGGGCGAATGCGGAGGCCACTCAATATTCCAGTCGTTGTTTACGTAGTCGTTGAAAGCAACAGCTTTTTGAGTGCTTGTGGAATAGTTGGCTTTCAATTTCCCTTTTCAAGGTCACAAAGACAAACTCTAAAATATCATTTTTGACGTTTAGTTTTCCGCTGTTTTCAAAACCGGCATCCTAAATAGGAGTTTCCATGGAAAGAAATATCTAACCTCCAAATTACCTTCAAAACTAGCTTTAAGGTCAAAATGCACAAGATCTTTGGCTTCAAAATCTAATCTTATTTTTATTCGTCTATTAATCCTGAAAAGTTCGGAGAAAAGAGCTTCTTGACGATTCTTCAACATTTGACCTTTATTTTATCTTCTGAAGGTCATCATATAAAAAAATTCGTTTTTGACGTTAAATTTCCCGCTCTTTCTGAATTATTCTCAAAAATAGGGGCTCCTATTTTTAAAAATTACTTCGACCTTAAAGTGACTGAAGATAAAGCTCAAGGTTGAGGTCACCCACATAGCACGAAAGATTCGGGAAGCTTCCATCGAAAGATTCGAGAAAAATTCCAATGTAAGCTTCTATCAATCTTCCCGGAAGCTAAATGAAAGTTTCAGGAAGCTTCCATTCCAATCTTTCATGTAAGCTTTACGGAAGGTTCAGGAAAGCTTACATGTAATATTCTATGAAGGCTAAATGGAAAATTACAAAATATCTTCCAGTAAGCTTCCGGAAACATTACATGCAATATTACAGAAACGTTATTTGGAAGATTGCATTATATCTTGTAGGAAGCTTCGAGTAATATTTTGTGGAAGATTCCATTCAAATTTCCTGCAGCTTTCCACGGAATGTTACAGAAAGAGTATATCAATGTTCACGGAAGGTTACCAGTAACTTGTCAGAAAGATTCCCTGTAAGCATCCTGGAAGCTAAACGAAAGTTGCAGGAAGATTGCATTGTGATCTTTTATGTAAGCTTTACGGAAGGTTCAAAGAAGCTTACATGTGATATTCCATGAGAGCTAAATAAAACATTACAAAATAGCTTCCAGTAAGCTTCCGGAAAGATCCCAACAAGCAAACGGTGTCAAAGAGAGAATTAAAAAAGAATTCTTTATGTATACTTTCGTAAACGAAAGTATCAATAAAGAGTTCTTAATGATTGCTTTGTTTGTTCGCGAATGTCCGACCACTTTAGTTTTTAAAGTATTCACAAAGTATTCTTAACCCTTTGAGGGGCAGTGGTACGTATTTGTCCCACCTATTTGGTTTTGGATTTTTCCGTATTTCTAAAACGTATATGCCTTTTTAAGACATCTATAAGACTTTTTGAACTCTTGAATACCTGATTTATTAGATTTTATAGAGAAATTGCAAATATTCATTAATTGAAGTATTTGTTATAAACAATTAATCTCAAAAAACCCGTTTTTTTACAGAAAAATGTGCCCCTCAAAGGGTTAAACAATTCTTTTGATTGAATCACATTCTCAAAATACTTTTTTTAATCATCAAATTATAAATAATCCTTCTATTTTACATGATTATGAAAAACAAAAAATGTTATAATTGATTAAAAATAAGCTATTGAATTTAAAAAAAAAAAAAAAATTATTTGTTCGAGATTTGAACCACGGTTCTTGAGGATGTCAAACAAAATAAAAAAAACTGTTGCCCATGACTTAGCCTACTTGGCTACCAACTCATCTGTTAATAAATTCTCGAAACTTGTACATGTTAATTGGTATAAGCATAAGAAATGTTAGTAAATTTGTTAATTAATTATTCATGGTTAATAATATTAGCCAAACTACATTTTTATTTGAATAATTTAGGTAAAAATTTATTAAATATTTAAGAGATATCTTAATTTAATAAAATAAATTATTTGTGAAGTCATGGTTAATTTAATTTAAATTGAAGAATGTTTAGATATTTGTTTAAATTCTCAAAATGAGAATTTATTTAGAACACACTTAAAATATTTATATATTTTGTTTCATAAAATGTTAACAATTTTTTCGTTTAAAATAGATAAAAAATATTTAAATTATTAAATGATTAATTAAATTGAATTTTTACAATTTATAAAATTATCAGGAATTTCAAGTTTTCAATTTTGAATTTCATGAAAATCAAAATTAAAAATGATTTTAAAACAATCTGAAAAGCGATAAAATATCCATTACATCTTTCGATTTTTGAAAGTGACTAAGTTACTAGAAAATCAGTGTTTCAAAAGTAAACTTTTTGACTACTTTATGAATACTTTGGATTATGATTACTTTTTCAAAAAAGAATTCTTTATGAATACTTTCTTAACCCTTTTAAAATATTTATAAAGATACGTTGAAGAGTTATTTTTTATTTAAATTTTGTGGAAGAATACTGTGTGAATATTTTATGAATACTTTATTAATATATTTTATTAACTTCAGAGCGGACATTCGTGAATTCTTAAAGAATTCTTTTTTCCAGATGTGTGCTTATTGGGATTACATGCAATATTACAGAACCGTTATTCGGAAGATTACATTATATCTTGCAGAAAGCTTCCAGTAATATTTTGTGGAAGATTCCATTCAAACTTCCTGCAGCCTTCCACGGAATGTTTTAGGAAAAATATTTAACTGTTTACGGAAGGTTACCAGTAACTTATCAGGAAGATTTTCTGTAAGCTTCCCGGAAGTTAAATAAAAGTTTTGGGAAAATTCCATTAGAATCATTCATGTAAGCCTTGCGGAAGGTTCAAAGAAGCTTACATGTAATATTCCATGAGGGCCAAATGGAATATTACAAAACAGCTTCCAGTAACCTTCCGCAAAATTATATCTGAATGTTATTTGGAAGATTATTTTATATCTTGCAGGAAGCTTACAGTAACATTTTGCGGAAGATTCTATTTAAACTTCCCGCAGCCTTTCACAGAATATTACAGGAAGGATATATTAATGTTCACGGAAAGTTATTGCAAAGTTTCAGAAAAAAATACATTAGCTTGTAGTAAATATCATGAAAATTATTAGGTTGAATTTTTAAATAAATCTATTACTTTGCTTATGAGAATTTTGTATTCCTGGTACAAAATCGAACAATTTTAATATATATCATTGAATTCCAACATTTTAAATAACTGATAAGTTAATTTATTTAAAAATTTAATAAAATAATCTTCATGGTACATACTATGCTAATGCATTTCTTTTTCTAAAATTTTACAATAAGATGAAGAGTCAGGCAATATTTATGAGTATAGGTGTAGTGTTTGCCTTACATTAATTTAATTTTATAGATTAAAAATATTATCTTATTTACACGCTTTTTTTCTAATCAATTAATGTCTCATATTCTTTTCAATTTACAAAATTCATGGCAGATTATTCAAGTATGAAATAAAACAGATTACATTTTGAATGATTGAAAATTTTTTATAATTGTGTATAACTTTTGATAAAGAATTTTCATTATTATTGAATTCAATTAACAAAAAAGAACACTAAAAAATATGTTATTTTTCAGGAGAAAGTCGTTAATTTAATAAAATTTTATAAATTAAATAAATTAATTACAAAGTCTAAATATCTTTACAATGTTTTGAATACATGAATTTGATCAAATAAAAGATTTTTCTTTAAAAATGCATAATATTTTGTATTCTTTTACTAACTAAAAATTAATAGTAATAAAAAATTTCTACCCAAAGTTACATAATTATAAAAATTAATTCATTTAATTTGTAATCTTCTTTTTCCGTATTTATATAATAATCCTCCATTAATTTTATAAATTAAAAATATAGTCTTTTTTTGTTAAATTAATGTATAAAGATATTCATTTTAATATAAAAAATTAATATCGGATTATTATATGAATACGAATAAAACAGATTACAAATTAAATGATTGAAAGTTTTTATAATTGTATAACTTTAGATAAAAAATTTCTTTTGATATTAATTTAAGTTAGTGAATAAGCACGCAAAACATTTTGTTGCCTTTTTAAAGAAAAGTCTTTAATTGAATAAAGTTTTAAGAAAGAGCATTGTATTATTTATTGAAGTTTTTTTAAATAAATTTTTTTAAAAATCTTTATAAAATGAATTTTTCGACTTCATATTGCATGAAAATGTTTGTGTGTGAATAATACGTTAGTACATGTACATATGGGTGATTCTATTCTAACGGATAATCATATGTAATCGTTTAATAAACTATCAATAAAAGGTTCAAATATTATTAACCACAAATTTTTCATATACTTTCAGCTTGTAACTTTATGATTCGTTGACTCTTTAATCGCTAATTTCAATGTAGCTTTTGTAGGGACCCTTAGAAAGTATAAAAAGTAATCTCCCCTGTTTGTATTCATATATAAAATTTTTTTTAAACGTTGTAAAGATACAGGATAGATGAATGAATACTTCTGAAAAATCAAAACATATTCTTTTTCATCCGTACATACATTTCAACAGAATTGTTGAAAAAAAAAAATATTTTCTTTGACCCTCTGTTATTATAAAAAAAAATGTATATTTTTGCATAGATAAAAAGCAATAATAATAAAAAATGTTATATTTGAATCTATAAGCTATTCCTATCACATGGAAATATTGTTATTATATGTTTATTTCGCTAAAAAATTGCTTTGTTGATCATAGAATACATTTTTGTTTACGTATAAACATCATATCACTTATGAAAGCTAAGTTACCTTTTCTACGATAATTCCCCTGGCTCTAAACATTTAAATGTCACAGATGATATAAGCGCATATTCAAATACGTAATAGACGTTTAGAGATAGTAATGTACAACTAAAAAAGTTTGTACAGCAGTGAATGTTGGAGACCGTTTACTCGGTAAAAATTTCATTCAAATCATCAGGTAATCTCCCCTGGCATATAATTCCCTTGCCTTTTTTGAGATGCGCTCATGAAATTCTAATTACATAATAAAGTCAACAATTTTATTCATGAATTTCATACCATGAAGTGTTAAATTATTTGTACACTTGAAATTTAATAAATCCCACATAGCACAAAATATTCGGAAAGCTTCCATCGAAAGATTCGAGAAAGATTCCAATGTAAGCTTCTAGCAAGCTTCCCGGAAGCTTAATGAAAGTTTCGAGAAGCTTCCATTGGAATCTTTCATGTACGCTTTACGGAAGGTTCAGGAAAGCTGACATGTAATATTCCATGAGGACTAAATGGAACATTACGAAATAGCTTTCAGTAAGCTTCCGAAAAGATTACATGCAATATTACAAAAATGTTATTTGGAAGATTCCAATATATCTTGCAGGAAGCTTCCAGTAATATTTTGTGGAAGATTCCATTCAAACTTCCTGCAGCTTTCCACGAAATGTTACAGGAAGAATATTTCAATGTTCACGGAAGGTTACCAGTAACTTGTCAGGAAGATTCCTTGTAAGCTTCCCGGAAGCTAAATGGAAGTTTCGAGAAGCTTCCATTGGAATCTTTCATGTAAACTTTACGGAAGGTTCAGGGAAGCTAACATGTAATATTCCAGGAGGGCTAAATGGAACATTACGAAATAGCTTCCAGTAAGCTTCCGGAAAGATTACATGCAATATTACAGAAACGTTATTCGGAAGATTACATTATAATCTTGCAGGAAGCTTCCAGTAATATTTTGTGGAAGATTCCATTCAAACTTCCTGCAGCCTTCCACGGCATGTTACAGAAAAAATTTTTCAATGTTAATGGAAGGTTACCAGTAACTTGTCAGGAAGATTCCCTGTAAGCTTCCCGAAAGCTAAATGAAAGTTTCGGGAAGCTTCCATTGGAATCTTTTATGTAAGCTTTACGGAAGGTTCAGAGAAGCTAACATGTAATATTCTATGAGGGCTAAATGAAACATTACAAAATAGCTTCCAGTATGATTTCGGAAAGATTACATGCGATATTACAGAAACGTTATTCGGAAGATCACATCATATCTCGCAGGAAGCTTCCAGTAATATTTTGTGAAGGATTCCATTCAAACTTCCTGCAGCCTTTAGTGGAATGTTATAGGAAAAATATTTTATTGTTTACGGAAGGTTACTCACTTATCAGGAAGATTTCCTGTAAGCTTTCCGGAAGCTAAATAAAAGTTTCAGGAAGATTCCATTGGAATCTTTTATGTGAGTCTTACGGAAGGTTCAGGGAAGCTCAGATGTAATATTCCATGATAGCTAAATGGAATATTACAAAATAACTTCCAGTAAGCTTCCGAAAAGTTATATCCGAATGTTATTTGGAAGATTACTTTACATCTTGCAGGAAGCTTGCAGTAACATTTTGCAGAAGATTCTATTCAAACTTCCTGCAGCCTTTCACAGAATATTACAGAAATGATATATTAATCTTCACAGACAGTTATTGCAAAGTTTCAGAAAAAAAACATTAGTTTGAAGTAAATATCATGGAAATTATTTAATTCAATTTTCAAATAAATCTATTCCTTTGTTTATAAGAATTCTGTATTCCTGGTACAAAATCGAATAAATTTAATATACATCATTGGACTCTAACATTTTAAATAACTGATAAATAAATTTATTTAAAAATTTCATAGAATAATCTTCATGGTACATACTATAAGCTAATGCATTTTTTTTTCTAAAATTTTACAATAAAATTAAAAATGTAGACAATATTTATGAGTACAGGTGTAGCGTCTGCCTTGTGTATAACTTTCGATAAAGAATTTTTTTTATTATTGGTTTTAATTAATGAAAAAGAACACAAAATAATATGTTTTTTTTAAAGAGAAAGTCGTTTGTATAAATTAATTACAAAGTCTAAATATCTTTACAATGTTTTGAATATATGAATTTTATCAAATAAAAGATTTTTCCTGAAAAAAGCATAATATTTTTTGTTCTTTTACTAACTAAAAATTAATAGTAATAAAAAATTTTTACCCAAAGTTACATAATTATATAAATCAATTTATTCAATTTGTAATCTGCTTTTTCCGTATTTATATAATAATCCCTCATTAATTCTATAAATTAAAAATATATTCTTTTTTGTTAAATTAATGTATTAAGATATTCTTTTTAATATTAAAAATTAATATCGGATTATTATATGAATACGAATAAAACAGATTACAAATTAAATGATTAAAAGTTTCTATAATTGTATATCTTTAGATAAAAAATTTCTTTTAATATTAATTTAAGTTAGTAAATAAGCACACAAAACATTTTGTTGCTTTTTTAAAGAAAAGTCTTTAATTGAATAAAGTTTTAAGAAAGAGTATTGTATTATTTATTCAAGTATTTTAAATAAATTTATTTTAAAATCTATATAAAATGAATTTTTCGACTTCACATAGCATGAGAATGTTTGTGTGTGAATAATACGTAGGTATACATTTATCTGTATACATAAAAAATATTTAAATTTAAAAAAATAGTGAAATATATGCATGTGCAACATAATTTATAAAAAAAAAAAAATTATGTTTAGTCGGGAATTGAACTACCGACAGATATCATACAAGTCCGTCACCTTCGATTTGCAGTTACACCTACAGGGGGATACGCGTTGAATGGGCGTTTTGTCCCTAAGTGGTAAGATGATACCGCACTTACTATATAAGTTGAACGTTGGTGGTTTTGAGTATGTACCCACAGCGCCTGCCCTAAAAACGTAAGTGCGTCTATATAATTATACGTAAATCCTAATATATGTGAATATGTATTGACGTATAAATATGATATAATAGTATATAAAATAGTATGTTGTAAGTAAATAAGTGTTTTTTACAGCAAATATTTGTAAAATATAGAATAAATAATAGAATGTTGAACAGAATCGTAAGAAAATACCTTCCGAACGGTGAAAAACGATAAAATTAACCAATTGATATTTGGATCGTTGACTTCCCCAAAGCCTCAGCGAACCTTACATTGGAATCTTCCTGGAAGCCTCTAACATTTTTTTATGGAAGCTTCCATGAAGTATTTTCGGAACCTTACGGCAATCTTCCTTGAAAGCTTTTTGTAAGATTCAAAAAGACCTTTATGCTTCCACAGAAGCTTACTGATTTCTTTCACGGAAGCTTCCTGGAAGCTTTCATTGAATCTTTCTGATAGAAAAGTGCGCGGAACATTTATCGCTTAAGCTTACATGGAAGCTTACTGATTTCTTCTTACTGGAATCTTCCATTGAATCTTTCTGAAAGAAAAGTGTACGGGACATTTTACGCTTCCAGGAAGCTTTAATTGAAGCTTTAACGGAAGCTTGCATGTAAGCTTCTTGCATTATTCCGTGGAAGCTTTCATGAAGTACTTTTGGAACCTTACGGCAATCTTCCCTGGAAGCTTCTTGTAAGATTCAAAAAGACCTTTACGCTTCCACAGAAGCTTACTGATTTCTTTCACGGAAGCTTCCTGGAAGCTTTCATTGAATCTTTCTGATAGAAAAGTGCGCGGAACATTTATCGCTTAAGCTTACATGGAAGCTTACTGATTTCTTCTTACTGGAATCTTCCATTGAATCTTTCTGAAAGAAAAGTGTACGGGACATTTTACGCTTCCAGGAAGCTTTAATTGAAGCTTTAACGGAAGCTTGCATGTAAGCTTCTTGCATTATTCCGTGGAAGCTTTCATGAAGTACTTTTGGAACCTTACGGCAATCTTCCCTGGAAGCTTCTTGTAAGATTCAAAAAGACCTTTACGCTTCCACAGAAGCTTACTGATTTCTTTCACGGAAGCTTCCTGGAAGCTTTCATTGAATCTTTCTGATAGAAAAGTGCGCGGAACATTTATCGCTTAAGCTTACATGGAAGCTTCCAGGAAGTTTCCGAACCTTTCATGGAAGCTTCAGTGCTATGTGGGCAAGGTTACCATCAGATGCATTGTTTGATTTCCCAAAACTTTTAACTAAACTATTTGTTTCTAGTGCTCTTATTTTCCAAGATATTCAGGTGTGTCCATACTTTCAGGATACTCTGTATATAAACAATGGTAAATCCCACGGAGGTGAACTAACAAGGAGACACTTTACCCTTCGGATGATGGGCTTAGATAAACTTGGTGAATGACTCTTTTTTACATAGGAATGAAAGCCTTTTGGAGGATTCATTTCATTAGGCCCTCTAAACAGAGTAATCGATAAGTCAATCATCCAGAATAGGCTTTATTTTTTGCAGTAATGCTCAATACTCAACACTGTCCTCTGCAAAAGGTTTTATTCATTATTTAGGGATTGATATTTGATTTTGTACAAATAAAATGAAGAAATATATTAAAATACTTAAGAGGTCGAGTATATCTGTCATTTTCTAATCAAAGAATTGATTGTTTTACAAAAATTAATAATTGTAGCAAAAAATAAGGAGATAACCCCATCTTGTATCATAGAAAGCAATATTTTCTTAAATAAGGAAAAATTATTTTTATTGATTCGTTTTGAAGAAAACCTTGAAAAACTTAAAAAATAGAGGTTAGGATGGACAATTCAGTTTCCAAAGCTTTCTTAAAAACGAAACGATAAAAATAATTTTCTCTAATTAAAGAAAATATTGCTTTTTATTATACGAGATAGGGCTTTCTTCTTATTTTTTGCTACATTTATTAGATTTTGTAAAAAAATAAATTTTTGGTTAGAAAAGGATAGAGATATACGACCTGCTCTCATTTTAATTTTAATTAGTAAGGTTAAGCTTTCTTGTTTTATAATGGATTTCTTTACTATTTTTATTTTATTAAGATAGTGTCCTATTCAATATTATAGTTTCAAATGGTGTTACTTATTCAGAGGACCATGTTTTACATTTATAAAGTATTTTAAATAAATAAATGCTTAAAATTGATTTCTTTTGGCTTTTATAAAAAAATATCAACTTTTTCAATTTTAATGAATACATTATAATTGATGCGAATATTGTTGATGTTATTCTGTTTTTAAGTATATAAAACATCATCCTAATGAAATAAAAGAAGTAAAGGTGGTTATTATAAACTTACGAAACTTAACCGTACTAGTTATGATTGGAAAAATTGATATTTACTTTTAAAGACTAACAAAGAGAGTATTTCACCTTCGGGTCACAAATTTGAATGAAACTTTATGAGTAGGTTTTAGACACCTAGAATAGATAATCTACAGAGTCGTAAAGCCCAACGCTGCCTAATTTTTAAGATATTGAGTTGTTATACTTTCCAAAATCAGCTTGTCGATACTTTCAAAATTCTTGTTATAACAGAAAATTATTAATTTGATATATAATTTTGACAAAACAATAAATATGTACACTTAGAGTGTACATAATATAAATAAAAAATAAATATTCAATCAAAAAGAGCTGGTTGAATCATTACCCATTACCTACTTGATTTAATTCTTTTAACACATTCTTTGTACTACACTAAATAGTTAAAACATTTTTTTAAATCTATATTGTTCTACCTTATTTTTTTAAATATTTCATCTTTGTATGATTTCGATCTGCAATTTATATAAAAAAAAACACGAAGTATTCCTTCAAAATTGATAATATCCAAACCTAAAGAAAAAGCGAAACATTAAAAAACGTGTTTTTCGATTTTTTAACGATATCTCCGCTTCCAAGCATCGTAGAAACTTCTTTTTTTTTCATTTTGTAGGTTTTTTACGACCTACAACATACTATTTTTTTTTCATTTTTGACGCAATAATATGTTGTATATTTTATAAAAAAACCATGTTCATGAATTTGTTCAGATTTTTAAAAGTGCTGGAACGAAGTCAAAATAGTAAAGAGCCTTGTTTTTTTTACGTTTTTTTTATATTTTTACCTAATTTTTAAGCATTTTACTATGAAAATTTTATTATTAATCTTTGACTGTCTAGAAATTATATATACATAAATATATTTAAAATCATTTTGAATTATTTTATATCACTTAAGGGCCTTAATTGATCGTTTTTCTCTTTGAAAGCACGATCGAGACAAGATTAAGACACAAATATGACATCTTAAGATTATTTATTGTTTCATATATTTTGGCACATCTTATAATTCATTAAAACACAAAAATTATAATATACACTCGCACATTTGCGAGTGCACAGATGCAGATAAACATATACATATATACATACACAAATATATAGTGAGTATACTAATGAATTTAATGGGAGTACCCTCTACAATTCATCCAGGGTTAGGACTGGCATGACAACATGAGTGCATTGCACTCATTCCATCATTTATATTTTCCATACATTCCACACATTGATCTATTCTTAAAGAAATGAAAGAGAAAATTTTTTTTTAAACATTAATTCAGTTTTTAATCGAAGATAAAATTAGAAGATAATAGTTCTGTTCCAATTTCTTTGGCAAGCATTTAATAATTTTATATTGAAAAAAAAAATTATGAAATAAAAATGAAAATAAGTCCATAATAAGTAAATAAAAGAAGAATAATAAGCGGTCCAAATATTCTTTTTTTATATTTGTCTTCCTAGAATCTAAAAAAATACAAAATCGAAAAACACCTCCTGAAATCTGAAACCTTAAAAATTTAAATAATTCAATTAAAAGGTAATTAGACTACTGCAACTCTAAAAGACAAACTGCAATCTGAAAAAATTTTAAAAGTAAAACGTTGCGATCATGCTATTTTACATTTCCACCAGCAATTGTTACTAACTATGCGCCTTAATCGTCAGCGTGCGTATAATCATCAGCCGATCATTAAGACATGCACCCGATAAACTAGATGTTACCAAGCACATGGTCAACTTACAATGAGGAAAAATACAAATTCTAATACATAGACTGATATTACGAAAAAATGTATACTTATTCGACCCCCCCCTAAATTTTTATTTTTAAGTTATGATATAGATAGATACATAGATATTGATTTATTTTGTGAAGGAATTACAAAAAGGCGTGTAATACATAAAACAATAAATAATAATTTTGTATAATGTATTGCGCATAATAAAATAAGATATCACAGTCAAATATTAAAATTAATATATAATACCGTATCAGGAAGTCACCATATAAAAGCGATATCATAGACTACTTTAAATGCGAGCATGCTTTCTGAATGTGACCTCTTTGAGGGCTCACATTGGGCAGGTACGTGAATTTCTGAGTGATGGTCCCTCTTACGACATATTTGAAGTGGCTGAGACCTGGCTGGGTCCATCTGTTTCGGATGACGTCATTCGGGTCAAGGGGTATAAAGTATTCAGATAGGACAGAAACTTGCGTGGTGGAGGAGTTGCCTTGTATATTAAAGATAATTTAAAGTGCACTTTTTTGGCTACTTCGGATACTCAAACTAATCATAGTGAAGGTAAACCGGAGGTACCTGAATATATTTTTTGTTCCGTGCAATTGGGCAGCTCCGAAGCTGTGCTAGTTTCTGTTATTTATCGACCTCCTGCAATTTCTTTTTTTAAAAATACTGATTTTTTGGATAACTTAAGAAATTTTGCCTCTGAATACTCTCATAAAATCATAATGGGAGACCTGAATGCCGATCTCCTGCGTGAGAGCAGTGATGCCAAATTTATTAATAAATTATCGGCTGAGCTTTCGTTACAGTTGGTTCAGCACGGTGCCACGCATCATACTCCGACGTCTCACACGAGGATTGACCTGATTCTTGTGGACGATAATGACACAGTACTTGACGCACGCAACTTACCGGCGAATTTTCACAGTCGGCACAATTTAATTGATGTATGCATTTCTTGTAATTTTATGAAGATAGATGAAAAGATAATTAAGTATAGGAATTATAAAGATATCTGTCCAAACTTATTGGTGCAGAGTTTGGCCGGCTGTGATTGGACGCCATTTACAGTTGGTACAGTTGACCCGGAATCTGCGCTTGGCTGCCTCTGCGACAACCTTACGGCAGCAATACAAAATCTGGCGCCACTAAAATCACTTAAAATTGGTAAAGATAAATTTCCTTGGATAGATAAAGAGTTGTCGCAGATGCGGCACAAGAGAGATGCCACGTATCGTAGGTTTAAACGGACGAAGGAGGAGCGTTATCTCTCCGAATTCTTGAAACTGCGTAAAACTATAGACGAACAGACAGAACATGCTAAGACAAATTATTATCATAATAGACTGTTTGATGCTCTTGCTAGAGGTAATGTCTGGAAGGAGTTAAAAGACCTGGGACTTCTCTCCGGACCTCAAGGGGACTTGAATGGATTCACTCCTGATGAGCTTAATGCACATTTTGCGGGAGTGTCAGTCTCGCCACACGATGATACTGCGGAACGTAAGAAGATTCTTTCGGAGTGTAGTGAAAGTGGCTTTGCCTTCAAGCCAATTAATATTAATGATGTAATCCTTGCGATTTCGCATTTTTCATCACAGGCTTGTGGCGAGGATGGCATTCCGCAGAGTGTGATACTTAAAGCACTACCGTTTATTGAAGAGCATCTTGTGACTCTTTTCAATTCCTCTTTTGCGCGGGGGATCTTCCCTTGCCTTTGGAAGCGTGCACGCATTGTGCCTTTAAAGAAGTGTCCTGCACCTAAGATGCCTAAAGATTTTAGGCCAATAGCAATATTATGTTTTCTTTCAAAGGTTCTGGAGAAGATTGCCCATGACCAACTGCAAGAGTACATTACGACACACAAAATACTTGACTCTTTGCAGACTGGCTTCAGAAAGCACCATTCTACGCAGACCGCCATACTTAAACTTACAGACGACATAAGATCAGGTCTTGACAAGAAACTTGCCACGTTACTACTTCTATTTGACTTTAGTAAGGCTTTCGACACGATCTGCCCCTCCAAATTGCTTGCGAGGCTTAGATCGATGGGGCTTTCCAGGGCTGCACTTGAATGGATTAGCTCCTATTTATCAGGTAGGAAACAAATGGTTTCTACACACTTAAAAGAGGATTCAGATTGGCTAACAACCAATCTAGGAGTTCCACAGGGTTCAGTGCTGGGGCCTCTGTTGTTTTGCCTTTACATTAATAACATACGTGACACACTCGACCTCTGTTTCGTCGAGCACATATTATATGCTGATGACCTCCAAATCTATACTCAGGTCCCTTATGAACATGTGAATGAAGGTATTCGTATTTTGTGGAGGGCGGCCAGGGCGGTGTCGGGGTGGGCTGTCGATGCTTCTCTCACATTAAATGCAAGCAAAACTAAAGCAATCGTTTTTGGCAGTAGTCGATTTATTAATGACTTCTATACTGGTGAGTCAAGAACGATTGAGCTTGAGGGTGGTGTCGACATATCTTTCTCTGATACCGTTGTGAGCCTTGGTGTTGTGCTTGACGCTAGGTTATCATGGGAGCCGCACATTAATATGGTGACTAAAAGATTTAATAGGGTAATGTATAGTTTGCGGTTTTTCCGTCGGTACACCACTGAGGCCCTGCGTAAACAACTCGCAGCCGCCTTGTTGTTTCCGCACCTCGACTACTGCTCAGTAGTTTTGCTCGATGCTTCGCAGGGGTTGAGAAGACGTTTACAAAGACTACAAAATTCATGTGTGAGATATGTAATGGGTGTGAGAATGGGCGATCATATCTCTCCTTATAGAGCTGCTCTTGGTTGGCTGCGTACTGATTCAAGGAGACAGTATTTTATGGCTGTACTTATGTACAAAATCGTGCGCATGAATACTCCAGAGTATCTAGTGAGTCTCTTTACTAGATATGTACCTAGGGTAGCCACTAGAGGAGAGATTAAGGACTTCGCGGTGCCCTTCATGCGTACTGAGACAGGAAGAAATTCCTTTCAAGTTCAAGGTGCGCATTTTTGGAACTCCCTGCCTGCCGATATAAAAAATCTTCCATCGCTCGGCAGGTTCAAATCGGCTTTGAGGAGGTACTTACTCGACCTCGAGTGATCGTAATTTTAAGTATTTTAATTTTATGTTAATTTATTTTGTTTTGTCTTATATATAGATTTAAGGTGTGAATGTATTTATTAGCGCGAATGATGGTTGAATGAATGCAGAAAGAATGAGTGATTCTGTTTCTTTTTATTAATAGTTATGACATCTTCGGTATCAAGTTTTTATTCTTTGAATTTTATTATTATATTATTTTTTATTATTTATTGTTGCATTGTTTTGTCCAGTTTTATTTTTATTTGATGTCATGACTATGCTTTATGCTTTATCTTTTAAATTGTATTTGATTTTAATTTGATTTTAATTTCATGACTGATAGATATTTAAGACTGTTTTCATTGTAATTTATGTTTTCATGCTTTCTGCGTGTATTTAGAGTAGTCTGTGATATCGCTTTTACATAGTGACTTACTGATACAGTATTATATATTAATTTTAATATTTGACTGTGATATCTTATCATATTATGTGCAATACTTTATACAGAATTATTATTTATTGCTTGATGTATTACATGCCTTTTTGTACTCTTTTACAAAATAAATTGATATCTATCTATCTATCTTAAATGCACGCAGAAAACAAGAAAACATAAATTACAATAAAAAACAGTCTAAAATATCTATCAGTCATAGAATTGAAATCAAATAACATAACATAAAAGATGAATCACTGTCATGTCATCAAATAAAAATAAAATTTGACAATACTATAAAAATAAAATTGGATATATGATTTCGAAAAATAGTATTATTTTATTTTTTCTAGGATTAGTTGCAGAACAGTAATTCTACCCAATACAAGATCATGGTATTACTTGAATGCCGATGAGAGTCTGGGTAGTCTTAGGAAGAATTTAGAGTGTAAATGTGTCATTGGTGTGTGCGTATGTAATTGTCGGTCCCTACTGAAAAATCTCAGGTGAGAAATCACCCGATTTCTCAGGTGATTAATCATGCTAAAATCTCATGTGATGATTTTTTTGGTTTTTACACGTTTCAAACCATGCTTAGTCAATTGCGAACTATTTTTGAAAATTTTTGAAAAATTGAACTTAGAAAATTTTTTGTAAAATAAGTCATATTTTTTCTAAGACCAAATTTTTAAAAAATTTTCAAAAATAGCAATTGACTAAGTATGCTTTGAAACGTGTAGAAACCAAAAAAATCGTCACATGAGATTTTGGCATGATTAATCACCTAAGAAATCAGGTGATTTCTCGCCTGAGATTTTTTAGTAGGAGGTGTTAGAGAACGATCATGATGTGTGTAGATGTATCATGCGTGTAGTGTTTTGTCGGTTAATAAGCGTATTGATACAAATTGGTGTATTTTTTGTGTGTTGGTAGATTTATCGGTGTCCGTAAGTATATGTTCATTGCAGTGAAAATGTTTATGTTGATAAATAGCGTAAAAGTTTGTGTGTGTATCTGTGTATTCATGTGTGTGTGTGCGTGTGCCTGTGTGAAATAAAAAATACATATATAACTAATGGTTTTATTTCTGTTTTCTGAAATGCTCATAGTTCACTTCAATTTTTTTCTCATATCTATACATTTACCTATAATTTTGCAAATCATTATTGATGGAAATATACATTTTTAAAAATGAATGTAAAATAAATTTAAATGAAAACAATCATTATAAATTATAATTCAATACAACTTTTTAAGTGCTAATACAAACGAAATTTCATGTTGAAAGTAATACTTCTTATTTTCACATACAATATGATACGATAAAAGGAAACTTATTTTATATACATATGAATACTATCATTTTATCAATGATTAACAAATGATTCTTAAATTCAGTACAACGAACAACACATTTATGATGCAAATTTTTAAAGTTCGAAAAAAATTAAATACATATTCTATATTGAAATACTATTGTCAATGAAATTATCAAATTAATATATAATAATATAATATATGAAAATGCAACCAAGCGACATTAGGAGCGAGGTAAATTTTGCTAGTAATATATTAAAGTGAAACCACTTTTTTCCGTTTCTTCGATTCTTCGCATTTTTTAAATGTGTCTAGTTTTTTGGTAATAAGAGTAACCCTTTTTTATTGGATCTTATAGAATTAGTACTCTTTAGTCAAAAGCTTTTATTGGGTCATATTTTTCTGGGCCTTGTATTATTTTAGGTCCTATATTTTTGTTCAATTCCCATTTTTTTAGGCCTTTCTTTTTTTTTATTCTTATATTTTCTTGGGCTCTATATTTTTTAAGCGTTATTTTTTTGGGCCTTATATTTTATTGGGCCAAATATTTTTTTTGTGTCTGTGTTTTTTTAATATTTTTTCGAGCCCTACATTTTTCTGGGTCTTATTTTTTTGTGTCCAATATTTTTTTGATTTTTATATTTTCTTTGGGCCTTATACTTTTTATGCCTCTTATTTATTTGGGCCCAATGATGTTTTGATTTCAATATTTTCTTGGGCTCTATATTTGTCTGGGCCTTATTTTTTAGGTCCTAGATTTTTTTGGGTCACTTTTTTTTTAGTCCTATATTTTTTGGGCTCTTTATTTTTATAGGCCTTATATTTTTCGGTTCCTATATTTTTCCGAGTCCTATTTTCTTTGAACCTCATATTTTTTTGGCCTTTAATTTTTTTAGGCCTAATATTTATTTGATTTTTATATTTTCTTGGGCCCTATATTTTTCTGAGTCCTATTTTCTTTGGCCTTATATTTTTTGGGCCTCTTATTAATTTGGGCCCAATGTTTTTTTGATTTTTATATTTTCTTGGGCTCTATATTTGTCTGGGCCTTATTTTTCAGGTCCTATATTTTTTGGGCCTGAAAATTTTTTTCAGTCCAATTTTTTTTTTGTGTTCTATATTTTCCTAGGCCCTATATTTTTTGAACCCAACATTTTTCTAAGTTCTATTATCTTCGGGCCTCTTATTATTTTAAGTTCTTTATTTTTTTGGGCCCAATATTTATAAATAATTTTAGAAATTATTTTCTTAGTCGTATTTTACTTAATAGTGCCAGACAGTGTATATACCTTAAGGTCAAATAAAGAATGTCTATGTCTATGTCTGTCTCCTTTACCCTTTCTTGCTGTCTCTGTTTCCCTATACCAATAAACGGTGATCTTATTAAGTTTGAATCTTCTGTTCGTAGTCTTGGTGTATGGCTTGATAGTAAGTTGAACTGGAAGGACCAAATTGCGCATGTGTGTAACAGGAGTCACTCATTGCTCTATAGATTAAATTTCTTTCGAAAAAGTACCACCATTGCACTACGTAAGCATCTTATCCGTTCTTTGCTGTTTCCTTTACTTGATTACTGTTGTTTGGTCTATATTGACCTTTCTGCTGAACTCGATCTGAGGCTTCAAAGGGTTGTAAACTCTGGTATTCGTTACATCTATGGTGTAAGTAGGCGCGAGCACATCTCTGTTTATAGGTCCTCTCTAGGCTGGTTATCCACTTTGGGTAGAAGAAACTACTTCGCCACTACCTTCTTATACAAAATGTTTTTGTCATGCTCACCTTCATATCTTTATTCTAGATATTTGTGGAGCCGGCCTGTGAGGACACTGAGGGGTGATGTGAGATCGTTAACCATTCCTTTTTCATCTACCGAGTATCACCAAAGATCGTTCCTGGTTGTGTCATCGCAACTATGGAACGGTCTACCATCATCATTAAGAGATTCTTCATCGTTGGCATTATTCAAGGCATCAACATATTCGCACTACCTTTCCCTTGAGAATGAGCCTCTGCTCCGAGCTAGGCTTTAATTATATTAATTACTGTATCATTATTTTAATTATATTTTTACTTAGTATCTCATTTTATATATATATACTTACGAATTTGTATTATTTTTGTTGTACAACATAATGTACAGTTAATAAATTTAAATATCTATCTATCTATCTATCTATCCCTCTCACTCATTCTCTTGCTATTTGAATTCATCAGTACCCTTTTTTCCTTTAATTTCATTTTTGTTATCCTAATATATTGCTTCATTTTTTTAATATTTATTGCTTGTTTTTCTTTAATTTTTATATAAGCTTCTTTCTTAGGTAAAGCCTTACTCGCATGTTTTTGTTCCAATTTAAGTTCTAGTACTCAATATTTTCTTAAATTTCATTGTCGCTATCTGAGTATTCTCTAATTTTCCTTTATATTTATTCAATTGTTTTTTTTAATTTCTATATAAGCTTCTTTCTTACATGAAGCCTCATTTGCATGCATTTGTTCCAATGTATCAGCACTCTTTTCTTTCTTGAGTTCCATATTTCTTATCTTACAAGGAGAGCACTCCACCTCCGGTAAACGGATTCGGCTGAAACTGCAGGATATGATTTTTTGATGAAAAAATGAACCCGTGTTTTTTCTTTTCGTTTAATAGGCCCCCTAGACAAGGATATAGACATTTTTTTTAAATATGGTGATGCTTTAATTTAAGCTTTATTGCATTAAAAAATCTTTAGTGGTTCAAAAGTTGCAGGCGATTAAAATATGTTAAAGAAATAACGTGAAAAATTGATCAATTTTATATGCTAAAAATATTAAGTAAACACGTGGTAATATTAATTAAGAATAACTTTCGAACAAGAAAAGCTTTTATAATGCTACAAAGCTTAAATAAGAGCATTCAATTCGTGCTTCATTTTATCTTCTATACATATTTTGTAAGAGTCTTTGTTCTTTGGTTATTTAAGTTCTTATAAAGGCTTTTATTCACCATATTTTTAAAAAAATGTCTATATCCTTGTCTAGGGGGCCTTGTTTGACGAAAAGAAAAAACACAGGTTCATTTTTTTCATCAAAAAAATAACATCCTGCAGTTTCAGCCGAATCCGTTTCCCGGAGGTGGAATGCTCCTCCTTGTTTGTATTTTCTAATTTCTCTTTGTATTTATTTGGTTGTTCTTTTTTTATTTTCATACAAGCGTCTTTCTTACGTAAAGCCTCATTTAGACGTAATTGTTCTAATTTATCAGTATTTTTTTTCAATTACATTTTTACTATCTTATTAATATTTAATATTTTTTCATATTCGTATGGTCGATCTTCTTTTATTTTCATATAATTTTCTTTTACGTAAACATTACGTAAACACGCCTTAGTTCTAATTTAACATTATTTTTTTTCTGCATTTTCATAATCATGTTTTTTTCTGAATTTTCTTTGTATTAATTCGATCCCATATAGGAATGAAATATTTATGAAAGCTTTCAGAAATATTTGCAAGGAAAGAATGAAAGATTTCAAATATCTTTCGATGAAAGATCGTTGAAAGCCCGCTATGTCCGCCTGAGGGACTGCAAATAAATATTTCAATGAAAGTTTTCTGAAATATTTCAACAAGATTTTCTGAAATATTTCAAATAAATATTTAAGAAATATTTATGCAATATTTCGAAGCAATATTTAAACAATCAAATAAATCTTTCATGAAAGATTTATGAAATATTTCAACAATATTTACGAAAATATTTCAAGGAAATCTTTCATGAAAGATTCATGAAATATTTTTCCTTTCTTTCAGAAATATATTTACTTTACATATCGATAAAATCTTTCATTAGCCTTTTGCAAAAAGTTTTAGACGGAAATGTTGTTGAAAGCCCGCTATGTCCACCTGAGAGACTGCAAACAAATATTTCAATGAAAGTTTTCTGAAAGATTTTAACAAGATTTTAACAAGATTTTCTAAAATATTTCAAATAAATATTTAGGAAATATTTATGCAATATTTCGAAGCAATATTTAAACAATCAAATAAATCTTTCATGAAAGATTTATGAAAATTTCAGCAATATTTAAAGTAATATTTCATGGGAATCTATTTGAAAGATTTCTACAATCTTTCATTGCAAGATTGTTAACGTCATAGAAATCTTTCATTTCTACAATCTTTCGGTGGTATCGATATAACATACACATACACACACACACACACACACACACACACACACACACACACACACACACATATATTCACAATAATTATAGTTTTTATTTACATGATACTATATTATATTTTGATACATTATACTTCTACATGAAATACATATCCGCATACATAATTTTACATTCACTTATAAAGTCGCATTTATATTGAATAAGATAAGCGCTGCGCACATATGCACTAATCAGAGCTTTTGCCTTATATAGTAAGTCAGCTATCCTCTTACCACTTGGGGACAAAACGCGCATTGAACGCGCGTCCTCCTATCGGCATGATTAGGAAACTCAATCGTTGCAGAAAAATAACTCCTAAAAATATTTTATTGAAAGATTTTTGAAATATTTTAACAATATTTCTAAATCATTTCGAATAAATATTTACACAATATATCGTGGCCAGATTTAAGCAATCAAATAAATCTTTCATTGCAATATTGTAACTATCATAGAAATCTTTCATAAAAGATTTATGAAAGATTTCAACAATATCAAAATCTCTAAAAATTAAGAAAGATACTCGAAAAAAATTGAAACTTAATCTTTATATCGTCAGGTGGGAGGAAGAAGGTTACGATTCGAAATTGGCCACAAAAAAGTAACGATTCAGTTAAAGCCACAAAAAGGTTCAGATTCGAAATTGGCCACAAAAAAGTTACGATTCGGATAAAGCCACAAAAAGGTTCAGATTTGGGTTTAGCCACAAAAAGGTTACGATTCGGCTACTTATTTTTTCCTCCGATGTTTTGGATGAGAACCGCTGTTGAAAACATAAGAATTTATCTCCGATATCTAAGCACTCATAAATATTAGAATTATTTTTTCATATTTTCCATGAAAAAGCAATCAATTGTAAAATTCCTTCTATAATAATGTTATCTTCGCTTTTTTGATGAATTTAAAAGAATACTGTAATAATTGTTTTAAATTATTTACTGAATTAATTTAAAAATAATTGTTGAAGAAAACAAAAATTACTTTTAAAATATTTCATGAAAATATTATAAAAATGATTTAAGGGCATGACGGAGCTCGCTACCTTCTAAAATAATTCATTAATATTTTAATTCCAAGTTCATGAGTAAACGGTACGTTGGGTCGAATTCTTTCATAACAGTAAGAAAATTGGTAATATTAAACTTGGGTGCGGACAACTTACAGAATTTACCAAAACACTGTACATAAAAAGTTATAAACAATTGTTCGGTACATAGTATTTGAGGTTAGGTTTATCGAACTTGATATTTAATTTCCATTCCAAGCTTATAAAAAAATAACAAGTCCAAATGAATTTTTATTTTAACAAAAATTATTGTATTGACATAGCTTTAGTGCGGACAAGTCATTACAATTGTTTAAATTACAAATTTAAAAAGATATCAATAAAATAATAAAAGCTAAAATTGTGTCCAGCAGCTCCGACATCCCGTTAAACATACTTATTAAAAAGTGATATAAAATTATTAAAAATTAATTAAAAATTGATTGACACTGTGAGGCAATGCCAACAAAATGAACGATTCTTAACAGTATTTTTTATATAAATATAAATATATTTATTAAATTAATAATCATATATATATATTTCAACGTAATAAATTTTTATAGAATTTATGGTATTTGGCAGGAATTAAATCTTTTTCCATGAGGATACGTGAATCTTTCGCTTTATCAGCATCGATAGCTAATAATCAATCGTAACATCTAATTAATATGTTTTTATTGTCAAATTTAATGATTGATTTTTTACTTAGAGACTCATAATTTAAATTGTATTTGTTGATGAATATTTTCACTATATAAAGCCTTTCAATACACACACACACACACACACACACACACACACACACACACACACACACACACACACACACACACACACATACACACACATTTATATATATATATAAACAATTTCACGTCAATTTAACTAATGTTTGCGAATTTTTATTAAATTATAAAATTTGTGAATTTTTTATTCTTACATTGATAACGTTAAAGTAAAGAGATTTTTAATTTATGAAATAAATCAATTAATTTTTATTTAATAAGATTATAAAAAGTAATAATATATTTCAATATATGATTTATACTCACTAAATTGAAAACTATAGGTTTATAAAATTACCTCTTCATGAAAAAAATGAAAACATAATTATAATATTTATGAATACTTAAGATATAGGAGACAAACTCTTATGTTTTCAACAGCCGTTCTCATCCAAAACATCGAAGGAAAAAATAAGCAGCCGAATCGTAACCTTTTTGTGGCTAAACCCGAATCTGAACCTTTTTGTGGCTTTATCCGAATCGTAACTTTTTTGGGGCCCATTTCGAATCTGAACCTTTTTGTGGCTTTATCCGAATCGTTACTTTTTTGTGGCTAATTTCGAATCGTAACCTTCCTCCTCCCACCTGACGATATAAGGATTCTCTAAGAACTCAATAAATGTCACAGCACTCTTTTGGCTTACTATGCAGATATGATTTGTATAAGAAGGAACAATAAAAGAAACTTACTCTCATTTGGCCACGATGACGTTGACTCTGTACTACTTCTCTCTAAATCTTTTATTCGTTTATTTAAGGCTTTCTTCTCTAAGTCATCGCTGGTTTCATCGTTATCGCTGTTGTACTGTGATATGTGAGGGATTTTATTTTTTTCTTCGGATGGTGAAGTTCCTTTTGTCACCTATTTCGGGATTTTGAACCAAATTAGTATATTTATTTATTTAAAATAAACATAGAATTCTTGAGAATTTCTTTTTAAAAAGTTTCTGATTACTCTTTTTCTATAAATTAATATAAAATTTTTAAGACAGAGTAAAATTTTATTTCACTTTAAATTATATTTTCTTTTACTTTTTGCTTTCCTCTATAAATTATTTTAAAAGAGATTTATTACACTATCTCTAAAAAAATTTACATAAATCATCCCCAAACAAAATATAGATAAGTTTTCTTTATTGTGAAGTCAATTATTAAAATATAAAATCTTTAAAACTCAGAAAAAAAAATTCCAATAAACAATCTTAAGGATTGTAGGCAAATTGTGGAAAAATAATTTAAACAATTTTTTTCTTAATTTAAAATACATGTTCTTTAATTTTAAAATGAATAATCTAAAAATTTAATTTAACCATCTCTAAATTTTAAGATAACTTTCTTTTGTATCCAGGTAAAAAAAATTTGGTTCTTGCTTCTAAGCTACAGTCACCGTACGAGATGACTGTAGTTTGAAACGAGAAATCCTGTTTTTCTGCAGTGCCACCACGTGCGTGTACACCATGCTCCACTGGACAGTTTCACGCACCGCAATGAAATGTGATGAAATCGGCTTATCACGCACACGCACGGAACACTTACAGAGAACAAAAATTTCCCTAGTCAACTGATAAACTACACTGTACCGCAAGTTTCGTTTACCAGTCGACCCTGAAGTACATTCTCTACGTATTATTTGCATGCATAAAAAATAATTTTGCGTAAAGAGAAAATTTATTTAATTAAACTTGCATGTACGATTTTTGCTTTATATAATGATTAACATTTAAAATTTTTAATATGAAATCTCAAAATTCTAATTTCACAAAATTTTCTTCAAGAGACTTTATTCTTACTTTTAACTCTTGTATTTTTACTCAAAAGAGAATTATCTTTAATTTCTAATTTTCGTTGCACTTACTCTATTTTTATTTTATTGTATATTTAGTATTTTTATTTTACTCGAGAAATTACTCTTTATTTCAAATTTTCATTATACATACTTTATTTTTATTTAGTGTTTTTATTTTACTCAAGAAATTACTCCTTATTTCAAATTTTTATTGTACGTACTTTATTTTTATTTTATGATATATTTAGTATTTTTATAAGTACGTTAACTTGTAATTACTCGATTACTAGACTCTTGAAAGATAAATTTTTATTTAATTTCAAGTTATTTGACTCTTATTAATAATACAATGAAATTTAGATACTCAAAAATTAACGCATAAAAATTTCTTTTCGTGGAAAAGCTAAAACTCTAGTCCGTTCTAATTTCTCGGAAGACGAGCAACGGTCAAAAAGAAGGGGCGGTTTATGTATATACTTAATACTGCGCGCTGTCATAGGCGCGTGTTTGAACTTGTACGTTCTTTGTTGCAACACCGATTTTCGTTTTTCGTTATGCGCTTTTATATATCTCTAAAATTATGACTTTAATTTAACCTACTCTATGAACTCTTTATTTCATTATCTATGAATACAGTAGTATATATGTGTATATATATGTGTATGTATTTAAAAACTACTTGTAATTTCAATAAATTTAATTGACTCTAAATTATTTAGTTTACTCTAAATGTATATATAAGTATCTTTTAATTTTAAAATACTTCACACTCTTTTATAAATGATTCAATTCTTTGTTCTGACAAACCTTAGATTTAAGAACTTCCAATTTCCATTTTTTCATTTTAACAGTCGAATTTTAATATTCTCTTTTTTGTTTCATATATAAAATACTCAATTTTATTAAACGTTCAACTCTAACATATTTGCACAATTTTTATTTTTAGTCTTTATTTTCTATACGCCGGCAATATAAATCTAGTTATATACCTCACCGTCTAATGTAGATTCTCTGCTTTGTTCTCTAGACAAATTTGGTGCATTTCTGTCCTCTAATTTTGTCACTCACTTTATCACTTACTTTTCATTGTTCAAGATTTCACTCGCGCAGGGAAGCGTGCCCTGGGATCATAACCTGTCGGAATATATATTATGGTGAGGATAATTGAATAGAAACAAAACACTTTTATTATAAACTCTACATTTATTCTAGACACTCTTTACGTTGATCGACCTATCCAGTTGACGAACTAACTCGGAATGACAGATCGATACAGCGGTTGATAACCTTAGCTACCAAAAGGTGGCAGCACTTAAGGGCATTTCATTATTTATTTCAGCCTTTTTCATTAGAAAATACCTGACATAATTTTTTTTAACATTGTTAAAATTTTTAAAAGTAAAATAATGTAACTATTTTTTACGCCCAAGTTATATTTCATTATACATACTCGGAGAAAGAAAAGTACTGTTAAAATAGATACTAAATGTAAGATACCTAATTTATATACTAAAGTATTTGAAAAAGAAGTGACGGTACAGTTTTAGTAAGTACCATCACTTGAATTTCAGCGACTAGTGCTGGTACTATTATATTGTGAACTAAGAGCTTAAATTTTGGATGCTTAGTACCGTTTTTTCGGTACTACGACTGAAATATTAGCTACTACATTTATACCCGATATTTTCATAACCAAGTATCTTTATTTTAAAACTTTAGTATTTTTTTTTCTGTACTTGGACGATAATGTTAGATAATTAATATGTAATTCATATTTTGAAATACCATAGCCTATTTTAATGTAAATTTATATGAATTCCTCTCAGATTATAATAAACTATAATATTTAAAGAACAACACTTACCACAATAAATAAAAATATTTCAATTATTACTGATTACAAACTTGATTTGAGCTTTTGCGGTAATATTATACCATTCTAACCTCAAAGTCGTTACTTCAATATGATTTTTTTTACTTTCGTGGTATAAAATATAGATAGACGGAGAAAAATTGTATCTTAAAAATTACAAATTTCTTAAAATTACTATCTTAGATAGTAAAAGTGGGACATACTTTATTTGTATGAAAATTAGTATTTTGAATATTAAAAATTACTATTTTAAATAGTGAAAATTTTTAATTCATACGATTTTGACTATTTAAATTAGCAATTTTTATTAAAAATAGTAATTTAAAATTTTGACGATTTTTACTATTTGAAATAGCAATTTTCACCATTGCAAATAGTAATTTTTATACAAAGTATGTCCCACGCTTACTATGTAAAATAGCAATTTTCACTATAGAATTTTTCTCTGTATAGCAAGTGCTACGTAAAGAACTTTTTTATTTTGATTTTCTCTATTTTCACTAAAATACATTTATGAATGTACAAAAATGTATTTTTTATTAATTATGAAAAAAAATATCTATTGAACTTCCTATGCCTGCAATATTAACAATGTATTTTCCACACAAGTACAGGCAGAGGAGATTCCCTTTTTCACTTTCTAAGAGTTCCTACCTGAGCAATATATATAGAAATAAATAGCTTATCAAAAGTCAAAATAAAAACCAAAAACTTGAGTCATTTTTTTCCTAAGATATTACATATTGCCATTAGTAATATGGTAAAAAAATTAATTATGTAAGTCAGATAACTGAAATAACATAATTAAATGAAATCAAAGTTGTAATAGTAAAATTTGAAAAATACAAAGAAAATAAAGTGAAATCATTGAATGTATAACATGTTTAAACTATTATTAATTTGAGCATATATAATTAAATATTAATATTTAAATAATGAATTTTTTCAGAATTGAAAATTTCGATTCACAGAATTAAAAATATGTCAAAGCATGAAAAAAGTCGACCATGGAGTAGCCAAAAATAAAGGAGTTGGCACCTTATCGACAGTGTCTTAGTATAGAATATATAAGTACTAAAGAAGAATTTTAAAAATCAGTACCCCGGTACAGAAAAAATCGGTACTATCCCAAATAATTATTGAAACGGGTCGCGTTAAAAACTATACTGATAAAGGTTCTCTTAAAATATATACTAAATATATATAAAAAAATGACTGGTAATTTTATTGTCGGTACCGACTTCATCAAGTACATTTTTTTTAAGTACTTTCCTCTCTACGTGTATGCATAAAATAAGAATTTCACATAATCTTAACGATAAATCATAAGAAAGAAATATTCTTCTCACAAAATTGAAAGGCTCTAGAGGCTGAGGTAGATGATAAAATAATTTCAATTTAATGCTTACGTCCATATAATATGAATAGATTTAAAATTTAACTAAAGTTCAGCTAAAGTCAAATAAAAATTGACCTGAGATTGCTTAAAATTAATTTGAATTTAGCTGACGTTAAGCTAATTTTTATCTGGAATTTGTATACATTTAGCTAACTTTAATATAAAATTCAGTTAACTTTTAGCTTTCTTTTAACTAACTTTTAGCTATCTGTAAGCTAGCTTTTAGCTATCTATAAGCTAACTTTTAGCTATCTGTAAGCTAACTTTTAGCTAAATTTCAGCTATCTATAAGCTTACTTTAAGCCAACTTCAAGCTAGATTTCAGCTTAAGTCTAGCTTAATTATAGCTAACTGGGGACACTTCCCATTCTCATACACTGCATCGGCGTTGGCAGCGGTGATGTATCTTTATTATATAGAGATGAATGTCCGCAACGCATTCTTCTGGGACAAAAAAAAGTTTGCATCGGTTTTTTCTGGGGTTTTTGGCTTTTTCTGGGACGTCCCAAAAAAATCAATTTTGTGTAGATTAGGGATCAATTGGCATTCACGATTGTTACCTTTAGGAAAAATTATTTCTTAAGTGAGAGTACTTCACTTTTTTGATTGAAAATCACCAAAATATCATAATTGAACCAATAAAAAGCAGCCTTGATCCCTCATTGTAAGGATCTTTACACGTTTTTTTGTTATATACACTTCCTGTTGTGTGAAAAACCTTACGGGATCCCAGAAACATCCGTTACAGATGTTTATTTATATATATATATATATATATATATATATATATATATATATATATATCTATATTATATAGTTGTAAGGAAATTTTCTACGACCAAGGTCCTCCCCTTCTCTTCTTTTTCTCATCCTCTTACCTAATTTTGATCCTCTTTTTTTTCGCTTATTTTTTACGTTATTTTACGTTATTTGTTCCTTTTCCCTTCCTCCCCTCTTCTTTTTCTCTTCTTTTGAGTTTCCTCATGCCTTCATTTTCTCTTCCTTTTCTCTTCCTCAAAAAATCCATCACTTTTTTCCGTTATTTTTACGTTATTTTAGGTAATTTTTGCTCCTCCTCAGGTAAATCCTCAAATTTTACCTTTTTTTTGTGTTATTTTACGTTATTTTTCGTTTTTATTCCTCTTCCTTAGCTGCTCCTTAGCTCATCCTCTTTGATCCTCAATGTCATTCAAATCCCATTATTTAAAAAGCTTCTTGCTAATTTTTATTGTTTGCACCTACTGCTTTTACTTTAAATATATAGAACAAACATATTAAGTTAATAATTTTTATGATAAATTTTATAAAATTTTATACAATTATTGTTTAAGAGAATAAATGACATCAAACATGGTGAAATGGAAATTTCGCAAGCCTCCTGTGCGTAAGCGCGCCAACCTCCACTACTAAGTAAAACTGTAAAACATATTAATTCATTGAAATTATTTTAAATTCAAAATGTTTTTTCAACATTATAATTTTTATATTTTAAATTAGATCAATGTTTTTTAATATTTTGATTATTACTTTGAATTATTTTATAATGGGTATCTAATGAATCAAGTGTACCACTTGTAACGAGGATAAAAAATTACTCGTATACTATGATATAGTATACGCATATATCCATCTTCGTTGTGAGTCTCACAGCACAGATTTTTATGCTTGATGTGTGAGTATAAGAGTGAGACGGAGAGAGACTGTGCTAATTTTTATTGTTTGCACCTACTGCTTTTACTTTAAATATGTAGAAAAAACATATTAAGTTAATAATTTTTATGATAAATTTTATAAAATGTACAATTATTGCTTAAAAGAATAAATGACATCAAACATGGTAAAATGGAAATTCCGCAAGCCCCCTGTGCACAAGCGCGCCAACCTCCACTACTAATTATTTTGTTGAAGATTTTAATGAAAATAAAGAAAATAATGCTTTATTTGAATTTAATAATATTTTTATTAATGAATATACATCTTGTAAAGATTTTGGTTTACCTGAACCAACAATAAATTCAATTACTTTGAACAATAATCATCATGATGAAATAGAAAGCAAAAAAAGATTTTTAATTAATGTATAATAAATTAAACGATGAACAAAAATTAATTTTTGAAATTTTAACTGAAAAAGATAATAAAAAAATATATTTTATCGATGGTCCTGGAGGAACAGGAAAAACTTTTTTATATAAGACTTTAATATTTTATTTTATATCAATTAATAAAAAAATTTTGTCTATGGCTTGGACTGGTATTGCATCTACACGGAAAAAGGAAAATACCTGAAAAGAATGTACTAATTTGAGTCAGTACTAGAAAGAATATTACTAGTCGTTTTTTAATTGATACTCAGTATATATTTTAAAACGACCTATATAAGTACATTTTTTAACGCGACTCGTCCCAAGAATTGTGTGGTATAGTACCGAATTTTTCCGTACTACGGGACTACATTATCTTTTACTAACATAGTACCTATACAATATTTACTGCGGCGCTGTCGAATATGAAACTTCAATACAGCTAATTTATCATAATGTAAAAACCATTAAATTGTATATAAATTTTTAGCAATCAATAAATATAATATCGATCATATAATATGTAAAAATTTCAAACTACTAATTATTAATTTTAAACTTGAGTTGATTATTATAAACGGGAAAAAGCAGATGAATTTTTTTGCTACAATAAAGAAATTTGTAAGATTAAGCTTGAGTGCGGACAACTCATGAAATCCACCGAGATGCTATACATAAAAAGTTATATACAAACTTACGATGTATAGTATTTCGAGGTTAGGTTTGTCAAGCTTGATCTAACTTTCAATCTAAGTTTATAAAAGAAATAAATTCAAATGACTTTTTATTTTAACAAAAATGATTGTACTAACATAGCTATAGTGCGGATAAGTTAGAATATTTGTTTGATTAATGAATTTAAAAAGATGTCAACAAAATAAAAAAAGCAAAAATCGATTCTAACAGCTCTGACATCCTGTTAAGTTGAAAATTAATTATTAGTAATTTAAAAGGGTTGTATATTATAAAAATGATTTTAGAATCATCAATTTTTAATTCTAGTATGGGAAAATCAGTTCTATATATAGCAATTATATTCTCTGCAAAATTTTACCCTTGGATCGGATAGGTGAAATATCAGTCCTAGTACCGAAAAAATAGGTACTACGTAGCGGAAATTCATGCACTCAGTTCGTAATATAGTTATGCCAGCATTAGTAGTTAAAATTTGAAGTATAGTATTGATTAAAATTATACTATTACATTTTTTTTCAATACTTTATCACAGAAATAATACATACTACGTGTAGTATTGATTTTAATGGTATTTACCTTTTTCCGTGTACTTTATTACCTAAGGGAATGACAATTCATAAGACTTTTAGATCACCTTTAAATTTAAATACAATTAAAAATGCATTTTTAGAATTACAATCAGATAAAAAAAAAATTAAGAGAAGCTGATTTAATAATATGGGATGAAGCATCAATGATTCCAAAAAAGCATTAGAAATAGTTAATAATACATTAAAAGATGTTTGTAATAGTAATTTTCTTTTTGGTGGAAAATTAATTATTTTATGTGGTGATTTTCGACAAATTTTACCAGTTGTTAAACATGGAAATAAAAATTTAATTATAGAAGAAACAATAAAAAGTTCATATTTATGGCAATTTTTTAGTATATTAAAATTAACAAAAAAATATTCGATCTAAAAATAAAAAATTTGCTTCATTTCTATAACAAATTGGGGATAGCAAAATAAACCCTTTCATAATTCCACACAAATTACAAACTAACGATATTTGTTCTAAAATTTATTCAAATATTAATAAAAATTGTTACAAAGAAAAAATTATATTAACTCCTCATAATGAAGATATTGATAATTTAAATAAAAAAGTATTAAATTTATTAAATGGAAAAACTGAAACATATTATAGTATTGATTACGCTACGCATAAAGGTGTTGATCAAACGGATGATAACATTTATTTGAATTACCAAATAGAATTTTTAAATAAAATTAAAGAAGGTATACCATCTCATAAATTAATTTAAAAGTTAATACTATAGTAATGTTAATAAGAAATTCAAGTATATCGGAAGGATTATGTAATGGTACACGATTGAAAATTATAAATTTATATAAACATAATATTGAAGCTGAAATAATAACAGGCGATAAAAGTAGAAATAAAGTTTTTATTCCAAAAATTACTTTAAATACAGGAAATAATTCTTCATTACCATTTATTCTTTACAGAAAACAATTTCCAATTATATTAGCATTTGCAATAACTATAAATAAACCACAAGGTCAAAGTTTCGATAATATAGGCTTATTTATAAGAAGACTATTGTTTTTACATGGTCAATTGTACGTTGCTTTGTCAAGATGTAAAACTTTTAATAATATTTACATTCAAAATAATTTAGATGATACATCAAAAATAGATAACATTGTTTGGACGGAAATTTTCAATAAATAATTTATTTAAATTCATTTATTTATTTAAACATTTCATTTAATTTTAACGATTAATTGATTTTCAAATTTCATTTTGTTGTGTAAACTTGATTGACTTAAAGGGTATTTTATTTCCATTTCACTAAAATTAAAGATTTTTTTCTTTTGTAAAACTTGTTTTAAATTAAATTGAAAGCTAAAAGAGTTTCTGCATAGCTGTCAGAAAGTAATTAGTCGAAAACATCGGAGTGGTAGCTGTTTTGTGAGCCGCGCTACTCATGATGCGATTTTTGTCGACAAAAGCTAACAAATTTTTCACTGTGAATATTAGTGCGTGCGTAGAGCAAGCGATCAGCAAAAGCCACTTCAGTGTCGGGTAGGCAGCTAAGTAAAGAGTTAGTAGACTCTTTCTCTTTCTCTCTCTTTCACATTAGAAAATTGCAATCAATGAAAATGTCAAATAAAGCAAAGGTGGACCCCTAAAAAGTCATTGATGTAAATTATTGAATGTGTTATGCTTATTATATTTTATTTTTTTTAAATATATTAGAAACAGAATAAAATTAAACTTAAATAAAATTATTAATCCCCATATATAAAATATAATTAAAATATTTCCCAAGTTTTTTATAAAATTATTATAAAATTATAATGAAAATTTATGTTTAAACTTAATATTAATAGGAAAAATGGATGTATTTCAATGCCCGTTTTGCAAAAATTCTTATTCTACATCTGAATTTTTAAAAATACATATAAATAGAATTCATATTAAAACTATAAGTTGTAGAACATGTGACTTATTTATTAAAATTAAAAATATTAGAAGACATGAAAGAACTCACGTACAAAAAAAGGAATTATGTATTTATTGTAAGAAAAATTTTAGTACGAAATCTAATAGGAAACAAAAATTTACATGCTAAAAAATAATTTATTTTTATACAAAATATATGTATGAATTATGTATATATAATTAATATTACATATAAAAATTCCAAGAAGTATTTTCCAGAAATATTATTCTTGTAACAGGTGGTTAATTAAAACAAATACTCTACCTTTTGTAACTTTTTGTTACAAGTACCTCACCTGTTATAATGTGATCAGGTGATCACTTGCCCCAGCCGCTCAGAACTCGTACTTCAAAAATCCATGTCAAATTTATAATATGTAATGTAAAGTACTCGGGCGTGGTAATTTCTTACTACGCCAGACAAAAACGAATAAAACAAAACTTTGTTTAACAGAAAATCAATAATTTAATTTATTAAGAATAAATAAAAGAAAACAAAATGTAAAGTAACGTTAAAAGTAATACGTGTAACGCTCAGGCCGAGCTTATAACAATTTAATTAATAATAATTTAATAACCTAACTAATCGATATAAATTGATGCGCTGCAAAATATAAATTAAAAGTTATACGCAGACGCAATATGGTTGCAACCAACGTACCTTAATAGCGAACGCACGCAAGATCAAAAAAAGGGTGAATTCAGAAGCAGATTCAATAAGCCGGCTCGATATCTCTCTCTTATACACGGCTTTCCAAGATACCGCGTGGTTGAATAAGTGGCTTCTGCAAAATTGAGTAGGTTTTGTGTCAAATATTGTGTGCAGCGATCCACCTACACACAATTATTTGACAACACAAGCACTCACTTACACCACACTGCTAAAACGCGCCACCCAATCACAAATGCAATAATTATCGCGATAAATCTTTTTTTATTGAGAAAGTGCGGTAAAAAAAGCTAATAGCCTTACAATGGCGGTCCTAAGAATAAGAACGATAGAAAGAGTGTGAGCTACCTACCTCCCCTTTTTTATCGTTCTTTTATGAGCGCGCCTCATTTTCATAGCATTCATGTAAGCTGGCACAAGGCGCCTCACACGTGGTTATTCTAATCCACCGTGTGCTGTCCTCGTCTATCGGCTGGCACAGCATACATAACGAGTATATATCAATACTCGTTACATTCTTTATTTATAAAAGTAAGTAAAAAATTATATAAAATTTTATAAACAATTATATTAAATAATTTTACAATATTTACAAAAATTAGAACAAAAAGATGAAAAAAATTCTAAGTATATTGACAAAAAAAAAGGATAATACATAAAAATTTTTAAATTTCTGTTTTCAAAATTTTTAGTCATAATAAAAATAGGTAAAATTTTTTTAATGTTCTAAATTTATAAACTAAAAAAATTTTTGAATTTCTAAATACTGTTTAATAGTAAGTATAAGTAATATTTTTTTGTATATTTAAATATATTAAATTTAATATACATATTATTTTTAATATTTTATATTTCAGCGAACATATTTAAAAGATGTTATTTTTTATTTTTAATATATAAAAAAAAAATTATTTTTTTTATTTATTTATTAAAAAAAAACATTTTTTAAAAATGTTAGTGGAAATAGGCCTCCTGGGGAAACCTGGGAAAAGGTCCTGGGATCTTCACCAAATTACAGTATGTTGTTGAACCTTATGGAAAAAGGTTACGGTGAAAATTTGAGCCCTCTAATAGCTTTAGGGCCAGAGCTATGACTCTCTGTTAACTGATTTTTATTTACGAATTTTTATTTTTTTTTGTAATGTCTAGTATATTTTATGATTTTTTTTAGATTTTCAAATATTATTCTCCATTTATAACAACCAAATTTCAAAAAAGATATTTAAAAAAATTTGACCTTCTTCAAATCGCTGCTAAAACCGAACAAATAAACGAAAACACTTTTTATAAGTCTTATTTTGAAGTTAATTTTTAAAATCTTTTAAATGAGCCTTGCTGAATTAAAATTGGCGTAAAAGAAGTCAAGATAAAATTATTTAAAAAATAAGTATTTTGTAAAAATCGCTATTCTTGCCATTTTTTTGGGTCTATAACTTTTTTCTACCAACTTAATTTTTCACTAAAATTAATTTGAAAGTAGTTATATGCATGTACACTGAACGGACACTGATTCGCAACCCCATGTTCGTGCCTTTTGAATATACATGGGGTCGCGAATCAGTGTCCGTCCAGTGTACAACGATTCCCTTATGGAAAATTTCTTGACCCGAACCTTTGACACCCTCATCTAGATCATCGAAAATGCAGTATTCTTCATTTTAAAAAAGTTGATACACTTACTACTTCTGACTTGAACTGATCCAATTTGGTGATACAAAATCTTTTATGTATTACAAAAAATCGAAATTAATATCAAAATCCTGAATTAAAGCCCTATTAAAAGTGTGAAGCTATTATAAAAGCAGAGCTACAACCATTTAAAGATTTTTTAAATTTCTAAGTATCAAATCTGTAAAAGCATTTTTTTTATTTTGACCTATATTCTTAAAACTACTACTTTTTAGTTTTATACCGTGAACATTTTTCCAAGGATTAAACGTTATTTTATCTATTGTGCTAATCAACTGTTAGGAATTGCTTTTGAAATCTGTGAAAGGATTATTTTTCGACTTTTAACATAATAATTTAGTACAATTTTAAGAATTATTTATCGATTTTATTATACATTACTTATATGTAAAATAATACAATCATTTTTTTTATTTCTCATGAAATATAAATATAGTTGCAATTCAATAACTTTTTTAACGTTGCCAAAAGAGGTGACTTTTATTTTCATCAACTCTCCATCACATGGAATAAAACAATGATTTGATTTGGTGTCAGGAAATGTTTTAATTGAGGTGAATCTCTTCCGTAAACTTTTCGCATATTTTTGCACGTCAGAATCAGACCCATAATGCTCTGCAATAAATAAATAGTGTATTATTAACCTAGAGAGATAAGTTGACTATTGAATGTTCACGTATGAATTGCTGCTCGAGCGAAGTGAGAGCTGCAAATACGTGAGCAATTGATATTTAACTTTTCTCCTGAGGTCAATATACGATTTTTCATCATTCTGGGCAGAAAGTACGTTTCGCTTACTCGTTTTAATAATTCAGTATTGATGAAAAATCAATAAATTAAAAGTATCGTGTTGAATCATCTCCTGCTTACGACCGAATATGCTCTGGGCTTCTCCTCCCCTCTTCCACTGATAATAAATCATCAAAATGAACTAGTTATATACCTTTATTATGATGATACACTATAATTCGAAAAAATAAACCAAGTTAAATTTCAACAGTAAAATGTTCATTATGTAGCCTAATATCTATTCTGTGTAAGGTATATTATATCAGTCCTATAATTCTGGTTGTAACCGGTAGAGAAGGATAGACACAATCCCCTCTATTCTAGACTGCCTCTATAATACATAAGAAGGAGAAAGGTAGATACATAGTTATTTATTCCTTACATTATACTGTACAAATTATAAAGAATATTATTAAATTTTGAATATAAAAATAAGATTACAATATGTATTACAAAAAGTATATACTCATATATTGTAACTAGTGAGTAAGTAGCAGCGAAACGACAAAAGACTTCATTTGAGAGTTAAAGTCCATTGTGAAGGGACAGGATATATGAAAAAGTAGATGATTTGAAATGAGATAGTTAAGGTGAGACTCTAAGTATCGTAGGAAGATCGTTTTATAGATGCGAGGAAGTTACCAGAAACGATCTATGATAATTTTCTATGACAGGTATAGTCAAAAGCCTCAAATTGCCCCTCAACAGAGTATACATAAGGCGGTGAGCACAAAGAAAACATTTTAAATGAGAAAGTAGCGGAAAAATAACGTTTTTACCTACAGTGGACAACCAGTCAAGAGAGGACCTATAAGCAGAGATGCGCACGCGCCTACTTACACCAAATATGTAACACACATCTGAGTTGATGACTCTCTGTAGCCTGAGGTCAAGCTCTGCAGAAAGGTCGGAATAGACAAGACAACAGTAGTCCAGGAGGGAAAACAGCAGTGTTTGAATTAGGTGCTTACGGAGAGCCAGGGTAATGCTTTTCCTAAAGAAATTGAGCCTGTAAGGTAAAGAAAAGGACTTTTCACATACGTCTACAACCTGCTCTTTCCAGTTCAGCTTACTATCAAGCCAAACACCTAAACTACGGACAGAGGATTAAAACGTAATAATGTTCCCATTAATTGGAACTACAGTTACTGTCAATGAAGGTAACATGTTAATCTACTAATAAGAGCCAATGGTAATGGCTTTAGTTTTACTAACGTTTAGATTCAAATGATCAGAAGAGGCCCAATCACTAATTAAGGAAGCGTGCTCAGCCATAAGCGAGGTAAAAAAATCAAGTGGACCAATCTGAAAAAGAACGTATTAGTATACTTGCAGATTATCAGTATATATCAGATATTGAACGTTAGGGTGAAAATCAGCAGCAACGGCATTAATATAGATGGAGAATAATAGAGGCCCTAGAACAAAGCCTTGAGGAACACCAGTGTTAAGAATGACAAAGTCGGTCTGATTACCAGCACTATCGAGAACAGCCTGACGCCGGTCAGATAGATAAGAAGCAGCCCATCTAACGACAGAGTGCGACACATCGAGAAAAGACAGTTTGCGAAGTAAGGTGGTGTGACACACTGTATCGAATGCCTTGCTAAAGTCAAACAGTAAGAGCATAGTCATGTAACGTCTGTCCATATTCAGCCTAATGTCATCAATCAATTTAAGTAAAGCAGTCTAAGTACTGTGTCCAGTTCTAAAGGCAGTCTGGTAAGCGTCAAGTAATTGCCTTGTTGACAAGTAGGAATAAAATTGATTATCGATAAGACGCTCAAAAACCTTGGTCATGAAACAGAGTAAAGATATCGGCCTGATATAACCCTTAGTGCGTGGAGAAGAAACCTTCTTGATGGTAGTAACCGAAGAGATCCTTGAGCAAAAAGGAAAAACGCACTATCGTAAAGAATCATCGAAGATTCGACATAATAAGGACCCAATAACTAAAAAAGCAGTATGTATAAAAGATTATGTAATTGCGTAAAATCCTCTAGCTTGTGAGCGCATGAGATATTGTTAATAACTCAATATTTTATCTGATTGGGCGTTTAATAATTAGTTCACAAAAGTAAATATAGATCTAAATATATTTTCTGCGAAAATGAAATGGATTACAAATTAAAATACTTTATAATAAAAAGCAATTTCTAATAGTAGATTAGCGCAAAATAACGTTTATTCCTTGAAAAAAATGTTTACAGTATGAAACTAAAAATGTAGTAGTTTTAAGAATATAGGTCAAAATAAAAAAAAATGCTTTTACACATTTGATACTTAGAAATTTTAAAAATCTTTAAATGGTTGTTGCTCTGCTTTTATGATACCTACAGACTTTCAATAGGGCTTAAATTTAGGATTTTGATATTAATTTCGATTATTTGTAGTAAATAAAAGGTTTTGTATCACCAAATTGGATTAGTCCAGGTCAGAAGTAATAAGTGAATTATTTTTTTTAAATGAAGAATACTGCATTTCCGATGATCTAAATGAGGGTGTCAAAGGTTCGGGCCAAGAAATTTTCCATAAGAGGATTGTTGGACATGCATATAACTACTTTCAAATGAATTTTTGTGAAAATTCAAGTTGGTAGAATAAAGTTATAGACCCTCAAAAATGGCAAGAATAGCGATTTTTACAAAATACTTATTTTTTAAATAATTCTATCTTGACTTTTTTTGCGCCGATTTTAATTTAGCAAAGCTCATTTGAAAGATTTTAAAAATTATCTTCAAAATAAGACTTCTAAAAAGTATTTTCTTTTATTTGTTCGGTTTTAAGAATCAGCCGTATACCGACACAGTTACCTGTTTTACCGAATCTGTTTAAAATTTATTTTTTATAAAAACTAATAACTCGAGGCAAAAATAAAGAGATAGTTTCGATTCATATAATAGAAAACAATATTTTCTCTGATAAGAATAATTTAATTCCACCGCTTTATTTTCAAAAAAAGTTGGAATAACTTAAAAATCCCATTATTTGACACTAATTTTTAATTTTCTAAGTTATTCCAACTTTTCTTAAAAACGAAGCGATAAAATTAATTTATCCTAATCAGAGAAAATATTACATTTTATTAAACACATCGAAACCATCTCTTTATTTTTGCCTCTAGTTGCTAATTATGGGAAAAAAGTCAATTTTTTAATTAGAAAAGGACAGAGATACGGCAGCCTCTTAACAGCGATTTGAAAATGGTCAAATTTTTTAAAATTTCTTTTGTTAGAATTTGGATTCCATAAATGGAGATAAATATTTAAGAATATAAGAAAATCATAAAATATACTTGACATTATAAAAAAAAATGTTAATTGGTAAATGAAAATCGGTTTACAGGGAGTCGAGATATTAGCTTTGAAAAAGGGGCAAAAATGGACTATTTTTTGACATTGAAGAGATCATAGCTCTAGCTCTAAGGCTATTAGAGGGCTGAAATTTTCACCGTAACGTTTTTCCATAAGGCTCAACAACATACTATAATTTGGTGAAAATCCCAGGACTTTCCCCAACGAAATTTAGCGAAAAGTATTGACAATACTCATATATATATATATATATATATATATATATATATATATATATATATATATATATATATATATATATACCTTTAATAATGATACAAAAAACTATTAACTGTCAATAATACTTTTTATTGCTGGTTAATCATACAACGTTTCAGTCATATTTATCATGACCCTTTTCAAGTGCAAAAAATTGGTTTAACTTAATTTACATAACTATGAGTAACATTCTTTTCCTGAAACATAACATATAAATACATATAATTTTTTTACCTGATAAAATTTACAAAATCAATGACAATTAAAATATCAAAGTCTCAATTATAACCTTTCAACTCTCCAAAACCAATAATAAATATTATAAAATCCATTAAAAAACAATTTTATAATGAACATTGCTATTTAAACAATTAATAATAGAAACCATTAAGTAGTATAGGTTTCAGTCTATAGTATAAATAAGCTATAAAGAAACACGATCAAACAAGAAGCAGTGAAGTCGTTCACAACAATAGTTAAACAGAAATCATAAGGAGGATAACACAATTGTGAGCTACCAAGTTAAAAGATATTTATGTAGTAGGGCGCTGTTGTCGTATGTACCCATTAGCACATGCATGTGTGTACTCTGAATTAAATGTATTAATTATAAAAAGAATAAGAATAAAAGAGAAAGCGTAAAGAACAATTCGAAAGATTAATTATAGTAAACTAATGAATACTAATATAATTATATACATATATACATATATATATATACATATATATACACACACACATGTACATATACACACAAAAACATCACATGTCAAAATAAGAAACATTATCAACTCCGATTCTCAATCCTAAAGTCACCATCAATATAATCTTTAAAAACAGTTAACAACTTTTGTGTATCAAACATTCTATTGATATTATTCTTGTGAATGTGTATATTAATCATTTCAGATACCAATCTTTTATAGTAATTGCACTCATTATCAAGGATTTTAACATTATTAATATCAAAATTCATACTATGACCGGTGTTTAAAACATGAGTATAAAGGGCCGATCTTTCACGTTTATGCAAATAATCAGACCTATGCTCCTTAATTCGAGTTTCAAGAGTTCTACCGGTCTGCCCAATGTAACAACCATTACAATCATTGCAGTTTATTTTATATACAACATTGTTTTTTAATGATTTTTTTGTGATATCCTTACCCAATTGTGAATTGCATTTAATTTTGTTGTTAAGACCAAAAATTAATTTAAAATTGAATTTTTTACATATGTTTTTAAATGCAAATTCATGGAACCTTGAATAAGGAAATACAATTATATTATCGGACTCTGAATGAAATTTATCATTTAAATTGTGGTGACTATGTTTATTTTGGATAATTTTTTTGTCAATATACTTATTTATAAACTCTATTGGGTAATTGTTGCCAATAAGCATCCTTCTAATAATATTGAAATTCTTCACATGAAACCTTGTGTCTGAGAGTTTGAGAACTTTATCCACCAACGAAAACACTATGCCAATCTTTTGAGAAATAGGTCTATGAGAATGGAAGTTCAAGTATTGTCCCGAGTAAGTGTCCTTGAGATACCAATCCGTAGTGATGTTGCTTTTATCATTGAAATCAATGTTGACATCTGAGAAGTGCAAGGTGCCGTTTACAGGTTTTTCCAACGTGTGTTGTATGTGCTGATCAACAGAATTAAAAGCAGTAAGAATCTTGTCAATGTCACTACTCCTAGCACAAATTAAACTATCATCGACATATCTTCTGTAAAACAAAATGAAATCCTTTAGACCTTCAAAACTATGAAGTTCAACATCTTGCATGACAATTTCAGCAAGAATAGGACTTAATGGGCTTCCCATAGCACAACCGAATATTTGCTTGTAAAATTTACCATCAAAGGTAAAATAATTATTATTCATGATAAAACTTATTACATCAAGAAACTCACGAAGAGACAAATCAGTGTGTTTATACAAATAAGACCATCTTCTCTCAATTGAAGCGGAAATAGCACCTATGTGGACGTTGTTATATAAAGCAACAACATCAATGCTAAAGAGTGAACTATCTTCAGGTATTTTTAAATTCTTTAAATCATCAATCAATTTATAACTGTTTTTTAGAGTGTGATTGTTATGAGGAATATATTTAGAAATAAACATTGCAAAAATTGTAGCAATTTGATAAGTGGGTGAGCCAATGGTGGATATTATAATTCTCATGGACTTATCACTTTTATGCAGCTTTATCAAACCATAACATTTTGAAAGGACACATTTGTTTGTAGTACTATTAAATAGCTTTCTATTGTTACTATTATCATTGTTGTTTTTATCAGTAAAAATTGATTTATTATTAAGTTTCTTGATAATATTATTTGTAGATCTCTCCAACATAGGCAAAGGATCTTTATTGATTTTTTTATATAGTAATTCCTTATTTAAACATTCATTGACCCTGCGATTATAGTCTTGAGTGTTAAAAACTACAATAGAACCACCCTTATCAGCTCTTGAAATTTTTAGGTCAGAGTTACTATTAGAAAAATTTATTTGTGTTATTTATATTATTCATAAGACGATTGTTCTGGATGTCATAACTATTACGTCTGCTAACAATAGTAGATTTGAGAATTTTTTTCCAAAACTTTTCATGACATTGACAAGATTCTTACTGCTTTTAATTCTGTTGATCAGCACATACAACACACGTTGGAAAAACCTGTAAACGGCACCTTGCACTTCTTAGATGTCAACATTGATTTCAATGATAAAAGCAACATCACTACGGATTGGTATCTCAAGGACACTCACTCGGGACAATACTTGAACTTCCATTCTAATGGACCTATTTCTCAAAAGATTGGCATAGTGATTTCGTTGGTGGATAAAGTTCTCAAACTCTCAGACACAAGGTTTCATGTGAAGAATTTCAATATTATTAGAAGGATGCTTATTGGCAACAGTTACCCAATAGAGTTTATAAATAAGTATATTGACAAAAGAATTATCCAAAATAAACATAGTCACCACAATTTAAATGATAAATTTTATTCAGAGTCCGATAATATAATTGTATTTCCTTATTCAAGGTCCCATGAATTTGCATTTAAAAACATATGTAAATAATTCAATTTTAAATTAATTTTTGGTCTTAACAACAAAATTAAATGCAATTCACAATTGGGTAAGGATATCACAAAAAAATCATTAAAAAACAATGTTGTATATAAAATAAACTGCAATGATTGTAATGGTTGTTACATTGGGCAGACCGGTAGAACTCTTGAAACTCGAATTAAGGAGCATAGGTCTGATTGTTTGCATAAACGTGAAAGATCGGCCCTTTATACTCATGTTTTAAACACCGGTCATAGTATGAATTTTGATATTAATAATGTTAAAATCCTTGATAATGAGTGCAATTACTATAAAAGATTGGTATCTGAAATGATTAATATACACATTCACAAGAATAATATCAATAGAATGTTTGATACACAAAAGTTGTTAACTGTTTTTAAAGATTATATTGATGGTGACTTTAGGATTGAGAATCGGAGTTGATAATGTTTCTTATTTTGACATGTGATGTTTTTGTGTGTATATGTACATGTGTGTGTGTATATATATGTATATATATATATATGTATATATGTATATAATTATATTAGTATTCATTAGTTTACTATAATTAATCTTTCAAATTGTTCTTTACGCTTTCTCTTTTATTCTTATTCTTTTTATAATTAATACATTTGATTCAAAGTACACACATGCATGTGCTAATGGGTACATACGACAACAGCGCCCTACTACATAAATATCTTTTAACTTGGTAGCTCACAATTGTGTTATCCTCCTTATGATTTCTGTTTAACTATTGTTGTGAACGACTTCACTGCTTCTTGTTTGATCGTGTTTCTTTATAGCTTATTTATACTATAGACTGAAACCTATACTACTTAATGGTTTCTATTATTAATTGTTTAAATAGCAATGTTCATTATAAAATTGTTTTTTAATGGATTTTATAATATTTATTATTGGTTTTGGAGAGTTGAAAGGTTATAATTGAGACTTTGATATTTTAATTGTCATTGATTTTATAAATTTTATCAAGTAAAAAAATTATATGTATTTATATGTTATGTTTCAGGAAAAGAATGTTACTCATAGTTATGTAAATTAAGTTAAATCAATTTTTTGCACTTAAAAAGGGTCATCATAAATATGACTGAAACGTTGTATGATTAACCAGCAATAAAAAGTATTATTGACAGTTAATAGTTGTTTGTATCATTATTAAAGGAATTATTTACACTGTCGTTAAACTCTACTAATGAATAATATATATATATATATATATATATCGCCCATTCTCTGTCAACTTGAAATACGTGAAATTTTTTTTCTGATGAAAATCGATAAAATGTATTTTTTTTATATTATGGATTACTCAGAATTTTTTTAAATTTCTTTAGTACATATTTTTAAGGCTACAAAGTTTCAACGTCGGGCTAAAACCATATTTTTGACATTTTTGACTGATTTTAGGCTCAAATTACTTAGTTGAGCTGCGTTTTAAGAATTTATTACTAAAAACTTTCTTTTTTTAAATATTTCATATTTTTAGAAAAAATTGATACATAAGTGCTAATGTAGCCATTCGCTGAGCTAAAATCATTCCAAACATTAAAATACCACTTTTCAAGATTTTAAACCATAATCTTATGTCCAAAAAATTCATTGAAGAAGGTTATATATGTATAAATATAGCCTACAAATTTCAGAGTGGTGTAGGAGGTCGATACCTTTTGAAAAATTTAAATGTAATTAGAAATGGTAAAAAATGTGATTTTTAGCTAAATATGTTTAGTTTAAAACTTGAAATTATTCGAAAATAATTTACAAAATGATATTACATAAGTTGTATTTCAACTAATTAGCTTACTTTTTTCTATAAATTTGATCGCATATTTTCAGATATATCAAAAGCTTGTGACAACTTTGGAAATCAGAAGGTTGCACTAAGGTATAAATCAGATAAGATGCGGGTTTCCAATTAATTGAATAAAAGAGAAGCTTTATTTTAATAATCATACAATTATATCACGCACGCTCAAGATGGACGCCAGCCGCGCATAGCGTACGCGACGCCGCTTGCACTACCAAAGGAACTATCGGCACGACGAAAAGCAGATAGTTATATAAAAAAAGAGTCACACGCAAAAAGGGCGCGAGCACACAAAAAAAAGTATAATGGCACGAAGGGAAAATAGCAATAGGACAAGATCGCCCGGCACACACGTCGCAAAATTAAAGCAATAAATTATGTTATTTTATGCAGCACTAGAACACTTGCAATAACACGAGGTTTGATTTTAACAAAATAAAAGATAAAGCTAATTAGTCTCACTCACGCTAAATATTATAATATTATTGCGCACAAAAAAAAGGTACTGTATATTACAGCAGGTCGTAACGCTCTCTACCGGACGCCGGCGACAGAAGGAATGATGCAATGGCATTCCTTCTTGTCTTTGCTCAGCTTCATCTCTCGTGCTGTACGCTGCGCACGCCGCAAGAGAAAGACAAACGATCCTAAACGGACCCAAGCTCAGCTACTAGAGTCAAGCTGCTTGCTATCTATATGAGTGCACAGTATACGTGCTATAGAGATTCGCACGTGTGTGTCAACGATTTTGGATTATGCTTTTAAATATTTAACTCGCGTGGTCTGCTTTTTGTCTTGCCCGTAGTTAGATGCTCCCTTCTGTCGTCTAATGCGCTACAAATATACAATTAAGTAATATGGCCAATCTGCCATGTTACAAGCTGTGTAACTGTGAAGTTGGATAAACGTTGAATATAAATAAATGGACTTTATGTGTCTATTTATCAGATAATTGCATTAATTATGAATCATAAAAATCTTATGATTGTTTAAGAAAGTGCATTACCAGGTTTTTAGCATACATTTATTGTAATTGAAGTGAAAAGAGTTTTAAAGATTTTTATGGATGTACGTAGAAGTGATAAATATGTTTTATGGGGATTTCGACTTATGTAAGCTGAAAAAATATAGCATATGAATATCTTCAAAACTATTAAGCGTTCGGGTCTAAAACTGCACAAACTTTCATTCAGTATGAAAAGGACAAGATCTGTGCAGTTTCATCAAAATCAATCACCTGCAGTCCTGGACCTTCCCTAGTAAGATACAAAAAGACATGAGTTTAGTCATGCATCAATGACAATGAGAATAAACAAATTTAATATTGATATATACTAATGTCTATGATATGCTAATTTTCATTATTTGTTCAAATTGCTCCCAATTTTTTATACATGATTACATTTAATTATTGCTGTCACATTATTAGATTAATTCAAATTGAAATGAAAGTCAATTTTTACTAAATGAGAATATTATTCACCAATGTGAATATAATAAAGTACACTAAAGAATACAACAAGAATTAAAATCAATCATTTTCCGAAACTGAATTTAATAATATAGATCAGTAGGTAATTCCAGTTTAACAAATCTCAAGAATTAAAATTCAAGTCCAATAGAAAATGTCTATGTGCAATGCAAATTATTTTCTAGCTCTGTAGAGTCTATTCAAGTAAATAATAATGAATAATTATTATATATTTATGCTTTTATAGTTATAAAAAAGCATGAATATATAATAATTATTCATTAATATTTAAAGTATTATATTTTATAGTATATGAATGACTAAACTCATGTCTCTTTGTGTATGTTCGAAAAATTATTTTTTCAACAATAAAAAACAATAACCTAATATCAATCAGTTTATGAAACCCTTTGAGAACTGAGTACAAAAAAACTTGAGCTTTATTGGAATTAAGGGTTGGTTGGACGTGGAAGTTTATTTATGAGGGTAAATCAAATAAAGTACTTAAATATTTAACAAATATTTTTACTGTGGTAAATAAGTAACAAAATATTAAATATTGAACAGGGTGAAGGACAGTATGAAATTCCCCATAGAGCATTGTACTATATGTAAATGTGGCTGTGTGTATATAAGTGTATATGTGTGTGTGTGCGTTTCTGGTGGATAACTTCGCAGTGATTGCCACCGCGTGCTGTCGCATAAGCGAGCTGCACGCCTCAACAAATCAAAAAAATAAGAGACTCTTATCACCAAGAAACAATATCTCGCTTCTCCAATAGACCCACTGGTCGATCCGTCCGGACGTTATGATGCACTAGAGCAGTGCTATACTGATGCCGTGACAATCTGCGTTATCGCTAAATTGTTACAATCAAATCTCCCCTGAGATGATGTCTCACACGAAAATAAATTTTGGACACAATTATTTATTACGCGATTCACGAAAGGCGGTTGGCCAACCGTTAGACTAATAGATGTTTTCGTGTGGAAAGGCACGAGGCTACTGACTCCGAGAGCCGTCCAGAGACGCAAACTCCAACTCTCTCCTTACTCCCGGTGCACGGAAAAAGAAAAACCGACGCGAGCGCTGACTGGACACGCGAGAGAGAAAAAAGAAAAAGAGAAAAACTAAAATGCGCGCCAAAACATAAAAAGCGCGCGAAAGAAATTTTTGGACTTTCAACGAAACACACTCCCCCCGCTGCGAGTAACAAGTGAGCTGAATTATTTCTGTGTCGTGGTGTCTATGTATAAATCTTACTATGAATAATTTGATTATGTCTCAATCGGTAGGGGATAAACAGATATGAGATTTCTCATGAAAATGCCTCAAGATGTCTTAACTTTGACAACTCGTTTTATTCCATCCCTTCCCGGACACACCTTGACTATCACACCTAATTCCCAGACCATGCTAGGTTTGTCCTTATCGATTAGGATAACGATAGACCCTTCTTTAATATTATACCATTTCTGTCTCTTTTGAAGTTCACTCAAGTATTTGAGTTGCCATCGCTTCCAAAAATGTTGTCGAACCTGAGTGATGTATCTCCAGGATGAAAGGCAGTTTTCTGGGACAGAAATAAGATTACCTTCTGGTAGCGCCGTGAGTTTACGACCAATTACAATATCAGCTGGAGTTAAAGCAATGGGATCGTTAGGATCTGTGGAAATAGATGGGTCTCGAGTTAAGGATAGCTTTGATTTCTATAGTTAATGTATTCAATTCTTCAAAACTTAACAACTTTGTACCTATTACGCGCTTAAGATGACGTTCAAACGACTTAACTGCTGCTTCCCAGATACCACCAAAGTAAGGAGATGCAGGTGGGTTAAAATGCCAACGAATATTTCTTTTGGTAGAAGAGGTCTCAACTTCAGCCTAAAATTGATTCGAACCAAACAGATGGTATAACTCATTTTTTGCACCTACAAAATTTAACCCATCATCCGAATACATGCGATACGGGATTCCCCGACGACCTATGAAACGTCTAAACTCTCCCAAAAAACCTGCCTTAGTCATTTCACTCACTATCTCTATGTGAACGAATTTCGTTACAAAACAAATGAATACGCATCCGTAAACCTTTACATTATTGCGATTTCTAAATCGTTTTTCCTTGATGTACATTGAGCCAAAGTAATCGACTCCTGTGTGTTCGAAGGGATTCGCTACTCGTACTCGGGGAGTGGGCAAATTTGCCATCTTGTATTGTATGGGAACGGGACGATGCCTAATACACCGAACACATTTTCGTACGATTTTCCGAACTTGATTTTTGCCATCTAGCCAGAAACGATGGCGGATCGTGAAGAGCGTGCTTTAAGTACCTGCATGATACGCAAATTTGTGTGTTTCTCGAATAATGAGATCAGTTACGTGATGATAAGACGGCAAGAGAATTGGAAATTTCTAGTCTACCAATAAATCAGCGTTTTTTAAACGACCACCTACACAAATCAAATCATGATCGTCTAAAAATGGATCAAGTGAAGCTATTTTAGGACTCTTTATTTTGTTTTTTTTGGACAACGCTTCTATCTCCGTGTTAAATTGTTCTCTCTGAATCATGCGCAAAATACTTCGTTCGGCTTCAAGTTTTTCGTCTACGTCGATTTTACCCCAGAATAAATTAGAAGGTCGCCAGCGTAAACAATAAGCAACTGAGTGGATTAAAGTTTTGTATGACGAAAAATCCTTAAATGAGATACATTCAGTGGTTGTAAGATGCACGTTTCTTTTTAAACCTGGAAGGTTGGAAGTAGTAGGAAGATCGATTTTGGGTCAGAAGCTTTCATCTTTATTGAGCCGCATAGGACCGGAAAACCACATTTGATTATGACAGAACTCCGTGGGAAACTGTCCACGTGATAGTGCATCAGCTGGATTGTCTTTCGTTCTGACATGTCTCTACTCTACATTTGCTACTGAATTTTGAATTTCTCGAATACGATTCGATTCAAAAACGTTTAAAAACCTGCAGTGATTTTTTAAGCCATTGTGAAACTATAGTGGAATCCGACCAAAACACGAGGCGCGCATCTGAATGATTTAGCGCTGAACATGCTTCCTTGTACAGTCGAGCAAGAGTCAAGGCGCCACATAATTCTAGGCGCGGAATCGTAATTTCTTTGATTGGAGCGACTCGAGATTTTGAACAAGCAAGACGCACAAGTATTTTCCCAGAAAAATCGACCGAACGAACATAAAGACAAGTGCCATATTTATTTTTGCTTGCATCATAAAACCCATACATCTCTACAATTTTCGGTTTCTCGAGATGTAGTTGTCGATATATACCGAATAGCTACCTCTGGCATAGCAATAAGTTGTTCTATGAAAGCGGACCACCTTGAACTTATCGCTTGCGAAACTGAATTATCCCATCCCACCCGTAATCGCCAACAATCCTGCATAATGACCTTAGCACTGAAGACAATCGGACCAAGCAAGCCTAAAGGATCGAAAATTTTAGCGACTTTAGAAAGAATTATTCGCTTAGTAAATCTAATTCCATCGATTTTTTTGCAGTATAGATGAATTTATTAAGATTCGAATTCCACGCAACACCGAGTGTTTTCGAAACAGCATCCTCAATTGTTATCATCTCAGAGCTGAATACCTTCTCATCTATATTATCTAGTACGTGCCGATGATTGGAGACCCATTGACGAATATTAAATCGACGACATTTTAATAACTCAATAACTTGATCGCGAATTTTTAAAACTTCTTCTAATGATTCGGCTCCCGTGAGCAAATCGTCAACATAAAGATCGCGTTTCAGAATTTCACTTGCTCGGGGGAATTTGTTCGCTTCGTTAGTTGCAAGCTGATACAGCATGCGAATCGCAAGAAAAGGAGCTGAAGATACTCCGAATGTCACGGTATGTAAACTAAAAACTCGTATATTACCTTCATGGTACCAAAAAATACGTTGATATTTGTGATCATCGGGATATACACGTATTTGACGATACATCTTTTCGATGTCTGCGGTCAAAACATATTTATGTGTGCGAAACCTGAGCAAATGCTCAAAAAGCTTGTTTTGAATAGTAGGACCTACCATCAACGCATTATTTAGAGAGATACCATTGCTAGTTTTGGCCGGTGCGTCAAAGACTACACGAACCTTAGTAGTTGCGCTGGAGGTCTTTGTTACAGCATGGTGCGGTATGTAATGCCCAGAAGAAATTTCATTTGAAACTAGAGACATATGACCTAAATCAATGTATTCTTGCATGATCTTATAATATTTCGTCTTGAGCTGTGGGTGTGCATCTTATTTTCTTTGTAAGGAATGAAATCTGCGAAGAGTTCGCGCACGAGAGTCTCCTAATTCTTCGTTGTTGCTGCGAAAAGGCAGACGCACCACATGTCGACCATCCGCTTCACGCTTAACGTGTCTAGCATAATGCTGTTCACACAAGCGGTCTTCAGAAGACACGATTGCTTCCACACCTACCTCTTCTATAGCCCAAAATCGTTCTATTTGCCGACTCAAATTAGTCAAATGGCAAGAAACTAACCGTGATTTACTATTACTTTCGAGATCACCAACAACTACCCAACCTAGTTTAGTTTTTTGCAAGAACAAATCGGAGTCATCAGGAGTTAATTTGATTTGACCAGACTGAAGTAATGATACAGTGGTACCAGCGCTAATCAAAATATCTACAGGTCTCGGGATATAGAAGTTTGGGTCAGCTAGAGATAAGTTAGATGGAATATCGATATGTGCACGTGGGAAAATTTCACTAGGCTCAAAATCAGTGATTTTTTCAAGAACCAAGCAGTAAAGTGATTTCTCAAAATCATTTACAGTGGACTGTATACAAATTTTTATTCTGCCTCTTGCTGTCGTGCTTAATTCGTTTACTGCACCGACCCGAGTCGAGTACGATTTAATAGGTAGTCTGAGCTTACTTGCAAGTTCAGTTGTAATCAAGTGAGTCGTTGCGCAGGTGTCGAGAAGAGCTCGCGCCTCAACAAATCTATTTTTTACATCTTGAATGCGTATGATGGTGCTCATCATCAAAAATGGTCGCACCTAAGAAGAAATTTTTAAAACGCTTGACAATAGTCATGGAATCGGTTGAGAGTTTGTATTTCCCGCACTTGCTTGAGCATTGCCGTTTGTTGACGGTATTGTGAATGTGCTTCTAAGATGAGTTGAGTGTAGCAGGAAATGATGAGATCGACCGCAATGTTTGCAATAAGAAAGGCTGCATTTACCAGGATGTTTTTTAAGACAATTATGACACAAACCCTTAGCCTTAACTATTCCCCACCGCTGAGAAAGTGGCAATTTTTCAAAGGCTGTATACTTGAAAAGAGGACGACCCTGAGAACAATGATAGCATGAGATTTGCATGTTAGTCACAAAAAGACGCTCTTCATTTTCAATTTTACGTGATTTTGACGGCTGGATCGTTTGAATCTTACGACGTTTATCACCTAGCTAAGTTTTAGAATTGATGGGAATTTCCTCTAAAGAATGCATGCGAAATACGATCTTGTTAATAAACGAATAAAATTCGTCTAATGAAGGCATTTCGTCTAACTTCAGAGTTTTTTCCCATTTCTCGTGAGTCGAAGAAGGTAACGCGCGTCCGAGTAGACGAATAATGAGACACGGCTCTGGTTCAACACCAAGTTGTTTTAAAGAAGTCAAATTTTGCCTAACAGTATCAACCATCTGTGAAAGATTTCTAGGGATTGCTGAGATCAGTTTAGGCATTTCGATTATAGCGTCGAGATGCTTTGAAATAAGGATTCTTTTCCTTTCGAAGGATTCTCTTAAAAGAGTCCAAGCAGCCTGATAACTCTCGGTACTTGTAGGCAAATGAGCAATTTTATTAGCTGCTTCATCACGCAAGCAGCTTTCTAGATACTGAAATTTAACATCATCGATATCCTCACGTTTATCAACCATGCTCTTAAATTTGTTTGAAAATCAAATCCAATCATTATGATCGCCGCTAAACACAGGCAATTTTGCTATTGGAAGTTTAAGTAATTTTTGCCTTTCAATGAAAGTCGAATTTCCTGCAGAACCATTAAATTGCGAAGCTTCTGAAAACATTATATTCTCTACCTGTGTTGCAACTGTATAAAAGTCGTTCTGAATCTCCTCCAATAAAGATACTCCTATATTTGTTGGATCTAACAAGACTAATTCATCATGCGATTCCTCATATGCATGTAACAATGTGGTTAAACTTGTCAAACGCAATTTAGCGGTAACCGTGTTTACCAAAGGTTCGGCAAGAAAAGCTATCAGCGCGGTTGATTGGGTCTGAAAAGTGGTGCGCTTTTGCGCTATAAAATTGATACGTTGATCTTTAGTTGAAGGAGCCATTTTCACGAATTTTTAATAGAACAAGGTCCAAAGAAAGTCAAATCGATCGTAGTCAACCATAAATTTATGAACTAAGATGTATCCGAATAGAGATAAAGTCAAAACTCAAACTAACTTTAATTAAAAAAAAGGAAGAACAACAGAAGAAAAATAAAAGAAAATGAGCTAACAAAAATCCGGCTAACAAGTAATAAAAAACAATATTCGAAAAAGAAGCAGGTAAATCCAATAATCAGACCAAGCTAAACTGAAACACAAAAATTGAGTTTAGCTTTAAGTCAATTTCAAAGTAAGTGGTATTTGATCTACTCGTTGTAGATCTAATAAAAGAAGATCAACTTTAATGTGAGCCACACTCAAAAGTGATAACTCAAATAAATTAACGAAATGACAATGAAAGGACCATGTAGATATAGACAATGTGTCAGTTGGTGAATCGAAGAGAAGCGAAAATTCATATAGTTGACATAAAAAATAATATGTGAAATTACTTATCTTTTCCTGATAAAAAATGCTCCTCTGCTTGACTTATTGTGTGACAGTCGACGGTGTCCGAAAACGATGTCCGTTGGATCGCAAATGTAAATGTGTGTTAAAGTGTGTGTTAAAGTGTTCCGAATGATCTGTTTCGTTTCGGCTTAGAATGTAGAGTGAATAAATTAATTAATTGTGCTTCACCTCACAAAATGTATGTTCGAAAAATTATTTTTTTAACAATAAAAAACAATAACCTAATATCAATCAGTTTATGAAACCCTTTGAGAACTGAGTACAAAAAAAATTGAGCTTTATTGAAATTAAGGGTTGGTTGGACGTGGAAGTTTATTTATGAGGGTAAATCAAATAAAGTACTTAAATATGTAACAAATATTTTTATTGTGGTAAATAAGTAACAAAATATTAAATATTGAACAGGGTGAAGCACAATATGAAATTCCCCATAAAGCATTGTAATATATGTAGATGTGGCTGTGTGTATATAAGTGTATATGTGTGTGTGTGTGTTTCTGGTGGATAACTTCGCTGTGATTGCCACCACGTGCTGCCGCATAAGCGAGCTGCACGCCATAACAAATAAAAAAATAAGAGACTCTTATGACCGAGAAACAATATCTCGCTTCTCCAATAGACCCACTGGTCGATCCATCCAGACGTTATGATGCACTAGAGCAGTGCTATACTGATGCCGTGACAATCTGCGTTATCGCTAAGTTGTCACGATCAAATCTCCCCTGAGATGATGTCTCACACAAAAATAAATTTTGGACACAATTATTTATTACGCGATTCGCGAAAGGCAGTTGGCCAACCGTTAGACTAATAGATGTTTTCGTGTGGAAAGGCACGAGGCTACTGACTCCGAGAGCCGTCCAGAGACGCGAACTCCAACATTCTCCCCACTCCCTGCGCACAAAAAAAGAGAAACCGACGCGAGCGCCAACTGGACGCGCGAGAGAGAAAAAAGAAAAAGAGAAAAACTAAAATGCGCGCCAAAACATTAAAGGTGCACAAAAGGAATTTTTGGACTTCCAACGAAACACTTTGTATCTCACTAGGAGAGGTTTAGGACTTCAGTTCGATTAACTACACAGATCTTTTCTTTTTCGTACTACATTAAAGTTTGTGCAGTTTGAGACCCTAATGCTCAGTAATTTCAAAGATATTCATATACCATATTTTTTCAGCTTATAAGAGCCGAAATCCCAGTGAAACATATTTATTACTCTGCGTGCATCTATAATAATCTTCAAAATTATTTTCACTTTAATTACAACAAATGCATACTAAAAACCTGAAAATCATTTTGCAAATTATTTCGAAATAATTTCAAGTTTTAAACTAAACATATTTAGCTAAAAATCACATTTTCATCATTTTTAATTATATTTAAAATTTTCAAAAGGTATTGACCTCCTGCACCACTCTGAAATTTGTAAGCTATATTTATACATATATAACCTTATTTGATGAATTTTTTGGACATGGTATTATGGTTTGAAATCTTGTAAAAAGGTATTTTAATGTTTTGAATGAGTTTAGCTTAACGAATGGCTACATTAGCACTTTTAAATCAATTATTTCTCAAAATTTTAAATATTTTGTAGAAAAGAGTTTTTAAGTAATGAATTCCTAAAACGCAACTCAACTGAGGAATTTGAACCTAAAATTAGTCAAAAATGTCAAAAATATCGTTTTAGCCCCGTGTTAAAGCCTTGTAGCCATAAAAATATGTACTAAACAAATCCAAAAAAATTCTGAGTGGTCTATAATACGGAAAAAAACGATTTCATCAATTTTTAGCAAAAATTTTCGTTTTTCGATTTGATAGAGAATGAACGGTATATATATATACTAAGGGGGTACCCCCCTGCTCGCACTGCTCGCCAACCCCCAGTTGTGCTATAAATATAATTATATATTAAACATTTAAATCATTTTTAAATTTTTAAATTATTTTTTTTTTAGTTTCGTTGATAATTTAGTATATTATTTGATATATCGTAATGATTTTGAGTTTTATAAGTTTTATAGGATTATTTTGTTATAATTCCTTTTTTATATCTTTTTTCTCATTTTAAACATTTTATGAGATATATCAAAAATTCATACTAAAATTTATAAATTTATTATGATATTGTAAATGAAATTATTACATGATCATTATATCATATTTTATTTAAAATTTAGTTATTTATATAACAAATAAATAAATAAAATAATTTTAAATTATTTTATACTTACTTATATTACATTTACCTGTATAAAAGTTATGAATATGTTTTTTTTTATTTATTGTTGTTAGTAGTTAAATTATTTATTTATTAAAATTTCGATTTATAAATTTTAAATAATCATAACTTTTAAATATTTTAGTTAATTGTTAAATATTTTATTTTTTTTTTATTTTTAATAATATTGATAATGTTTAAAAATTTTTTTTAAATTTATTATTATATATTGAAATATTTATGATTTATTTTAATTTTTCATATTTTATTAATAATGTTAGCTAATCTTAATAAATATTTAGAATAAATTTCATGACTTTGATTAAAGTAATATTCTGCTATTGGTTCGCGTATTATTTTTTTAATATTTCTTTCTAAACTATGTTAGGTACAATATCTCTGTTTTTCGATTCATTTTGAATATATATTTTATTTACATTTTTACAACGTGAAAGAGTTATTTGTGCTTCTATGTTATATTTGAATAATTTAGTTATTTTTAATCGCGTTTCATTACATAATCCATTTTTATACTTAAATTTCGAATTAACATAATTATGGTATTTACTTTTAATTTCAGTTCGTGTGGAGGTAATCCTTCTCTTATGTTATTTAACATTTCTATTGAATAATTCAAATGAATATTATCATCCGTTTGATCTACACCTTTGTAAAACAAATATAAATAGTTATTAATCTTGAAAGTTATATAAATTTAAACATAAATATTAATATCAATTAATTTTAAAAGTTGTATAAATCAATACTATTAAAGGTTTATAATGTAAGGTGGTGTGGAAATCTGAATCCTCAACACTATATGCTTATTTTTATTTTAATACAATAAAATATTTATAATATGAACAAATTATTAAAAATCATTATGTTTTCAACAAATGAATTAATTATAGTGTTGAGGAATTGTAATAGAATTAATTTAAATTTATATTTATTAATTTCAGATAAACTATGTAAAAAATGGTAATAAGATATCTGATGAAGCACATGTTTTTCATTTTAAATATAATAAATTGTAATTTTATGCAACTACTTTCGAGTTTTCAACAAAAAAAAAATTAAAATTTTTATATTTTTATGTAATATTATACTTAAAATATAATAAAAAATATAAAACTATATTATGCAATATTTGATGGTTCTAAAAGGTTATTGGGAGGATTGTGGGGGGCTGTGGGGGGATTGTGGGGGGCAAGAGGGGGTTAGTGGGGGTCTATGGAGGATGTGGGGGGACGTGGGGGGGGGTAATGATCGATAACATAAAATAACGTAAATTTACGTTATTTAATTAATAAAAATCATGTGGGGGGCTGTGGGGGCGTGGGAGGCGTGGGGGGGGGCACTGACTGAATTTTTGGTTCATATAACTATATAATATAGGGAGATATATATATATACTATATATATATATATATATATATATATATATATATATATATATATATATATATATGCTAGGGACAAGCGCGCCAGTATATGAATCTGGCTCCGAATAAACTCCTTTATTTTTCACGAGATTTCTTGATTTATTTATCATATACTCGCTTATATTCGGGAATAGTGAGCAAATTTTTATTTTGCTTAATTTTGAAGGTAGTAGAGTTAGAAGTTTTATTTTCTCCGAAACAGAAGAACATTTTTCTAAAGACGATTTAAAATTTTCTACAAATTCGTTCCAATAGTTTTCAGTCGAACTTTTGTCCAATTCTATTGATTCAACTGAAATGCCATACGCATCTTCTAATTTACTTCCGACAGTAGCAGCAAAAGCTGAAATTTAAGATTTTTTCTTTTTAGATACGTAATTTTCTGTTAAATTTTTAGGTATTGCAGTTTTTCTTTTTAGCGGCGAGACGCATTAAGGTAAAATTTTATTAATACTCTCGTTTAATTCCTGTATTCGTTCGGGTGTCTTGGGGATAAAATCATCATTTTTTCCGCTAAAAAGTTCAGTGATTTCATTTTCAGATGTAGATTCAAGATCACTTAAAATCATTTTTGATATGCGTTCATGACAATTTTTGCATACATTAGTAAAGGGCAGTATCTTTAAATCTGGATAAAGCTGTGCCTAATTGATGGCCAAATCTTCCAACGGTCTAAAACGTAAATTTCTGCTTTTATAAACTACCTTCTTATGCATTTGAAAAAAATCGGGACATCGAATTCTTGTAGAAGAGTGAATTTCGGACATCGTAATTGCAGAGTTCTGTTTACTTTTTCACAAGTCCGAAAAATACCTTTCAAAGCAGACGTAAGAATAACTAGCTTGTATATAACAATTTTAATATGCTGTTTTGGTTGCGCGAGGTATTTGTCCGCGAATGAGCCTCCTATTGTCTGTACATCGAAACATACATAATATAGATATACACGAATAGAATTATTATTTTCCATTTTTAATATTTATTTTTATATTACGAATTTTATATATATATATATATATATATATATATATATATATATATATATATATATATATATATATATATATATATATATATATATATATATATATTGATGATATATACATACATACAAAGGTAAACAAATAATGAGCGAAGCATGCGACAGCGTTGGAATGAACATTGCTTAAGGCTTTCGAACGTAAATACAAAAATTTTTCACCAATAAATTTTTTTTCTCGTTTCAAACAAATAAGTACGGGATCAACCAAGTACCATTATATAGGTAATTTGGTCTTCTATGAGCACAAAAAATTTCAGCAAAAAAAAATGGGTTTTTCGAGATGTGCATAAAAAGTGCATTTTTTGGTAAAATGCACATATCTTAGTCATTTTTTAGTCTTTTTTGAAATTTCTTGCACTGAATTAAAGAGGGCTTAAACATAATAAAACAAAATAAGGTTTACCAAAATTCATTGAAAATTGGTAAAATGATAGCCCTCTAAAGTTATTCTCAACATTTTCAGCTTTAACATTTAGTTTTTGTATGCAATTTTCAAAAGTGCATATCTGATGCAATTTTGATATTTCAGCAAAATAAAAAAAAAAGGTATACTCTTTATTTTTAGGGTAGAATAACATACTCCATTAGCGCAGTAATTAGTGACTCGAGTGTATACTGACTGTTCGATTTGAAATGGAATCAGCCATAAATTAGTCAATCTTAAAATGAAAAAGAATTGCCTCAACTTATGAATTTTGATATTAAAGTTTCGTACTAAATTAAATTTTTATAGTTTTATAAGAAAGGATTAATTAAAGTTGCGATATGCATAAAAATTGTTTAAATACAAATCATATCATGATGAATTAAGAATTTATTTTACTAAATTGCATTTAAATCAATGAAAAAAAAAACAAAATTCATTCTTTTTATTCACGTGTTTCAATCATGAACCATGAAATAATCGCAAACAGTATTTGACGTTTACTAAAACTAATAAATGCACAGAGAAAGGAAAGTACTGTTGAAATAAGTACTAAATCTAGTATATCTAATTTATGTAGTAAGGTATTTGAAAAAAAAGTAACGATATGATTTCAATGAGTACTATAGCTTGAATTTAAGAGACTAATGTTGGTACTATTATATTATGAAGCGAAAGTATAAATTTTTTATGCTCACTAGGAGAGTGTCACACCTCCGGATCACGGATTTTGCTCAAACTTTGGGATAAGTTTTCAGATGATAAAATATGGAGAAAGCTAAAGTTATGGTCACAAATACTCAATATTTCCCTAGTTACAGGCTATTAAAGAAAATCACTAAAAAAGTTACTAGATTTTTAAACGCATATAGTTTTTTAGCATTGATAGCTACAAGCTTGAAACTGTTTTTAAATGAAAGCTGAGCTCAAATCCTTTCGAATTAGTAGTTATAGCATGTCAAAATATTATTTTTTCCCAAAGTTAGAGCATGATAAACATTGGACCTGATTTTTCTTTTAAAAACATTAATTAATAGTAAAAGCTGAAATTAGGTCCAATCCTTATTACGCTCTAACTTTGGGGAAAAATAATATTTTGATATGCTGTAACTACTGTTTTAAAAGGATTTGAGCTCAGCTTTAATTTTAAAAAGGTTTCAAGCTTCTAGCTATTAATGCTAAAGAGCTATTTGCGTTTAAAAATCTAGTAACTTTTTTAGTGATTTTCTTTAATTGCCTGTAACTAGGGAAATATTGAGTGTTTGTGACCATAACTTGAACTTTCTCCATATTTTATCATCTGAAAACTTATCCCGAAGTTTGAGCAAAATCCGTGATCCGGAGGTGTGACACTCTCCTAGTGAGTCCTATTTTCTTTAGGCCTTATTTTTTTTTGGGCCAATATTTTTTTGAAGCTTATATTTTTTTGGATCTTGTATTTTCCTGGGCTCTATATTTCCTTGGTCTCTATATTTTTCTGGGCATTATATTTTTCGGGCCCTTTTTTACTGACTAGGAGAGTGTCACACCTCCGGATCACGGATTTTGCTCAAACTTCGGGATAAGTTTTCAGATGATAAAATATGGAGAAAGCTAAAGCTATGGTCACAAACACTTAATGTTTCCCTAGTTATAGGCAATTATAGAAAATCACTAAAAAAGTCACTAGATTTTTAACTGCATATAGTTCTTTACCATTGATAGCTAGAAGCTTGAGCTCAAATCCTTTCGAAAAAGTAGTGACAGCATATCAAAATATCATTTATTCCCAAAGTTAGAGCGTAATAAGGATTGAACCTGAATTTTCTTTTTAAAACATTAATTAATAATAAAAGCTGAAATTAGGTCCAATCCTTATTACGCTCTAACTTTGGGAATAAATGATATTTTGATATGCTGTCACTACTTTTTCGAAAGGATTTGAGCTCAATGGTATCAATGGTAAAGAACTATATGCGTTTGAAAATCTAGTAACTTTTTTAGTGATTTTCTTTAATAGCCTGTAACTAGGGAAATATTGAGTATTTGTGACCATAACTTTAGCTTTCTCCATATTTTATCATCTGAAAACTTATCCCGAAGTTTGAGCAAAATCCGTGATCCAGAGGTGTGACACTCTCCAAGTGAGTCCTATTTTTTTTAGGCCTTATTTTTTTTGGGCCAATATTTTTTTGTTTCTTATATTTTCTTGGGCTCTATATTTTTTGGGTCCAATATTTTTTTGATTCTTATATTTTTTTGGGCCCAATATTTTTCTAATTCTTATATTTTCTTGGGCTCTATATTTTTCTGGGACCAATATTTGGTTGATTCTTATATTTCCTTGGGCCCTATATTTTTGTGGGCCGAATATTTTTTTGATTTTCATATTTTTTTAGGCTCTATATTTTTTGGGCCGAATATTTTTTTGATTCTCATATTTTCTTGGGCTCTATTTTTTTGGGCCCAATATTTTTTATTCTAATATTTATTTTGGGCCCATTACTTTTTTTATTCTTATATTTTCTTGGGCTCTATTTTTTTTGGGCCCAATATTTTTTTGATTTCTATATTTTCTTGTGTCCTATATTTTTCTACGTAGCGTTTCATTCAAGCCTGTATACTTTCACATTGGATTCTACTTTTGGATTGAATTCAGTGGAGCGTATTTCTCATAATGTTCTATACAGGCTGCGCTTTTGACGCTTTTTTTTGAAATGCAATATGTTTGTGCGTCTCACCTTGGCATTAGGCATTACAAATCTAATAACGCATCCCCATATGCAGCCGATTCAACAGTGCATCCCCATATGCAGTTGATTTAACAGATTATCCCAATATGCAACCAATTAAACAGTGCACCCCCATATCCAGTCGATACAACAGCGCATTCCCTTATGCAACCGATTTAACAGCGTATTTCTATATGCAGCCGATTCAACAGTGCATTCTCCTATGCAGTCGATTTAACAGCGCATCTCCATATGCAGCTGATTAAACAGCGCATCATCTTATGCAGCTGAATCAACATCATAACAAACTATTGATTTTGATGGCGTTAGTTGATATATATTTTAGTAAATGTTATATAGTTTAGTAAATATATATTTTAGTAAATATTATTTTTCTTATTAAATATTAAAGTTCAACTATTGCACAGTCTAAAACATAAATATATACAATACCTCTCCACGTATTCTTTACAATATCTCTTCATAAACAATGTTTTTTGGATAAATTGGGTTCTGTACATTTTTATTTTCTCCGTTGACAAAAGCGTTTTCGCCTAAAAATAATTTCAAATTATTTTTATATTTTGTCCTTGAAAGAGCAACATATAATTTTCCGTGACTGAAAACTGATGACGGCAAATAGACACCAACTTTTTCATAAGATTGTTCTTGAGATTAATTCATAGTTATCGCAAAACCTAATCTAATAGGAAACTGTTTTCGTTGTTGAAAGGAATTTGTTCCGTAGATGGAGATAAACTTATTTTTTAAATGAAAACTAATTTACTTTTGTTTTGTCCAGCTGCTGATTTCGCTTGAATGGAATATTTGAGCAATTTTTTTACCATTAACTTTGTTCCATTACTAAGTCCCTCATTATTATTTAAATTTCTGAAAAGTATTATGATAGCCCCCACTTTTAAATGTAATTTACGTGGTGGAAGTCCATTAGGAGGTAACTTATTTAAAAATTCTGTAGGTAACATAATATCTAAATTTTCTTTGTTATTATCTTCAGTTGTATCAATATTTAAATATTCAACATGTTTTCTTTCCATTAAGTTCAAAACATTATTATTGATTTCAGTAACATCATTATTTTTAGAAGCCAAAATAACTTTCTCCGTTAGATTCGCATTGTTTTTTTTTATTGCTTTTCCGAATATTTCTTCGACAAGATTTTCTTTGATGATAAAATTATCTGTTATAGCACTTAGTTCATTATCATCTTCGAAAACATTGCGGCGTTTTCCTTCTTCGATATCTAATAACTATTATTAAAAATTATAATCATTATCCGAAACTCGCAGATTTTCATTTAACTTCGTTTGCTTGAAATTCTGCCAGAATAAACTAAATTTAACTGAATTTGCAATAAGGTTCATACGGCTTCCATGACGAATAATTGGTAATGTTCGCCTGAATTCTCCAGATAAAATTACAGTTTAACCACCAAAGGGTTAGTTTACATCGCATAAATCGTGAAAAAGACGATCAACTGTTTCAAAAGCAAATTTTGAAGTCATGGATATTTCATCCCAAATAATTATTTGTGTTTCCTTTCATTGTTTGCCTTTTGCAGAATTGGGCTTAACATTAAAAGTTGTACAATCTGTTATATTTAACGGTAGTTCAAATGTTGGATTTACTGTTTTTCCATCGAGTAATAAATTCGCTGTTATACCTGTTCAATCCACACATAAATCGACGTCCCGTACGAAAAAAAGCACGACTCAGGCTTTTACGAAAATAAGCACAGTTCAAAGAGTTTTAACGAAAAGTAGCACCGTTCGTGTTTCCCTTACGAAAAAAAGCACGGTTCACAGGGTTTGACGAAGATTAGCACGAATGGTGAAAATTTAACGAAAAAAAGCACGGTTCGCTGAGTTTCAACGAAAACTAGCACAGTTCATGGAGCTCCGACGAAAAAAAGCACGGTTCGCTAAGTTTCAACGAAAAGTAGCACGACTCATGGAGCTCCAACGAAAAAAAGCACGACACGTTAGACTCGGACGAAAAGTAACACAATTCGCGAAACACTGACGAATACTAGCACAACTCGATATGCAATATTACAATTTGTACCTTATTAAAAACTTGATTATCTTAACTCTTAACAAATAGTTAATTAATAAAATATAATGAGAAGGGGTTTATTTTTATTTTTCTTATGAATTGTTTCAATATTTTCAATATGTTTTAATTAAATTATTTGCTCAGTGGTTTTCGATTCGTTTGATTAGAAAGTTGCCGCTTTCCGGCCGGAGTGCAAAAAATTCATTTTATACACATGTTAAAGCACAGCAATTTCGAAACTCAGTTGTTTCATTGTTTTTATATAAATACAATTGCTTACCGAAAATTCAATTACAAATAATTTCCTTAAAAGTTTAAAGCTATAATACGATTCATCACATAAAATAAAAAAAATTGTTGTGATATATTAAATAATATAATATTTTTTAAACCTTCGTTGTTTTAAAAAATTCTTTTTAACAAATAATTTGGTATTTACTAAAAAATATGGATGGATTCATTCGTATCATAATTATCAATGCAAAAACATTTATTTCAGGAAGAGCTTTTGGACAAAAATTAAGAAACACGTGTAGTTTTAAAATAACAGAAAGCGGAAAAAATATTAAAAGTATTTTATTCCAAGTTCATTTATTAAAAAGCAAGGTTTGTAATCTGTGAATTTTATGAGCTATAACTTTGATTATTGTATCGAATACATATTAATATTTTTCAAAGAATTTTCGTGAATTTTTTGTTGCTAATTTAAACGAAATTTATGTACTTTTCTCTCAGTACTCACTTCTGATGAGAATTTTATGTTTTTATATTTACCTCAACTCAACTCAAAACTGAATATTGAGAATTTTTTTAAATTAAAAACTAAATTTTGGTACTAATCAGACTTTATAATGACCTTTTTTTAGAAACCTAACTGAGGTCATGTATTGCTTTTAAAAATAAAAAACAAGTTTGGCTTATATTTTTTATAAAAAATTTGTCTTGACTCAAATCAAGACTGCGTGAGTTTTTATATTAATGATATTTTATTAGATTTTTCGATAAGTTCGATTCGGAAGAAAAGATAAACATAAAAAAAAATTTTTAAATACAGTCATTTGCTAGATTAGATCAAAGTTATAGCTTATTAAATTCACAGATTACAAAACTTCTTTTTATACCACTCTAACCTCAAAATCAGAACTTCAATATGATTATTCGGCTCTCGTGGTATAAAGTATTATTTGAAACTGGTGTGTAACGTGATTTTTACCTTCCACACCCGTTTCGAAAAGTAAAATGAACTTGGAATAAAATACTTTTAATATTTTTTCCGCTTTCTGTTATTTTACAACTAAACGTGTTTTTTAATTTTTGTCCAAAAGCTCTTTCTGAATAAAATGTTTTCGCATTGATAACTATGATACGAATAAATTCATCCATATTTTTTACTAAATACCGAATTATTTGTTAAAAAGTATTTTTTAAAACAACGAAGGTTTAAAAAATATAATATTATTTTATATCACAACAATTTTTTTTATTTTATGTGATGAAACGTATTACAGCTTTACCCTGTTGAAAAAAACCATATGGTTTAACCATGTGGTCATCATGTCCATGTGGTCATTTATGAAAAATTACTTTTGCCTCGCAAATTCAGAGGGCGAAAAGTTCTTTACTTTCGCCAAATTTAATTTCTCTAAAATTAAGGGGGCGAAAAGTACTTTACTCCCCAGAGTCAAATTTCTCTTAAATGAAGGGGGAGCTGTGTACTTTTCTCCCGCAAATTCAGAGGGCAAAAAGTTCTTTACTCCCGCCAAATTTAATTTCTTTAAAAATAAACGGGCGTAAAGTACTTTTATTCCGTAAATTAAATTTTTCTTAAATTTAGCGAGAAAAAAAAATTTTCTTCTCGTAAATAAAAGGGTGAAAAGTTCTTTATTCCCGCGTCATTTAATTTTCCTAAAAATAACAGGGCGAAAAGTACTTTACTCCTGCAAGTCAAATTACTCTGAAATGGAGGGTGAGCTGTCGACTTTTCTCCCGCAAATTCAGAGGGCAAAAAGTTCTTTACTCCCGCCAAATTTAATTTCTTTAAAAATAAACGGGCGTAAAGTACTTTTATTCCGTAAATTAAATTTTTCTTAAATTTAGCGAGAAAAAAAAATTTTCTTCTCGTAAATAAGAGGGCGAAAAGTTCTTTATTCCCGCGTCATTTAATTTTTCTAAAGATAAGAGGGCGAAAAGTACTTTACTCCTGCAAGTCAAATTACTCTGAAATGGAGGGGGAGCTGTGTACTTTTCTCCCGCAAATTCAGAGGGCAAAACGTTCTTTACTCCCGCCACATTTAATTTTTCTAGAAATAAACGGGCGAAAAGTACGTTACTCCCGCAAGTCAAATTACTTTTAAATGAAGGGGAGCTGTGTACTTTCTTCCCGCAAATTCAGAGGGCGAAAAGTTCTTTACTCCCGCCAAATTTTATTTCTTTAAAAATATACGGGCGTAAAGTACTTTTATTCCGTAAATTAAATTTTTCTTAAATTTAGCGAGAAAAAAAAATTTTCTTCTCGTAAACAAGAGGGCAAAAAGTTCTTTATTCCCGCCAAATTTTATTTCTTTAAAAATAAGAAGGCGAAAAGTACTTTACTCCCGCAAGTTAAATTACTCTGAAATGAAGGGGAACTGTGTACTTTTCTCCCGCAAATTCAGAGGGCAAAAAGTTCTTTACTCCCGCCACATTTAATTTTTCTAAAAATAAGCGGGCGAAAAGTACGTTACTCCCGCAAGTCAAATTACTTTAAAATAAAGTGGGAACTGTGTACTTTTTTCCCGCAAATTCAGAGGGCGAAAAGTTCTTCACTCCGGCCAAATTTAATTTCTTTAAAAATAAACGGGCGTAAAGTACTTTTATACCGCAAATGAAATTTTTCTTAAATTTAGCGAGAAGAAAAAATTTTTTTCTCGTAAATAAGAGGGCGAGAAGTTCTTTATTCCCGCCAAATTTTATTTCTTTAAAAATAAGAGGGCGAAAAGTACTTTACTCCCGCAAGGCGAATAACTCTGAAATGAAAAGGGAGCTGTGTACTTTTCTCCCGCAAATTCAGTGGGCAAAAAGTTCTTTACTCCCGTTAAATTCAGTTTCTATAAAAATAGGCGGGGCGTAAAGTACTTTTATTACGTTAATAAAATTTTTCTTCTATTTAGGAGAAAAAAATTTTTTCTCGTAAATAGGGGGCAAAAAGTTCTTTACTCCCGCCACATTTAATTTTTCTAAAAATAAACGGGCGAAAAGTACGTTACTCCCGTAAGTCAAATTTTTCTTAAATGAAGAGGGGCGTACTTTTCTCCCGCTTATTTTTAAAGAAATTAAATTTGGCGTGAGTATAGAACATTTCGCCCTCTGAATTTGCGGGTGAAAAGTACACAGCTCCCTCTTCATTTAAGAGTAATTGGACTTGCGGGAGTAAAGTACTTTTCGCCCCCTTAATTTTAGAGAAATTAACATTGGCGAAAGTAAAGAACTTTTCGCCCTCTGAATTTGCAGGAGAAAAATACTTTGCTCTGACTCAATTTAAGAGAAATTTAATTTGCAAGAGAAAAGTACTTTTCGCCCGCTAATTTTTAGAAAAATTAAATTTGGCGAGAGTAAAGACCTTTTCGCCCTCTGAATTTGCGGGAGATAAGTACACAGCTCCCCCTTCATTTCAGAGTAATTTGAATTGCGGGAGTAATTACTTTACGCCCGCTTATTTTTAGAGAAATGAAATTTGGCGGGAGTGAAGAACTTTTCGCCCTGTGAATTTGCAGGAGAAAAGTACACAGCTCCCCCTTCATTTCAGAGTAATTTGACTTCCGGGAGTAATTACTTTACGCCCGATTATTTTTAGAGAAATGAAATTTAGCGGGAGTGAAGAACTTTTCGCCCTCTGAATTTGCGGGAGAAAAGTACACAGCTTCCCCTTCATTCCAGAGTACTTTGACTTGCGTGAGTAAAGTACTTTTCGCCCTCTTATTTTTAGAGAAATTAAATTTGGCGGGAATACAGAACTTTTCGCCCTCTTATTTACGAGAAAAAAATTTTTTCTTTTTGCTAAAGTACTTTACGCTCGCTTATTTTTAAAGAAATTAAATTTAGCGGGAGTAAAAACTTTTCGCTCTCTGAATTTACGAGAGAAAAGTACACAGCTTCCCCTTTACTTAAGAGTAATTTGACTTGCGGCAGTAACCTACTTTTCGCCCGTTTATTTTTAGAAAAATTAAATGTGGCGGGAGTAAAGAACTTTTTGCCCACTGAATTTGCGGGAGAAAAGTACACAGCTCCCATTTCATTTCAGAGTTATTTGCCTTGCGGGAGTAAAGTACTTTTCGCCCTCTTATTTTTAGAGAAATTAGATTTGGCGGGAATAAAGAACTTTTCGCCCTCTGAATTAGCGGGAGAAAAGTAAAAAGCTCCCCCTTCATTTAAGAGAAATTTGACTTGCGGGAGTAAAGTACTTTTCGCCCTCTTATTTTTAGAGAAATTAGATTTGGCGGGAATAAAGAACTTTTCGCCCTCTGAATTTGCGGGAGAAAAGTACACAGCTTCCCCTTTATTTAAGAGTAATTTGACTTGGTGGGGTAAAGTACTTTTCGCCCACTTATTTTTAGAGAAATTAAATTTGGCGGGAGTAAAGAACTTTTCGCCCTCTGAATTTACGAGAGAAAAATACATTCCTCTCGCTTAATCTAGGAGAAATTTAATTTGCGGGAGAAAAGTACTTTTCGCCCTTTTATTGTTAGAGAAATTAAATTTGGCGGGAATAAAGAACTTTTCGCCCTCTTATTTACGAGAAAAAAATTTTTTCTCCTTGCTAAATTTAAGAAAACTTTAATTTACGGAATAAAAGTACTTTACGCCCACTTATTTTTAAAGAAATTAAATTTGGCGGGAGTAAAGAACTTTTCGCCTTCTGAATTTGCGGGAGAAAAGTACACAGCTCTCCCTTCATTTAAGAGTAATTTGACTTGCGGGAGTAATTACTTTACGCCCGCTTATTGTTAGAGAAATGAAATTTGGCGAGAGTAAAGAACTTTTCGCCCTCTGAATTAGCGGGAGAAAAGTAAACAGCTCCCCCTTCATTTAAGAGAATTTTGACTTGCGGGAGTAAAGTACTTTTCGCCCCCTTAATTTTAGAGAAATTAAATTGGGCGAAAGTAAAGAACTTTTCACCCTCTGAATTTGCGAGACAAAAGTAATTTTTCATAAATGACTACATGGTCATGATGACCACATGATAAAACCGTATGGTTTTTTTCAACAGGGTAGACTTAAAGGAAATAATTTGGAATTGAATTTTTGGTAAGTAATTGTATTTATATAAAAACAATGAAACAATTGAGTTTCGAAATTGCTGTGGTTTAACATGTATGTAAAATGAATTTAATATAAGCGCAAAGTTCAATTACATGTTATCAAGATTAAGTCACAAACATTAAAACCGTCCATTTTCGCCGTAGCAAAACAGTGTGTAGTATGACATATTACCATGAATAATCAAACTAAAATTAATTTTATAAAATATAATATCATATACTTTATGATTTATGCTAAAAAGTGGTTTTGATTTCAATAACTAAGTTTAAATCTTACACCTACAGTAATTGAGTTTAAGATTTGTATGCCAGATAAATTTGAAACTCTTGTTCTTTATTTGTGAAAAATGTGATGCCAAGATTCTTTGAACGGAGTAATAGAAAATGAATGTTCAACTCTTACAATCGCGCATTTATTCATTTAAATAAATAACTTTTTGTTAAAAAAATAATGGTAAAATTGTCATGGGAGTAATCAGACGAATCGAAAACCACTGAGCAAATAATTTCATTAAAACATATTGAAAATATTGAAACAATTCATAAGAAAAATAACTAATAAACACCTTTTCATTATATTTTATTAATTAACTATTTGTTAAGATATTAAAATAATCAAGTTTTTAATAAGGTACAAATTGTAATATTGCATATCAAGTTGTGCTAGTATTCGTTAGTGTTTCGCGAATCGTGTTACTTTTCGTCCGAGTCTAATGTGTCGTGCTTTTTTTCGTTGAAGCTCCATGAGTCGTGCTACTTTTCGTTGGAACTTAGCGAACCGTGCTTTTTTTCGTCGGAGCTCCATGAACTATGCTAGTTTTCGTTAAAACTCGTCGGACCGTGCTTCTTTTCGTCGGAGTTCAGCGAATAGTGCTAGTTTTCGTCTTAATTAAGTGAGTCGTGCTAGTTTTCGTCTAATGCAATGAGTGGTGTTAGTCTTCGTTTGATACTGCGAATGGTGCTAGTTTTCGTCAAACCCTGTGAACCGTGCTTTTTTTCGTACGGGGCGTCGAAATAATGTAAATATAAAAACGTTAAGTAAATAACTTTTTCCACTTCCACCTGGTCCATCTATAAAAATATATTTTTCTTTACTTTGGCTGTTTAAACTTTTTATAATCGAGTTGAATATTTGCCTTCGCTTATCATTTAAAGAATTTATTTTCATTTCTTATTTATTAAGAATATTACAATTATGATTTAAAATTGTTTCATCATTATCTTCTTCTATAAATGTGCTTATGCTAGGTGCATTAAAATCGTTTAAAGAAAATCCATTGACTTGTAAATTATTTTTAATAAGATTCGATGCAAAATTTTTACTTATATTTTTTCCGTATTTAGGATGGTAAAGTTATCTTTATATTTTTTATATAAATCTCGAGCATTTATAGGATTATTAAAAACCGCAAATGAAAGCAAATAATTTACAAAGAGCATAAAGAAATTTTGTTGAAGATGCTTCTTCCAAACGTCCATCCCATTCTTCATCTTAATTAATTGTTTTGCCTTAGCTGCCTCATAAAACGAATTGTACATCACATCATCAACAGTACGCAAAGCCTTAAAGATGTGGCTCCTTTAACATGTAATAGCAATAACCTAATAAAATAACGTTCTCTATCTTTCGGACTTACCAAGCAGAAAGTACATTTCACTAAGTATTTGTTTCCTTTTTTTTCTTTAATTCCACTTTTTCAGTTTTTCATCAAATGTATAAAAATTTGGTATTTCTTAATACAAGTAATTTTGTGCTTTAAAATCTTCTCTTAATGTTGTTACCACATTTTTTTGCATGATCATTCCTTCTTTTCCTTCTTTGAAAAATACATTTTGTTGATTTTTTTTCATGAACGCTTAGATTTTTTATAGTATGTGAAATAACATGTAAAGGATATTCTAATAATCTGTACATTGCTTCAGGTGGACATTATTATCGTGTATTAATGTATTTTTGGACTTCGTCATATTAATATTCAACATTTTCACGATTGTTATTTTGAAAAGTGTCTTTATTTTCTGATTACAAATCGATATTCACTTGATGTAATTTAATGTGTGCACAATCATGACCTTTATAACAGTATTTGAATGAATATTTAATGTATTATACAGTGGAACATACTCCTACGTTTATGTGTGCATTAAATTTAAATAATAAGTGAGGATTATAAAGAACAACAAATCCATTATCTGCAACTCTTTCTGTAAATTTATTCTGGAAAATTATTTTAATGCCATCATTTTTACTTTTGCATAGTGGATATACATTTGATTTGAATGTTGTTGTATTGTTTAATTTTATTGAAATTACATTGTTTCGTATTTTTATCCATACACAGACAATCTATATTTTGCATACCAAAGAGACCATATATTATAAATTGTTTAACAATACTATATAATTTTGAATAAATATCTCTTTTTGAAATTTTTGCACTCATTATTTTATCAACTTTTTCGGAAATGTCAAATTTATCATTTTTATCTAAGAATAACAGCACATGCATATGCGGCAATTCTTGTTTTGGAAAATTAAGTACATGACCATATGCAATACATTTTCCTAATATTCCCTTTTTATGACTGAATTTTTTAATTCTTCTACTTTTTGTTAAAATACTTTCGTTTTAATATGTCGTCTATCTATTGCATTTTTAAAAATTTCCAAGTTTTCAGTTATTTCTTTCCAATGTGGGTTACAGGTCATTGTTACAAAAAGGTCAAGTTTACCATGATAATTTACAAGTGTCTTCTATTAACTTTAAGGTTCCCACTGGAGCTGCTGTTCATGATCGTGCAACTCTATTGCCTCTTGTTCTAATGTTTTCCCTTTTACCCACAGGGATATTATTTTTGTTAAACTAGACTGCACGAACGAATAGTTGCCGCTTGAGACCCCAAATCAGGGGAAATAAATACAGAGTGACAGAGACGGAGAATTGAAGACTGAGAGACGGAGATGGAGAGTCGGAGATGGATAGACGGAGACGAAAAGTGAGAAACAGAGAGACGAAAAGGTTGAGACTGAGACAGAAAGACGAAGAGGATGTTTTGGAGACACATCGAGGGAAACGGAGAAACGGAAAGGGGGACGGAGAGACAGAGATGGAGAGACAAAGAGACGGAGGCACAGAGACGGATGCAGAGACGGAGAGACAGAGATGGAGAGACGGAGCAAGCGAGACAAAGAAACGGAGACGATGGGACGGAGACGGAGAGACGGAGATGGAAATACAGAGATGGAAAGACGGAGACGGAGAGTCGGAAACAGAGAGACGGAGAGGTCGAGACCAAGACGAAGAGACAGAGAGAGGATGACGGTGAGACTGAGACAGACAGGCGGAGACGGAGATGGAGAGATGGAGACGGAGAGACGGAAACGGAGAGACGGTGACGAAAAGACGGAGACGGAGTGACGGAGACGAAGGGACGGAGACAGTGAAACTAAGACAGACTGACGGAGACGAAATGACGAAGATAAAGGGACGGAGACGGAAAGATAAAGATAGAGAGACAAATACGATAAGACAAACAGGTGGAGAGGCGGTGAGACTGATACAGACAAACGGAGACGGAGAGACGAAGACGGAGAGACAGAGACGGAGAGACAAAGAGACGGAGGCACAGAGACGGATGCAGAGACGGAGAGACAGAGATGGAGAGACGGAGCAAGCGAGACAAAGAAACGGAGACGATGGGACGGAGACGGAGAGACGGAGATGGAAATACAGAGATGGAAAGACGGAGACGGAGAGTCGGAAACAGAGAGACGGAGAGGTCGAGACCAAGACGAAGAGACAGAGAGAGGATGACGGTGAGACTGAGACAGACAGGCGGAGACGGAGATGGAGAGATGGAGACGGAGAGACGGAAACGGAGAGACGGTGACGAAAAGACGGAGACGGAGTGACGGAGACGAAGGGACGGAGACAGTGAAACTAAGACAGACTGACGGAGACGAAATGACGAAGATAAAGGGACGGAGACGGAAAGATAAAGATAGAGAGACAAATACGATAAGACAAACAGGTGGAGAGGCGGTGAGACTGATACAGACAAACGGAGACGGAGAGACGAAGACGGAGAGACAGAGACGGAGAGACGGAGACGGAGAGACGGAGACGGAGAGACGAAGAGGATGAAATGGAGACACGTCGAGGGAAACAAAAAACGGAAAGGGGACGGAGAGACAGAGACGGAGAGACGGTGACGAAAAGACGGAGACGGAGAGACGGAGACGAAGGGACGGAGACGGAGAGTCGGAGATGGAAATACAGAGACGGAGAGACGGAGATTTGGAAACGGAGAGACGGAGAAGTCGAGACCAAGACGAAGAGACAGAGACGGAGAGACAGAGAGAGGATGACGGTGAGACTGAGACAGACAGACGGAGACGGAAACGGAGAGACGGTGACGGAGAGACGGTGACGAAAAGACGGAGACGGAGAGACGGAGACGAAGGGACGGAGACAGTGAGACTAAGATAGACAGACGGAGACGGAATGACAAAGATGGAGGGATGGAGACGGAGAGATAAAGATAGAAAGACAAAATGGATAAGACAAACAGGCGGAGAGACGGCAACGGAGTCGGAGATATGGAAATGGAAAGACGAAGACGTAGAGACAAAGATGGAGGGACGAAGACGAAGAGATAGAGACAGAGAGACTGAGACGGACAGACGAAAACGGAGAGACGGTGACGGAAAGATGGAGACGGAGAGACGGAGACGGAGAGACAGAGACGGGGACATGGAGATGGAGAGACGAAGACGAAATGTACAAACGGAGACTAACAGACGAAGCAGGAGAAATAAATACAGAGTGACAGAGACGGAGAATCGAAGACTGAGAGACGGAGATGGAGAGTCGGAGATGGATAGACGGAGACGAAAAGTGAGAAACAGAGAGACGAAAAGTGAGAAACAGAGAGATGAAAAGGTTGAGACTGAGACAGAAAGACGAAGAGGGTGAAATGGAGACACATCGAGGGAAACTGAGGAACGGTAACGGGGACGGAGAGACGGTGAGACTGAGACAGACAGACGGAGACGGAGACACGGAGACAGAGAGACGGAGACGGAGAGACGAAGAGGGTGAAATAGAGACACATCGAGGGAAATGGAGAAACGGAAACGGGGACGGAGAGACAGAGACGAAGAGACGGAGGCAAAGAGACGAAGACAGAGACGGAGAGACAGAGATGGAGAGACGGAGATGGCGAGACAAAGAAACGAAGACGGAGAGACGAAGAAACGGAGACGATGGAACGGGGACGGAGAGATGGAGATGGAAATACAGAGACGACGAGACGGAGACAGAGAGTCGGAAACGGAGAGACGGAGAAGTCGAGACCAAGACGAAGAGACAGAGACGGAGAGATAATGACGGTGAGACTGAGACAGATAGGCAGTGACGGAGAGGGGGAGACAGAGAGACGAAGATGGAGAGACGGTGAGACTGAGACAGAGACGGAGACGGAGAGACGAAGATGGAGAGACAGAGTCGGAGACACGGAGACGGAGAGACGAAGAGGGTGAAATGGAGACACATCGAGGGAAACGGAGAAACGAAAACGGGGACGGAGAGACAGAGTCTGAGAGATGCATATTGTGTATGTGTGTATGTGTATATTAGTAAGTGTATGTGTATGGATATGTTTATATGTATGTATGTGTGTGTATGCGCGTACGTGTATGTCAAAGATGCACGTGTGTATGTCTATGTATATTAGGGTGTCCCTTATTTCCCAAACTCAAAAAGTTCATTCTCCAGAAGTTTAGGTGAGTTATTTGTCATAAAAAAACAAGATCCCAATCGCTAATTACCCTCAGGAAAGGGTCCTAACCCTGCCTGTAATCAAAAATGGCTTTTTTTGCCATTTTTAGGAGATATTTTCTTCAAAAGTTATTTTAGGCCATTAGAACTTATTTTCCCGCATCAGATTCAGATGAAATTTCAATATTTATATATAAAAAGCTAAAAAAAATTTCTAGGACAATAAAATAAGCTAATAAAAAAAATCATGAACCCAAAACCCAAGAAAATTCTCCGAAAAATTACATTTTTTTTTTACATAAATTCATTTATCAGTATTTAATTCTATCGACGGACCTTTTATCAACATTTTATCTAAAAGTTGACCTCATAACCTTTATTTTCTTTTTTTATACGTCCATTTTCGTCCACCGGGAGCTGAGATATAACACTTTTAAAATCGATCAAAAAAGCTAATTTTCAAATCCGTCAACAAGGATTCACGAATTTCAAGATATTGAGGTATAAACTTGCATCAGTTAACTTCTCTGCAACATTCATTCAGTAGCAGAGATCAACACCTTCATTTGCTATTTTCAAACGTCTTCCCAAACCTTTTTGGATCCGAGATACAGATGTTATTAATTAATGTGAAAAATGAGGTATCAAATTTGTGAACTGGGGTCATTCCTTAATGGTTTCACTCTTCTAAATTCCAACTTCAAAAACAGCCTTGATTTCAAAGCTACTAATATGAAAAACTTTGATTCATGCACTCAATGAATTATGTAAACTGTGAATCTTATGTATGCCGCTATCGAATTTTGCCGAAAACAATTAAGATATGCTAATTGGAAGACCTAAACAGAAAATGCTGTATCTCGACTTTAGTACCCTAAGAATTTAATTAGTAACATTCACAGGGATTTTCTCTAGAATATAAGTTATAATGATTTATAATAATTTGTACACAAGTGGGGCATCGAGCACTGCATTGATGAATCAGATCATTGATAAAAAGTTATTTGAATAGGTTTATCGAGTTTCATGTATAATTTTCATTTTAATCTTATAAATAAATAATAAACTTAATCGATTCTGTAATATACTAAAATGATTCTCCTAACCTAGCTTTAGTGCAGATAAGTCATTATATTTGTTCAAATAATTAAATTGAAAATATATTAATAAACAAAATAAACCAAAAATTACTTGCAGCAGCTCCGACATCCCTTTAAAGGGAGTAGCCACAAATAGGCCGTGTTGCTTCGTGTGTGTCGTCATCTTTTAGAAATGAGTTTAACATCTTTTATATTCAGACTTTATGAATGTGATCGTTGCAAAGAGAGCATAGAGTCTGAATTTAAAAGATGTCTAACTCATTTTTAAAAGATGACGATACGACATTACACACACTAAATAGACATCCGGACGTTACTCGCCACGTAGGTATGGCTGTGGCGACGCTCGTACTGTCAGCCTATATGGTGCCGACCGGCGCTTGAGTGGCGCCAATTTTACGCACTGTACGTACTGTGCTAACCTACATCGCAAGAGGACGTTGCAGCACTTTAATGGTACAGGCTCAAACTCGCACGACACCGATTCTACGAATTGTACGGACTGTAAGGCTTAAATTCATAATCGTGACTTGAGTATTGAGTGTCACTTGGAACTTAAGTATCGTTACTTGAGTATCAGCTGTTACCTCAATGTCGGTAAAGATGCAATACTCAATTGAAGTAACAGCTAATACTCAAGTAACGATACTTAAGTTACAAGTGATACTCAATACTCAAGTTACGACTATGAATTCGAGCCTAAATTTTGGCGTAACTACAGACAGGTGCCTGTAACAGCGCCGATGTCTTTTCAGTGCACGAAACGACTCGGTCTATTTGCCACGGCTATTTCTTAACAAATAGATAATTTTGTTCGTTAGAAAAAATTTTTTTTTATAAAAAACAATAAATAGATAATTAATGATTAGTTCGGAAAATGAAGGCGATACGCGCACATAAAGCACCGATAAATGGCATTAGCACAATTTTAAAAATAACTTATTTTTTATAGAATAAGTAGAAAAATAAAAACTATACGTTTAGTTCCCATAATGTTTTATTAAAGCTTGAATTCATAGACCCAGAGGGGTTGCTCTAGAAAATTGCACAACTCTGTAACACAGAGACAGAAGATATGAAATCAATGTGCTAAACAAAGATAGAATATATCGATACACTAAGGGTGAAATCAGATAGTACGGAAATAAGGATACGGAACGTCACAAAACATCAATTCCGTATCCTTTAATTCCGTCAAATTTTTTCCCTATAGTCACATGGTGCGGAATTTAGCTGAAAAACTGTTAAAAATAACCTAAAAATGTGCCCGCAAATTTCAAATTAACAACAAAAATGTTAAAAAAGTTAGGAATAATAAAAAAATGTTATTGTAATGAGATTATTTTCTTGTAAAAATACAATATATTTTGTTATAACAACCAAATATTTTAATTAACATCATAATTTTTTAATTATAATATTGCTAATCGACGTCACAGAACTTATATTCCGCACCATGTGACTATAGGGAGAAAAATTTGACGGAATAACAGAAGCGTCATAGACTTTTTAAAATTAAAACGAAAGTTTTTTTGTTAATACTTACTCCAGAATACTCTCCATCTTCACTCATTGACATATTTACTTCAAAACTGTTTTTACTATACTTATTTAACTTCCTTTCAATAATTTTTTATTTTTTATTATTAACTATCAGTATACATAACCTAGCTTATAAAGTAAATAACAATACAATCAATATGACGTTGCTTATTTGACGTCGCCTTTACTCCGTTTCAGTTTTGACGGAATTAAAGGATACGGAATTGATGTTTTGTGACGTTCCGTATCCTTATTTCCGTACCATCTGATTTCACCCTAAGTTTATCACTCCGGAGCAACCCCCCAGCTCAAGTTAAGGTGGTATCATCTGCCTTTATTCTTATCACGAGAGAGACAAAGACAGAATGAGGTTTGTGTAATAATCTTCATTTGAGTTTGGTCTATTCATTGAAGCCTAAATAACTTTTAATTGTTGATTCAGACCAGTTGTAATAATAAAATGTTTTTATTCCTTATGAACAATTGATTTATATCAATTTTTATTATAAATGATAATTTTGGATGCTAACTCAAGAAAGCTTTATAAGTCTAAAATTTTGGATGCTTAGAACTATTTCCCTTCTCAAATCTTAGAAAAAAAATTTATATTATTTATCTCAAGGGTACACTGTTATATATTAAGGATTGTGAATATTTTTATATTTGAAATATTGATTTCGTACATAATGGAATTGTGATAAAATATCTTAAACTAATGATGTTATAGATTAGTACATTGTTGGAATATATAGTGTGGGCCATACAAGCAAGTATTACATGGAGATTGTTTTTAATAATAAAAGCCTTCCACTATCATAATTATCTCCTTCTCATTTTATGAAAAATATTGATTATATATTATTTGTATTTTCATGAAAATAGCAAATTATTCATAGTCGATTGACAATTTAGTTTCCTTTAAAGTACAATTCGCCTATAATTTTCTTATAAGGAGAGAATATATAGACAATAGCTATTAGATTAAAAAGAGAAACAGGTTTCACTATGATTAATTTACTGTGTTCCTCTTAAATACATTTTTTGGCATGCATAGTTTTCTTGTTTGTATTTTAAATATGATATTATACTTCTTTTTATTAGTGCTTCGATCTTATTTTTTTTGTTACTCAAAGTTTTGTAATAAATTAAATGATTTCTAAAATAATAGATATGCAAATATAATTTATCTGAAACTTAATTTTGTTTAGGACGACGTTCAACAACTTCACTTATATCTTACAATGAGTTCTCTACCAATGCATGAAACTCTTACTTTTATATGCTGTAATACTGTCAGTGAATTAAATGTTCATCACTTACCAAAAATTTCAGAAGTCCTATGTAGACTTATGTTTCATAAGACCAAAGAGGAAAAAAAAACAGTTGCGGATGCTATAAAATCAGTCATTAATGAAGTAATAATTTTATGGAATAAATCTTCAATTAAAATATCTAGAAATGACTATTGTTGTGAAACATTGAAGAAATTATATCTTGACTTTCGCAAATTTCAAAAGTATTCATCAATGAATGAAAAGAAAGCCAAATTTTTAAAAAATCTATCTGATGTTTTTGACATCTCACAAGAAAGTGTTTTTTTATCAATGACTGATGATGAAAAGAAGATTTTATTTTCTCAGTCCATTGATGAAATAATAAAAGAAATGAAAATATTAAGAACCAAAGGTTTTATAAAAATAACCTTTTATTAACAGTAATGTCATATGTCTTACAATGACTTTAGTTTTAACTGTATGATTATTGTCATTCTAGATAAATTGGAGGACTCATTTGTTATCGATGAGGGTGACCAAAGAAATAAAAAATTAGAATATGAGGTGCCTAACCAAGATCCATCTCTTGCTACGCATGATTTGGAAAAAATATTTCTCAAGCTGGATCATCAACCGTAGAAGATATAATAGAAATAACTACAAGTACGTATTTAATGTTATTAATTTTAAAATTATATACAGATTTTAGATACATTATGAAAAAGTTTATTTTAATTCATAAAAATAGAATAATGTAAAAATTTTTGCTATCAGATGTATCTTTCACCGATATATTTTATGAATTAGAAATTTTTATTTACATACTCGTTATCAAATTTGTTAGTAATATTGATCAAGTTATAATTAAATTCATATAAAATAATTTTTATTGAACTATTTGAGATATATAAACATGATTGATGTAATCCAATTCATAAAATATATTATTCTAAATATATGAAAACTTTATATAGTAATCTTCAAAATCTAACATGAAATCTTATTCTTTAAATTTTCCAAGACTTAATATTTTATCATATTTCAAGTTATACAATTTTAAGAAACATTATTGATAATATGATCATGATCATACTCGAGTATTAACTTTTTCTCTTTTTTCTCTTATAAGTAATGTAAGTCTTCTTTCATTAAATTTGGTTCAATTGTTAGTAATGTTTTACTAATATGAAAAAAGAAATACACATTAGTTTATTTTGAAATTGAAATAAAATATTAAAAAATGGGAAAATAATTTTTAAATTATAGTCTTTAAAAACTTTGGATAAGATATTGTTATTTATGTTTAATTTTAATGACTCCAATTAATAATTTTTTACTAACTCTGTTTACCTACTTTCAAAATTTGGAATCAATTGGTATTTTTACTTATGAAACAAGAGAATATTCATAACAATGTTACTATTTTATAATTGAATTTCACTTGAGTAACAATCCTTTAAACTCTTGTGAATTATATGTTATTAAAGAATAATCTATAATTTTAATATGACTATCTTAGCATGAAATGAATATTGAGACAGCATCATCGGTTGATGTCGTGCCAAGCAGTAACCTCACAGAAAAATAAGATATTTTATATTTTCTTTTTAATAACTTTTATAATTAATGTTTGAAATCAATCAATATGTTCATAATTTTCATTACATTTTTCCATATGGAAACAATTTCTGTGAATAACTGTAAATAATAGTAAATAATTGTAAAGAACTGTTAAAAAATGTTGAAATCGAGACATAAATAATAGTTATTTACAGTTATTTACTATTAATTACTATTATTTACAGTTATTAACACTTATTAACATTTCCAAAAATTTTTTTAATTAGTGAATAATTTAATATTACTAATAATTATTTACAATTATTTATAATTATTAACATTTTTTACAGTTATTTACATTTATTTACAGTTATTAACACTTATTTACAATTATTTCCAATAATATTTTCGACTATAGTTCCTTACCACCAATATGAAAACTTGCCGCGAATGCTCTGATCTTATCAATTTTTTTAATTTTAAACTTAAAAGTAATTGTGTAATTATTTCTAATATTTTGATGAGAACTATATTTTTCGTATTCTTTCATTAAAATTTCTACCAGTTAATTATGAATCGAATTTTAAATAATATAATTTTCAATGATTGATAACATTTTTTATAGAAATATATTAAATTAAAACAGGAAATATATTTTTCAGAAAAAAAATTGGAATTGATTTTACCAAGACCAGAATCTGAAAATGTTTCGAGTGATGAACCTCTGCCTTCACAGAGTAGCACTGGATCGGTTTATTCTCCGATAGGACGGAATTATTTTATTAAAAATGTCAGAGGATCTGTAGATATTATGACTCCGGAAGTTGTTGATGCATTTGATAAATGCAGAATATCTTACAGAAATACAGTACATTTAATTGGAACAGTCTCACATGCCTTAGGTTTTGATATCGAATCATTAATATTGAATAAATCGTCTTTCAATAGAGCACGAGCGAAAGTTAGACAGATGAAAGCCGAAAAATTGAAATTAATATTTCAAGATCAAGATTTACCATATTTAATAGTGCACTGGGATGGAAAAATAATACCAGATAGGTTTTCCTGTAAAAAGATCGATCGTCTAGTTATTCTAGTAAGTGTGGAAAGTACCGTGAAAATAATTGATGTACCAGGTCTAGAGAGTCAAACAGGATTAGCTATGGCGAATTCAGTTTACCACGCTTTGGATGATTGGGGATTAATCGATTTAGTCGAAGGAATTTGTGTCGATACAACCAACGCAAATTTAGGGCGAAAAGGTGGAGCAGCTACCATACTCGAACAAATGATCGACAAAGACCTATTACACATAGCATGCAGGCACCATATTTTTGAGCTTATATTAGGAGCGGCTTTTTCGGAAAAATTTCCTGGTACTATTGGACCAAATAATCCCATTTTTTTAAGGTTCCGTGCAGAATGGGATAATATGAAAGATATAAAACCAGAAAATGGCTTAGAAAAGTTAGAACCACAATTAAAATTACAAATTCCCCGAATCGTAAAATTTATAAATGGCTATTTAGAAATACAGCATCCTCGAGAGGATTACAAAGAATTATTAGAATTATGTCTACAATTTTTAGGAGTTAAGGATGCATTTATACCTAATAGGCCTGGTGCCTGTCATCATGCACGATGGATGGCTAAAGCAATTTATACTTTGAAAATTTACTTAATGAGGAAACCATTTAAATTGAACCTTCAGCAAATAGATAAATTTTACAGCGTATCTAAATTTATTGTGTTTGTTTACATAGAAGCGTGGTATGAAGCGCCGATACCTATTGCTGCTCCAAAGAATGACTTGAAGCTTGTCAAAGCACTAAAAAATTATTTAAGTATTGATGCTCAAATTTCAAGAACAACGATAAAAAAAATGAAAAATCACTTGTGGTACTTGTCACCAGAGCTATGTGCCTTATCTTTTTTTGACGATAAAGTATCTTGGACAAGTAAAAGAAATATGGTTGCAGCACTAACGAAAGAAACTACGTATGAAGATGACTACATTCCCAAAAAATATGAATTTGACGTCAGTATGGAAGTATTCATGCAACTTGATCTTGATTACTTTATCAATCGACAAACTCATCATTTCTTTGAGAGATTTAAATTAGATACAGAATTTTTAAGACAAGATTGCAGTCAATGGAGTAAAATGAAATCATATATTGAGAGTAGAGAAAAAATAAAAACATTAAGGGTTGTTAATGATTGCTCTGAAAGAGCTGTGCATCTCTGTCAAGAGTACATCAATGTGTTAACGAAAGATGAGGAACAGAAACAATATTTGATTACATGCGTCGATGAATTCAATAAAGAAATGACTACTATGAATAAAAGACTTTGGTGAAGAAATTAAAAAAATCATGAATTTTAATTATATTTATATCATTTTTCATAAATTATATGTACAAAGAAAACATTAAATAATAAATTTAACTACCACTATATTTTGAATAAAAAAGTTGTGTTTTAATGTATCGAGAGTAAATGTATTTATTTGAAATAATCCTGTTAAGAACAGGCCGGAGCAGATTCGATACCGACCGAGAATCGAAAATCCGTTGTTTAATTTTCTCTCACTATACATAATGGAATGCATTAGAATTTTAAATACATTCATGAAATTTATTTCTCTATTGCGCTTGTCAAGAATAATTAAAGAAAATTGAAATAAATTAAAAATTTTTACTACAGTTGTTTATTAAACTCTAAATTTGGTTACTTACTTTTTGTTTAAAATATGATGAATTTTATTTAAAAAAACATTTATTATACAATCATGTATGTATAAAAATTGCGCTAAATGACAATTTCTTTTGAAAACAGTATAATTATTTTATTTATAATAAAATAACATTTTCATTTCTCAGTCGGTAATCAAAACTGCTCTGGCCTACACTTAAGGTCATTATTGCAGATTTTCAAAGTACAATTAACAATTAAGAAAATATATTACGATGTAAGCTCGATAAAAACTTGATAAGTCCATAGTACGCGAATATTAACATCCGAATTAAAGATCCTGGTAATGCGTACTTAGGACTAATCGAATTTCTTCTTGAGGTCAGTATACTATTTTTCACAACTTTGATAAAAATACGACATTTTTGAATCAGTGCTAGGCGGTAATGTGACACTTTTAGCCAATAGAATATTTTTCTAAATATAAAGCGTCGCTAGGAAGAAGGGCACATCTTCAAAAAGTGTGTTTTGAGAAAATTGAATTTGAAGTTTTGAATCACTTATAAATTTAAACCTGTCGATAAATAAACATGTCTTTATATCTTTGTCAATTCAACTGATATCTTCATAATATTATATAAGAATATAGTAGCAAATGAGCACATTTCAAAAAGCCATGATATGGAAAAAGGGCACATCTCGAGAAGTGCCCTTCTTCCTAGCGTCGCTTCATATGTACCTCGAATGATAAAGATGCATATTTTACCATAGGAATAAAATAAAATTAAAATTATGAATCGAATTTCGCATTCAGATTGTTCAATATAAATTAAGTTAATAACATTAAAGTAAATAGTATCCTATGCTATATAATTATGATCATAATATTGGAAATACGTTTTTAAATTTATGATATGAATAATAAAAAATAATGAAATATTGTGTGCTCATTAATTTTTGCTACTAAATAATCAAGTAAGGGAGATGTAAAAGTTGCTGAATGATTCATAGTTGTCTCAAATCTATGGTAAAATATGCGTTGGTGTCATTTAAGGTCCATATTAAAGAGAATGTGCCTTATTTCAGGTGTCACACATGAGTCTACGAAATAGAATTAAAGCATTGTTTGTTCACGATTCATCAAAGCAGTGCTCGATGCCCCACTTGTGTACAAATTATTATAAATCATTATAACTTATATTCTAGAGAAACCCCTGTGAATGTTACTAATTAAATTCTTAGGGTACTAAAGTCGAGATACAGCATTTTCTGTTTAGGTCTTCCAATTAGCATATCTTAATTGTTTTCGGCAAAATTCGATAGCGGCATACATAAGATTCACAGTTTACATAATTCATTGAGTGCATGAATCAAAGTTTTTCATATTAGTAGCTTTGAAATCAAGGCTGTTTTTGAAGTTGGAATTTAGAAGAGTGAAACCATTAAGGAATGACCCCAGTTCACAAATTTGATACCTCATTTTTCACATTAATTAATAACATCTGTATCTCGGATCCAAAAAGGTTTGGGAAGACGTTTGAAAATAGCAAATGAAGGTGTTGATCTCTGCTACTGAATGAATGTTGCAGAGAAGTTAACTGATGCAAGTTTATACCTCAATATCTTGAAATTCGTGAATCCTTGTTGACGGATTTGAAAATTAGCTTTTTTGATCGATATTAAAAGTGTTATATCTCAGCTCCCGGTGGACGAAAATGGACGTATAAAAAAAGAAAATAAAGGTTATGAGGTCAACTTTTAGATAAAATGTTGATAAAAGGTCCGTCGATAGAATTAAATACTGATAAATGAATTTATGTAAAAAAAAATGTAATTTTTCGGAGAATTTTCTTGGGTTTTGGGTTCATGATTTTTTTTATTAGCTTATTTTATTGACCTAGAAATTTTTTTTAGCTTTTTATATATAAATATTGAAATTTCATCTAAATCTGATGCGGGAAAATAAATTCTAATGGCCTAAAATAACTTTTGAAGAAAATATCTCCTAAAAATGGCAAAAAAAGCCATTTTTGATTACAGGCAGGGTTAGGACCCTTTCCTGATGGTAATTAGCGATTGGGATCTTGTTTTTTTATGACAAATAACTCATCTAAACTTCTGGAGAATGAACTTTTTGAGTTTGGGAAATAAGGGACACCCTAATGTATATATGTGACAATAATGCAAAATATATTTACGTAAGAAAAAAAAGTCCCATTTCTTCACTTTAATATAATAGTAGTAATATTATGACTTTTATAACCCTTGTCACGTAGTAAGTACAATAATTAATTATAATGCTATAGTTATAACAATAATTATGCAGTAATTACTAAAAATGATTATAATACCATAGTAATAACTATGGTTATGGTGGTTATTATTATATCTAATTATAATACTGTAACTTTTATTAATCAAATAATGTAGCCATCACTATTATTAATTATTATACTACAGGGAGATGTAGTAATTACTATGATAAATTGTTATACTACAGTAATAGCTATACTTATATAGTAATAACTACATTGGTATTATAATTACGATGATTAATAAAATCATACTATTGTAATAACTATAATTTCCTAGTTATTACTATGATAATTAATGAAACTGTTGTTATAACGATAGTTATGTTGTAATTTATATGACTTAAGATATTATTCAGGTACTAACTACTATAATTTATTATAATACCATAGTTATAACGATCGAAGTAGGCCAGGGGAACGCCCCTGGGCAAATGTCATTTTTCAGGGTCAATGTCCCGCTTCTGGTTGTCTTCGTCGCATTCATGCCCAAAGTAGTAATGCTTTAACGATTGCGGCAAACAGAAAGCTCTGACTGGCGGATGACGTGGGTATAGTGGTAACTGCTGATGCCCACAACCACCAAATCACTTCTTACACATAATATAAACAAAGACACTTTTACCCATATACAGCACACACCTAACATTTTATGGCCAATGTAAGACACGAGAAACGAAGGTGAAGTAGAACAAACAAAATGCTGATGAACACAAGAGAAAATGAGCTTTTAGCATCCATCAGCGCTTTGGGTACCCCAGGCCCACATACCTCAGAGGTGGCTGACTTGGCCTCGGGTGTGTTCACAAAACTCAAGCAGGGTAATGGTAGGAAAAGCAGGATCGCCTCCTGATTGCAACAGAGAGCATCTACAGAGAATCCTTGAATCAGTTGCCAGGATGAAAGTAGTAAGGCAAGGAGTAAGGACGGTTACTACCAGAATTACGAACGAATGGACTATCATTAAGGTTGCATGTGAGACGGCAATGGTTGAATGTAAGAGGATGGCTGTGCAGCGGATGGCTGCTGCAGTGGTCGCTGCCGAGGCTAAGTAGTGTAAAAGGGAGCCGACCGGTGCCAGTTTGGAGTAGTTGACGGCCTTTCAAAGGGTCGACGAAGGCTCTGGATGAAAAAAGGTCGGTGCCAGACGTAAGACAAGGACTGCAAGTACACACACGGACGGCACAAACGTATTGAATGACCAGAGGACTCAGAAGGACGTAAAAAAACGGAAAAAAAGACGGGCCGCAGGGAGTCCAGATGGAAACTGAGCGCACGTAGTCACCTTGGTGCTGTTTTAGTGGGGCTGCCTGCGAGCGTAACGTACGCTGACGCTCAATGTAAACTGAAACAGAACGTGGAACCTGACGAGACAAAAGTGCAGGTATGAGGCTGCCGCAAGACGAGGGACGACGGTTTGCTGATCAAGTTGCGATGTAAGATGAAAGATCAGCTGCAATTTGAACAGCAGATCGAGCAAGTACCGGAAAACCACGGAGCAGTACGAGACCTGACGCCAGAGGTGCAGATTGAGATCCTCGATCTGGACTACATTACAGGGGCGCGGGACGTCACTGATTCAATAAGACGCGATACAGGGGCAGCGCAGGATCCGAAGCTACATATCTTCGGTCCTAATGAGCAAAATGTTAGCATGGCCGTCTGTGACATGGAGGAGAGTGCTGCCCGAATCCTGCTTTAGGAGGGTCGCATTGAAATAGTCTGGATGAACTGCCGTATATGGACGAGACTTATGGTACCGAGGTGCTACAGATGCTTTGGTTTTAGACACAAACGACGAGACTGTAAGGGTAAGGACAGAAGCAGACTGTATCGCAGGTGCAGCCGGGCAGAACACACCAGTGCCGGGTGCACTAAGAAAGACCCACATGCTACCTCTGCGTGGAGGTCGAGGCTCACGAGATGTGCACATGTGCCAGGCTCCGGAACATGTGCTATCTTTAGGGCTGAGCTGGAAAAGCGGAGAAAGCAGATCACGACATGACTGTGACGTTTTTAGTAAACGTGAACAGATGCGAGGCAGCTTCGGTTTCGCTAGACCAAATCGCGACAGAACAGAATTTAGACGTACTCATAATCAGCGAACAGTACCGAGACTTACATCGACGGACATGGTTTACGAATACGTCAGGCTCGTCAGCCATATGGGTTAGGGGCACGCGCGCAGGTGATGCTTTGGTTTCCAGCGCGGGAGAGGATTATGTATGGGCGAGGGTTAGCGACCTTACATTCGTCAGCGTATACCTCTCACCAAATTGTATAGCTGGGGATTTTAAGTTAAAAATCTATGATAAATAGATAAATAAATGGAGGGATTGTCTAAGAGATCTCCCGGGAGATCTCGTCGTTGGCGGTGATATTAACGCGAGGGCGATGGAGTGAGGCATGTCGGCCACAAACATACGTGGGCAGCTTGTACCGGAGATGGCCGCAAGGCTGAGACTGACAGTATCAAACCGAGGACAGATTTGCACGTACAGACGACCGGGTTATAGATACTCGATACCCAACGTGACGATGGCAACAGAAGACCTGGAGACACGGATAAGGGGGTGGTGGGTGCTCGATGACTATACGGCCAGTGATCGTCAGTACATTTCCTTTGAAGTAGCAGAACGGACAGATACATCACGGAACGTTACGGTGAGACTCCCGCGGTGGGACCTTAACGAACAGGACAGGGCTCTGTTTCGAAGGATGTTACTGGAAACAGATGCACCTTCTGAAAGAATCCTGATGGAACTGAACGACGAAAAGAGGAAGAAGAGGATCGTGGACAAGACGATAAGTACTAAAGTGCATCTTTGCAAGGCTACCATGCCCCGCAAGGAAAGACGACACAACAAAGCGGCAGCATACTGGTGGACAGACGAGATTAAGTCATTACGGCAGACGTGCATAAGACATAGACAAAGGCTGTACAAAGCACGAAAAAGGGGACATGACGACGTCATGACGCTTTCGAAGACGTATGAAGATGCACGGAAGACCTTGACGAACGCCATGAAAAACAGTAAAAGTCGATGCTGGAAACGGCTGTGTTAAGAGGTTGACCGTGACCCTCGGGGTATGGAGTATAAGCTGGTTACCCAGAAACTTGGGGTGTTTGGTCCTCCAGAACACAAAGACGGACAGACAATGGCAGCGTTAGTAGACGGGCTTTCCCCGAAGCATCCGGTGACGGAAGGACCAGCAGTTCTGGAGTTCACGAAAGCGGAATTGCTGCAAGCAACCGCCTCTTTGAAACCCGGAATGTCGCCAGAACCGGACGGCATTTCAGGGGAGATCCTACGGCAGGCCGCTTTAGGCAGGCTGAGTCTGCTTTGGACATGTACAATAGATGCTTACAGACAGAGATCTTTAGCACACGTTGGGGAAAAGCCAGACTGGTTCTTTTGTATGAAGAAAAGGAAGAGTTCGATGTGCCGAAGTCCTACAGGCCGTTGTGCCTTCTAGATACAGTAGGAAAGGTTTACGAACTGTTACTGAAAAATAGACTGACGGATGCGGTGGACAGAGCGGACAATCAGTATGGCTTCCGCAAGATCCGATTGACGCTAGACGCTATACAGGAGTCCCTAGAACTCGCCAGAAGGACAGCACGGATATACCACAGATGGAAACCGATTGTACCGCTTGCCGCATTGAACGCAAAGAACGCCTTCAACAGCGCCAGGTTCTGCGATATTCTCGAGGCCTATAGGTCTTTAGGGGTGCCGGATTACCTGATGAGGGTGGGGGAGGACTACTTACGTAATAGATACATAAAGGACGAGACGATGGAAGGAAAAGTGAAGAGAACAATAACAGCGCAGGTTGCACAGGGTTTTATTCTGGGACCTGACTTTTGAAACGTGAACTATGACAGCTTGCTCAGACTAGAGATGCCTGACGGCGCGTCGCTTGTCACTCACGCTGATGACGTGGTGGTAGTGATCGTCCAAAGGACTCCGGAATCAATCCAACTGATGTTGAACGGAGTCGTGAGATAGGTCGGCAGGTAGATGACTAAACACGGACTGACACTGACACTAAACAAGACGGAACTGATGCTACTGACGGGAAGGCGTATGCCTACGCTAATCCTCATGACAGTTGGCATGGAAAGGACGGAAACCGTAAACTGCTTGAGGTACCTAGAAGTCACCTTGGATACTAGGCTCACTTTCTGGGCAAACATCCAGAGGTTGGCTGATGAAGCGACGAGACTGACTTCCTTGCTGGGCCGGCTCAAGACAAATACGTACGGGCAAAGACAGAGAGAAAGACTGTTACTCATGACGACGAGTTACTCGATCATGCTGTACGGGGCGGAAATATGGGCCAACGCGCTTCGCGTTCGATTGTACAGAAAGCGACTAACGGACGTACAGGGACGGGGGCACTGCGGATAGCATGCGCCTACCGGACGGTCTCCGCAGAGGCTGTGGAGGTTGCAGATGTAGTCCCTATAGACCTACTTGCGCAAGTGGATCTATGAAAGAGGCGCTGACACAGGATGGAAAGAGGCAGCAATTTGGGAGAGAGACTGGACTATAACGCAATAAAACAAGCGATAGAAAAGGTGCGTGGACTAGACGACTTATCAGAGATCTGAGACGGTGGACGCAACGGACTTTTGGGGAGGTGGACTTCTACCTCACCCAAGTCCTGACTGGACACGGCTACTTTAGACGGTACCTGCACAAATGAGGAAAGGTACGACATGCGGGCTGCACCTATTGCGGACATGCCAGGGACGACGCAGAGCATACGTTTTTCAAATGCTTGCGGTGGGATGCTGACAGACGAACGTTGGAAGGATGAAAATGAGACGTTACGCCAGACAACATCATAAACAGGATGCTGGAGAACGCAGAAACCAGGGTGGTGGTGGTGACCTTTATCACGGTCGTCCGTAAAGGAAAGAAAGAGAAAGGATGACTAGTTTGAATTCATGAGTAAAACAGATACGCATGGAGGCGAAATGTCTTGGGGCCTAGCGACCCCACGTACCCGAGCTAAGTGAATGGTAGGTTGAGTGCATGGTTGGTAGTGCGAAAAGTTGTGCAAATACGCAGGGGGACTAAAAAGTCTTTGGCCCTGGCAACCCCACGTCCCCAAGCTGTGTGTATGGTAGTTTGAGTACATGGATGAAAGCTAGAGAGAAGATGTGTAAATGTGCAGGGGTACTGAAAAGTCCTTCGGCCTAGCAAACCCACGTACCCAAGCTGAGTAAATGATGGTTCAGTGCATGGATGAAAGGAATAAAGGAGATACATGAATACGCAGGGGGACTGAAAAGTCCTTGGGCCTAGTGAACCCACGTACCTGAGCTGAGTGAATGGTGGTTAAGTGCATGGATGAAAGGATAAAAAAAGATATGTGAATACGCAGGAAGACTGAAAAGTCCTTGGGCCCAACGACCCCACGTACCCGAGCTGAGTGAGTGCATGGATGAAAGGAAAAAAAAAGATATGTAAATACGCAGGAAAACTGAAAAGTCCTTGGGCCCAACGACCCCACGTACCCGAGCTGAGTGAGTGTATGGAAGAAAGCAAGGTAGATGTATGCATGGCAGAACGTATGAATGGACAAAGTCCGGTGCTTAGGCGGACGAATGAAACGAATGACGATGGACAAGGTCCGCAATGTAAAGTAATGCTAACGCAGTTCCACGTTGCGGATGCGTACGGTGTTCGTTACGGATCCCTGTCCGTGTAACGGGAACACTTTCTTGTTCTCGTTCCGCGGCCAGGGTGAAGGGGGCTTAGACAGTCTCTGCCTATGAATGCTTTGAGAGCAACTGTAAGCCTAACAGGCTTATTCCTCACTTCAAGCTGCCGCAGTGCTAGAATCCCGTCGCACCAGTGGTTTGCACTGCGGCCGAAGATATTTGGCCGTAGCCCATGCCGCTGTAAGTCTGATATCAGATTTACCCATTTTTGACCACCAAAAAAAAAGGAAAACCATTGTTATAACGATAATTATGTAGCAATTACTATTACTGATTCTAATACTGTAGTAATTACTATAATAGATTATATGATTAAAGTAATAGTTCTAGTATTATAATAAGTATTATAATTAATTATAATACTGTAGTAACAACTATAATTATGCAGTAATTAATATAACTAATTATAATATCATATTGATAACCATAGTTATGTGTTAATTACTATAATTAATTATAATACTGTAATAATAATGAATGTTACGTAGTAATTACTATGAGCAATTATTATACTACAATAATAACTATATCTTTATGGTAATTACTATAAATGATTATAATTCCATAGAAGTTACTACATTTATTCAGTAATTACTATAATTAATAATATTACTATGATAATAACTATTATTACCTAGTAATTATTACAATTAATTATAAAACTGTAGTTACAACGATAGTTATGTTGTAATTGTTATAACTTAAAATATGGTGGTAATAACTGTAGCTATTTAGTAACTACTATAATTGATTACCTTCATAACTATAGTCATAACTATATTCATAATTAACTTCATAACTATAGTCATGTAGTAACTACTATGATTGATTATAATACGGCAGCAATAACTATAGTTAAGTAGTAATTACTATAATGAATTGTAATACTGTAGTTATAACATTAGTTATGTTCGTATTAATATAACCTAAAGGACTGTTGTAATAACCATAATTATATAGGTACTACTATGATGGATTACGATACAATAATAAAAACTATATAATATAGTGAGTACTGTAATTGATTATAATACTGTAGTGATAATTATAGTAATATAGTAAAAACTATGATTATACTAAGATAGTTCTGTGGTAATTGCTAAAATTAATCATAATACAGCAGGAAAAATTATAGTCATGTCGTAATTTCTATGATTGGTAATGATAATGCAGTGGTAATTAGAGTTACTTAGTAATTACAACAATAAATCATTATCATGGTAATAACTATAGCTATGTAGTAATTGTCATATCATGTTGTAACTAGTAGTAATAACTACAATTATATAGTGACTATCATAATTGGTTATGATACGATAGTAATAACCATAGTTATGTAGTAATTACTATAATTAATTATTATACCATAGTCATAACGATAGTTATGTAGTAATTACTATGACTGATTAGAATAGTGTAGTCATAACTATAGTCATAACTATAGTCATGTAGTTACTACTATGATTGAATATAATACGATGGTAATCACTATACTTATGTAGTAATTACTATAATAGATTACGTTATTATAGTAATAGCTTTAGTGATGTAGTAAGTACTATGAATAAGTATAGAACTATAGTAATAACGATAATTATGCAGTAATTACTATAACTGATTATAATGCCATAATATCAACTATTGTTATGTGGAAATTAGTATAATTGATTATAATACTGTAGTTATAACAAATGATATATAGTAGTTACTACGAATGATTATAATACCGTAGTAATAACTATGCAGTTATTACTTTGATCAATTATTATTTTACAGTAATAACTAAATTTATATAGTAATTACTATAATTGATTATAATTCTAAAGTAATTACTATATTTATGTAGTAATTACTATGGTTAATGAAACTGAAGTTATAACGATAGTTATGTTGCAATTAATATAACTTTAAATATTGTAGTAATAACTATAACTATTTAGTAACTACTATGATTGATTATAATACTAACTTAATAACTATAGTTATGTAGTAACCACTATAATTTATTATAACATTAGTAACTATAGTTATTTAGTAATTACCATAATTAGTTATAATACTGTAGTTATAACGATAGTTATGTAGCAATTAATATAACTTTAAATATTTTAGCAATAACTATAACTATTTTGTAACTACTATGATTAATTATAATAATAACTTAATAACTATAGTTATGTAGTAACTACTATAATAGATTATAGCATTATTAATCATAGTCATTTAGTAATTACTATAATTAGTTATGATACTGCAGTTATAACGATAGTTATGTTGTTATTAAAATACTGTAGTAATAACTACAATTATATTGTTAATACTATGACTAATTATAGAGAGTTGGCTTGGGGAGGCACACTACGTCAGTGTTATCTTTCAGCTTCCATGTACCGCACGTCGTTTCAATGCTCCTTGTAGCAATTCTATAACGTTGACGGCAAATGGGAAGCAATGAATCGAGAAGAAATTACCTCACGAAGAAAACAGGAACCATCTGACCCGGTGATAGTAACGCTGATACTGCTTGAGATACAAGACAGGGGTGGTTCCCCAAAATAAAAACCACAATTTAATGTAAGATGTCGGATTCAAATACAGAATTACCCCAGATAAGTACCTCTTCACATGGAAATCTCACCTCCACTTCCAATCGGGTAAAAGCCCCGGTGGGCGGAGCTGGCCTCAAAGATTCTGGGGGAGGCCGAATTGTTGATCATAGCCTTGCGGAGGTGAGTAACAAGGCTTCCGCAAGACCTTCAGAGGTAGAAACGGTTTAGGGTCTATCCTTGCCTCAACAGCAAGTTATGGGCACTTTGCAGGTTGGGCGCTCACAAGGAAACAGTGTGAGCAGCAACGCTAGTATGAATAGCGACAAAAGTGCTTTTAGCAGCACGTTGCGATGGGAGTTGTACTCTGTTAATGACAATTTCGATTAGATTTTAAGTGTTATAAAGAGTTAGGCTGAATGTATAAGCAGTATGCGCCTAGAACTAAATGCCATGCAGAGAAGAATAAAAAAGAATACAGACCTGGAAATTTAAAGTGCTGCTGATAAGCTTCGTAACCTTATAGTACGTGCTGCTTCTGAGCCAAGTAAGTTGCTACGACGGTATGCATGTCTAAAGTCTAAAGTCTAAATCTAATGTCCAAAGTCTCTGGGACATGCGCCGTCTTTCGGGCAGAGTTAGAAAGCGAAGAAACCTGACCACGAGATCACAGTGACGCTACAAGAGAACCAGAACTGATCCAAGGCAGCCCAGCTTTTGCTGGACCAAAGCGCAACGGATCGGAATGCAGATATCCTCATACTCAGTGAACGGTACTGTGACTTAAGCCAATGGACATGGCTTTTTAACGCAACGAACTCGTCGGATATCTGGGTCAGAGACGCATGCGCCACAGGATCCCTGGTTCCCAGCACGGTAGAGAATTATGTGCGGGTGAGGGTGGGCGAAGTCACTTTTGTCAGTGTCTACCTTTCACCAAATTGCACGTCCAGAGAATTGGATGAAAAAATGATTATTCTGGGGGATGGCCTCAGAGATTTCCCAAGACATGTCGTAGTCGCTGGTGATTTTAGCTCCAGAGCGATCGAGTGGGGCATGCCGACAACGAACAGACGTGGACTGGTCATACTTGAGATGGCCGCAAGACTAGAACTGACAATAGCAAACAGAGGACACGCCAAGACGTACAGACGACCGGGTTTCGGTAGTTCGATACCGGATGTAACGATGACAACGGAAGACTTGGAGCTTTGTATAAGGGGATGGTGGGTGTTTGAAGACTATATGGCAAGCGATCTCCAGTACATCGTCTTTGAAGTAGCTCACTGGACAGAGACGCCAGCTCACGACTTGGAGAGACCCTCGCGGTGGAATCACAATGAACAGGACAGAGCTCTGTTTCGCAGGTTGCTGCTGGAAATAGTCGCATCCTCAGAAAATATTCCAACAGACTTGAACGACAAACAGGGGACGGATTGGATCACGGACGATACTATGGCCCTTATAGCGCATCTTTGCGAGGCTACCATGCCCTGCGTAGAATCTAGTCGTAACAAAACGGCAGCTCACTGGTGGACGGACGAGATTAGTCTCTTGCGGAAAACGTATATAGGACATAGACGGAGACTGTATAGAGCACGAAAAAAGGGATACGACAACGTTACGATGCTTTCAAAGACGTGCAAAGACGCATGGAAGATCCCGACGAGCGTTATAAAGTATAGTAAAAAGTTATGCTGGAAATGTCTGTGCGTGGAGGTGGACCATGACCCCTGGGTTCTGGGCTATAACTTGGTTATCCAGTAACTCAGGGCTTTTGGTCTTCCTGAACAAAGGGACGGACAGTTAATGGCGGCGATGGTAGATGGGCTGCTTACAAACCACCCAGTCAACTATAAACATGTAGTAATTACTATGATAATAACTATAAAAATGTAGTAATTACAATGGTAATAGCTGTAGTAATGTAGTAATTGGTATAGTCCAAACTAAAGGAATGTAAAAATGAATAAAGTAATAACTATAGTAATCCCACATAGTATGAAATATTTCGGTGAAATATTTTGAAATATTTCATCAAAAAATTTCAGTTCAAGCTTTCATAAACATTTCATAAATATTTCATAAACATTTCATAAAATATTTATTAAAATATTGTTAAGAGATTCCACTGAAATCTTTCATGAAAGATTTTGTAAAGCTGTATTATATATTTCACATCCGCCATAAGTAGATCTTAATCTGGAATATTTATAAAACATTTTATTAAACCTTTCAGAAACGTTTCAATGAAATATTTTTAAAAACTTTCAAATAAGGCTTCCTAAAATATTTCATAAATATTTCAGCAATATTACTCAGCATGATTTTTAATATCCCAAAGCCGACTTGAAATATCGTTTAAATATTTCACTAAAATATTCCATGTAAGATTTTATAAGGTTTTATGGGATATTTCATATCGGTCATAAGTGCATCAAAATCTGAAATATTTATGAAACATTTCATTAAACTTTTCAGAAATATTTCAATGAAATATTGTCAGGAACTTTCAAATAAGGCTTTCTGAAAAATTTCGTAGATATTTCAAGAATAGTGCTTTGCTAAATTTTTGATTTCTCAAAACTGACTCAAAATATTGATGAAACATTTCACTGGATTCTTTTATGAAAGATTTTGTAAAGCTTTATGTAATATTTCATATCGACCATAAGTGAATCAGCATCTGAAATATTTATGAAACTTTTTATTAAACTTTTCAGGAATATTTCAATGAAATACTTTCAAAAAATTAAAAATAAGGCTTACTGAAATATTTCATAAATTTTTCAACGATATTTTATTATATTCATCTCCTAAAGCCCACTCAAAATTTTGCTAAAACTTTACTAAAATCTTTTATGTAAGATTCTGTAAAGCTTTGCGGAATATTTTACATTCCACATAGCAACAAAACAGTGGAATATTTCAAAACATTTAAGTGAAATTTTTTGAAAAATAGTTTCATAAATATTTCTGAAATATTTCAAAGCATGATATTTAGCGCAAATTTTTAATCTTTTGATAAAACCTTTAAGAAATATTTCATGAAATATTTATCGAAATTCGTTAAAACATTTCATAAAAATCTTTTATGAAATATTTCTAAAAATTTACTAAAGATTTCACATCAGTTACTTTTAAATCGAATACTGGAATATTTATAAAATATTTTATCAAGCTTTCAAGGAACTTTTTACTGAAATATTGCATCAAAGTTTCAAATAAAAAATCCCGAAAGATTCTATAAATTTATAACAGTATTAACGTGCCAGATTCTCAATTAAAAAAAATACGAAAAAATATTGTTAAAACATTTCATCGAAATATTTCACGAAATATTTTTGAAAGCTTTACTAAAGATTTCACATAGATAGATCGATAGATATTAATTTATTTTGTAAAAGAGTACAAAAAGGCGTGTAATACATCAGATTACATTACAAGCAATAAATAATAATTCTGTATAAAGTATTGCACATAATATGATAAGATATCACAGTCAAATATTAAAATTAATATATAATACTGTATAAGTAAGTCACTATATAGAAGCGATATCACAGACTACTCTAAATACACGCAGGAAGCATAAAAACATAAATTACAATAAAAACAGTCTTAAATATCTATCAGTCATAAAATTAAAATCATATTAAAATCAAATAACACAATTTAAAAGATAAAGCACAAAGCATAGTCATGACATCAAATAAAAATAAAATTGGACATAACAATGCAACAATAAATAAAAATAATATAATAATAAAATTCAAAAATAAAAACTTGATACCGAAGATGTCATGACTACAAATAAAAAGAAACAGAATCACTCATTCTTTCTACATTCATTCAACCATCATTCGCGCTAATAAATACATTCACACCTTAAATCTATATATAAGACAAAACAAAATAAATTAACATAAAATTAAAATACTTAAAATTAAGATTACTCGAGGTCGAGTAAGTACCTCCTCAAAGCCGACTTGAACCTGCCGAGCGATGGAAGATTTTTTATATCGGCAGGCAGGGAGTTCCAGAAATGCGCACCTTGAACTTGAAAGGAATTTCTTCCAGTCTCAGTACGCATGAAGGGCACTGCGAAGTCCTTAATCTCTCCTCTAGTGGCTACCTTAGGTACAGATCTAGTAAAGAGACTCACTAGATACTCTGGAGTATTCATGCGTACGATTTTGTACATAAGTACAGCCATAAAATACTGTCTCCTTGAATCAGTACGCAGCCAACCAAGAGCAGCTCTATGAGGAGAGATATGATCGCCCATTCTCACACCCATTACATATCTCACACATGAATTTTGTAGTCTTTGTAAGCGTCTTCTCAACCCCTGCGAAGCATCAAGCAAAACTACTGAGCAGTAGTCGAGGTGCGAAAACAGCAAGGCGGCTACGAGTTGTTTACGCAGGGCCTCAGTGGTGTACCGACGGAAAAACCGCAAACTATACATTATCCTATTAAATTTTTTAGTCATCATATTAATGTGCGGCTCCCATGACAACCTAGCGTCAAGCACAACACTAAGGCTCACAACGGTATCAGAGAAAGATATGTCGACACCACCCTCAAGCTCAATCGTTCTCGACTCACCAGTATAGAAGTCATTAATAAATCGACTACTGCCAAAAACGATTGCTTTAGTTTTGCTTGCATTTAATGTGAGAGAAGCATCGACAGCCCACCCCGACACCGCCCTGGCCGCCCTCTGCAAAATACGAATACCTTCATTCACATGTTCATAAGGGACCTGAGTATAGATTTGGAGGTCATCAGCATATAATATGTGCTCGACAAAACAGGGGTCGAGTGTGTCACGTATATTATTAATGTAAAGGCAAAATAACAGAGGCCCCAGCACTGAGCCCTGTGGAACTCCTAGATTGGTTGTTAGCCAATCTGAATCCTCTTTTAAGTGTGTAGAAACCATTTGTTTCCTACCTGATAAATAGGAGCTAATCCATTCAAGTGCAGCCCTGGAAAGCCCCATCGATCTAAGCCTCGCAAGTAATTTGGAGGGGCGTATCGTGTCGAAAGCCTTACTAAAGTCAAATAGAAGTAGTAACGTGGCAAGTTTCTTGTCAAGACCTGATCTTATGTCGTCTGTAAGTTTAAGTATGGCAGTCTGCGTAGAATGGTGCTTTCTGAAACCAGTCTGCAAAGAGTCAAGTATTTTGTGTGTCGTAATGTACTCTTGCAGTTGGTCATGGGCAATCTTCTCCAGAACCTTTGAAAGAAAGCATAATATTGCTATTGGCCTAAAATCTTTAGGAATCTTAGGTGTAGGACACTTCTTTAAAGGCACAATGCGTGCACGCTTCCAAAGGCAAGGGAAGATCCCCCGCGCAGAAGAGGAATTGAAAAGAGTCACAAGATGCTCTCCAATAAACGGTAGTGCTTTGAGTATCACACTCTGCGGAATGCCATTCTCGCCACAAGCCTGTGATGAAAAATGCGAAATCGCAAGGATTACATCATTAATATTAATTGGCTTGAAGGCAAAGCCACTTTCACTGCACTCTGAAAGAATCTTCTTACGTTCCGCAGTATCATCGTGCGGCGAGACTGACACCCCCGCAAAATGTGCATTAAGCTCATCAGGAGTGAATCCATTCAAGTCCCCTTGAGGTCCGGACAGGAGTTCCAGGTCTCTTAACTCCTTTCAGACATTACCTCCAGCAAGAGCATCAAACAGTCTATTATGATAATAATTTGTCTTAGCTTGTTCTGTCTGTTCGTCTATAGTTTTACGCAGTTTCAAGAATTCAGAGAGATAACACTCCTCCTTCGTCTGTTTAAACCTACGATACGTGGCATCTCTCTTGTGCCGCATCTGCGACAACTCTTTATCTATCCAAGGAAATTTATCTTTACCAATTTTAAGTGACTTTAGTGGCGCCAGATTTTGTATTGCTGCCGTAAGGTTGTCGCAGAGGCAGCCAAGCGCAGATTCCGGGTCAACTGTACCAACTATAAATGGCGTCCAATCACAGCCGGCCAAACTCTGCACCAATAAATTTGGACAGATATCTTTATAATTCCTATACTTAATTATCTTTTCATCTGTCTTCATAAAATTACAAGAAATGCATGCATCAAATAAATTATGCCAACTGTGAAAACTCGCCGGTAAGTTGCGTGCGTCAAGTACTGTGTCATTATCGTCCACAAGAATCAGGTCAATCCACGTGTGAGACGTCGGAGTGTGATGCGTGGCACCGTGCTGAACCAACTGTAACGAAAGCTCAGCCGATAATTTATTAATAAATTTGGCATCACTGCTCTCACGCAGGAGATCGGCATTCAGGTCTCCCATTATGATTTAATGAGAGTATTCAGAGGCAAAATAAGCGATTTCTAAATCTCAAAGAGAAATATTTATGAAATATTTTATCAAACTTTCAAGAAATCTTTTAACAAAATATTGTTGCAGATTTTCAAATAAAACTTCACAAAATATTTTATAAACCTTTTCACAATATTACTTTGCAAGATTCTCGACTTCTAAGAAAATACGAAAAAATTTCGTTAAAACATTGGACTAACATCTTTTACGAAATATTTTTGAAAGCTTTACTAAAGATTTCACATCAGCGATTTCCGAATAAAATAGCGGAATATTTGTAAAACATCCTATCAAACTTTCAAGAAATATTTCTGTGAACTAATAGATCAATTATAAATAGAATCATGATATAATCTTAATTTTCTGAAATGAAGTTGAAATTTCACTTAAATCTTCTATGAAATATTTTTATCAATGTTCGAATGATAATGTAATATTTAATTAACATTTTGTAAAGGTTTCCTTGAAATATTTGTGCAAATATTACTGAAATATTTCAATAATCTTTCATGATAGATTTGTTCGATGGCCATAATGTTGCAATGAAAGATAGTAGAAATCTTTAAATGCAATTTTTAGAAATATTTTCTTGAAATATTTCAACAATATTCATTTGCAAGATTTTTTATTTTCAGTTCCACTGATAGGAGGACACGCGTTGAATGCACGTTTTGTCCCCAAGCGGTTTGAGGAGACCTTAGTTAGTATATAAGGCAAAAGCTAGCTGCTTCGTGCAAAGACATGCAGCGCTTATCTTGTAACAATGTAAATGCGACTAATAAATAAATGGAAAACATGTGTGCGGATATGTATCAATGTATATTAGGCCAGTCAATAGACCGAAAAAAAGTCTTATTTTGCCAAAATTAGTAACCGGCAACGACCTATGCGATCATTTAAATGATAGTCCGTAGATGTTTACTTATATGTTTTAGACTAGCAACTATGATTTATTAATTAGTTATTAACAAATTAGTGCAAAAAATGCGTTTTTTTTGTTTTTTGTTAATAAAACCAAAAATATTCGACAAATCATTATGGTGTCAATGGGAAAGTTGTAGAGAATGAAATTGTCAACAAAACGAAAGGTCAAACGATCCGATTGGTTTATGAAAACCGAAAAAAATTAGGAAAAACCGAAAAAAATTTCATTTTTTAAAAAAATTTATAACTCTGTTGTTTATGAATATTAAGAGCTGGAATTCAGCACAGTAGTTGATAACTATATCTACTTTTAACGTGCCAAAGGCAGGTACTATCGGATAATTAGTTTCTGCGCAATTGTAATTTTTTTTTTCGGTATTCTTCCCTTCTTTATATTACCGATTGAGAACGTCGTACATACATTTTTAAAACGGTTTTGAAAACTAGAAGCAATATATTATTAAACGTTAATTCTAAGTTTTCATTAAAATTGTGTAAAAAGGGTGAAACATGCACTCGAACATTGACGATGATCGAAGTTGTCAAGCGTACTGCGCACGCTTGTAGTATACTGCGCACTCACACTTCGGCATGCCGTATACAAAAAGTTCTTTCAGTGTATATATATCCTTTCTCCTCCATCCCCACTTTTTGCTGTGTACCGCGCGCTCGACCGTTTACGTCGATGTTCGAGTGCATATTTCACCTTTTTTTACACAATTTTAATGAAAACTTAGAATATACGTTTAACAGTATATTGTTTTTAGTTTACAGAACCGTTTTAAAAATGTATGTACGAGGTTCTCAATCGGTAATATAAAGAAGGGAAGAATGCCGAAAAAAAGAAATTGCAATTGCGCAGAAACTAATTATTCAATAGTACCTGCCTTTGGCATATTAAAAGAAGATGTAATTATCTACTACTATACCAAATTTCAGCTCTTAATATTCATAAACAACAAAGTTATGAATTTTTAAAAAATATTAAAAATTTTCCGGTTTTTCCAAATTTTTTTCGGTTTTAATAAATCGATCGGGTTGTTTGACCTCTCGTTTTATTGATAATTCAATTCTCCACAACTTTCCTATTGACACCATAATGATTTGTCGAATAGTTTTCGTTTTATTAGCAAAAAAACAAAAAAAACGTGTTTTTTGCACTAATTTGTTAATAACTAATTAATAAATCATAGTTGCTAGTGCAAAACATATAAGTAAACATCTACGAACTATCTTTCAAATGATCGGTTATTGCCGGTGACTAATTTTGGCAGAACAATAACCTATTTTGACTGGCCTATATGTATAATGAGTTATAATATAATATACTATCATGCAATAAAAATATGTTTCATAATTACAATTTATGTAAATGCGACTTAAGAAATAATGTGGATATGCAATTAATGTAGAAGTGTAATGCGTTATAATATTAAATATTGTTTCCTGAAATAAACTTTAAATCTTTCATAAACCTTTCATGAAAGATTTATGTTGTTTCCCAAAAGTTGCAATGCAATATTATATCAATATTTCTTTAATATTCATTAAAAATATTAACCAAAAATCTTGATAAAATCTTTCATAAATCTTTCAGAGAAATATTTATTTGCCATTGCACAGGCGGACATAGCGAACTTTCAACAACGTTTCAATGAAAAATTTGTGAAATATTTCAAATTTTGCTTGAAAATATTTCATAAATTTTTCATAAATATTTCATGAAAGATTTATATGTTTGTTTAATTGTTGCTTTAAAATATATAATAAATAATTATGAAATATTTCTTTGAAATAGTAATAGTTGAAATCTTTCATAAACATTTCATGAAAAATTTGTGTTGTTTTCTAGATATTGCAATGAATTATTATATCAATATTTCGTAAATATTTCTTAGAAATATTTACGAAAATCTTGTTAAAATCTTTCATAAATCTTTCAGAGAAATATTTATTGGTCATTGCACACGCGAACATAGCGAACTTTCAATAACATTTCAATGAAACATTTATGAAATATTTCAAATCTTGCTTGCAAATATTTCATAAGTATTTCATAAATATTTCATGCTATGTAGGATGTAGTAATTACTGTATAGATAGCTATAGTGATAACTATGGTAATAACTATAGTAGAGTGTCAAACACTATAGTAATAACCATAGTCACACAGGGTGATTGGATGACATCGATACATATTTATATCGTTGGATTCAGCGTTTGGAGCTAAGTCAAAATTTGCCTATAAAAAATTGTTATCTTGATTGAGATAGCCAAGATAAGCGATTATAAGTAACTAATGAGCAATTGTTTATAAAAGGCAAAATGATCGATGTTGTCGTGTTGTTAACGCTTCGAAAACAATTCAACAAGTGCTTGCTCAATTTGTAAACGTATCGTCTTTTTTTATTATGTCACTTGAGACCTAATTCATTTGCTTATATGATTGGTTTATTAGTTATGGATAGAAACATCTCAATGTTCTAAATGATAGTTTGCAATTTTTACCTATGGATGGTGATGTTAGTTACTCAAAGAGTATTTTTAATAAGCATTTCATAAGATCGATAAACCTTATGAGATTTATTGGATATTTAATATAATACACAATGACAATAAATTTAGCATACAAAAAAAATGTTTCCCAACGTGGTGAGCAAAAACCGATTTTCGGCGCCTGTATTGAGTGAACAAAATACCACGTTCCCCCACAAGTGAGAGGATGTAATATTTAACTCACGCAAAACAAGTTCTGAGTCGATATAACGTTTCTTATTTGAAAAACCTTATTTGTAATCGTACAACTATATTTAAAATAGTAAAAACTTTTTTGGGCAAGAGTAACGGTACAGATTTCCACCATATACAGTTGTTTCTTTTTTGACTAATGATTCTACAATTGATGGTATACCCGCATTGTGTAGCTTTGTTATTGTTAGGAAGACTATGTCACGAACAATTTTCCTAGACCATATTTTTAAACTTGAGACTTGTAATAAATTATGTTTCTCTTTTAAAAGTTCTTATTTCGATGCAATCTACATTTGTCGGAACTGTCATAACTTATTTCTGGCAACAAAAGCAGGCTATATTCTCGAGTATAAGACTACTGATTGTGACGCATTGCTCTAATTAATACATGGTCAAAAACCGAACGCACGTTCATAGCTCGCAGCTACGCCCATGCTTCTTACCGTTACCTACGCGCTGTACATATAATATCCCTTTCCTAGTGTAAGAGAGGCGCTATGAGTGTCGGTGACATGAAAGCGAGCCTATGTGTTGAGACTAGGACGTAAAGGGAATCACTCTCGTGCCTGATTATAATTAATAAAGTCTTCTTAAATTTAAATAGAGTCGAAATGTGTTTTCTTGCTATAAGCAAATAATAAGGCGGCGAAGCAGATCGGCATATGCTCGGTCTGCAAACCCGTTTATTTGCTTATAACGTTGGTCTCTTGTTGCGCGTAGTGCCTTTAAAAGTTAGATCATAAAATTAAATATCTTAATGATTTCAAAGTTTCTTTGGTTGTGATAAAGTGATAACTTGCAAATGCAACATCAAATGGTGTTTGGCCTAGTGCATCTGCACGTATTCATTAAAGTTAAAATATATTGAATTATTGAAGTTCCGAATAATTAAACAGACTTCACGCAGGCACTGAGAGGCAATAGAAAGAAAAACCTTCATTCTTTCTTCTTTTTACCTGGGAATACGATCCCGAAGTAGTCAGGCATGGCGTCCTGGCTGCAAACGGATTAGCTCTTATCTTACACGTATAAACATAACAAATTACACATATAACAATACATAAAAATTACATATACATGCGCGTAGTTGTGACCGTGTGGTATAACAAATTAGTAAATTATTTATCACGTGACGACTTCACCGCACGGACAATTATTATGATAAATACTAAAGAAACATATACTGACTAGGAGAGTGTCACACCTCCGGATCACGGATTTTGCTCAAACTTCGGGATAAGTTTTCAGATAATAAAATATGGAAAAAGCTAAAGTTATAGTCATGAATACTCTATATTTCCCTAGTTACAGGCAATTAAAGAAAATCACTAAAAAAAGTTACTAGATTTTTAAACGCATATAGTTATTTAGCGTCGATAGCTACAAGCTTAAAACTTTTTTTAAATTAAAGCTGAGCTCAAATCCTTTCGAATTAGTAGTTATAGCATGTAAAAATATTATTTTTTCCCAAAGTTAGAGCGTGGAAGTGAAAGACTAACATTACAAAGATGAAATCGTTCTTTTATTTCAACTGCAATAGATTATCTTCATTATATAGGATACGTAGCTCTCTCTCTATGATTGCTGTCTTTATCGGGTATAAGTTGAACATACATAAAGTAATAGTAATAATCATTTCTTATCTTTGGGCAAGATTAAATAATTTTTGCTGTTTTCACACTAAATGACTCGAACCTACAGTAACTTACAACCATTGTGCCAACATTACCACCGCTGGGAACGTTTCCTCAATACAACCTTCAGTATCCTCTTTTTCTTCACCCAAAATTCACCTGATTCCTCTATCATTTTACAATTTACTATAATTTTTCGGGACAAAAAATTTTATGGAAGGCCGTGTAAACAAAGACAAACATTCATAGCACATTCATACTTATATTCATCTTGCACATTATACTCAAGAGTGATTGTCAAGTGAAGTCTTCTACCTTGAAACTGCGATAGCAAACAATAACTTTATACATTCGCGAGAATGCGATGCACAAGAGGCGATCGAACTCTAAACTGCATCACATGCAAAATTCAATCAATCTTTTCATTAGGATTGGACCTTATTTCAGCTTTTATTATTAATTAATGTTTTTAAAAGAAAAATCAGGTCCAATGTTTATCACGCTCTAACTTTGGGAAAAAATAATATTTTTACATGCTATAACTACTAATTCGAAAGGATTTGAGCTCAGCTTTAATTTAAAAAAAGTTTTAAGCTTGTAGCTATCGACGCTAAATAACTATATACGTTTAAAAATCTAGTAACTTTTTTAGTGATTTTCTTTGATTGCCTGTAACTAGGGAAATATTGAGTATTTATGACTATAACTTTGGCTTTTTTCATATTTTATCATCTGAAAACTTATCCCTAAGTTTGAGCAAAATCCGTGATCCGGAGGTGTGACACTCTCCTAGTGAGTCAAATTTGCGTTACAAAGTCGACGATGAAGTAGTTTTTATTTGATTTTGATATATAGAACATAATTTATCAAATCAGGAGAGGCATGACGTTTCGTTATCTCAATTCAAGAAGAAACGGCGTTTTTAGTCATACAGTAAACATACAAGTAACAACAAACAATACTTTCACCCTATACAGTTGTTGCTTTTTTAGCTAATGATTCTACAATTAAGGGCCTGGAAACGAAAAGGGCTTATTGCTAATGTTATTCAAATGGGCTCAATTGATGATACACCCGCATTGTGTAGCTATCTTATTGTTAGAAAGGTTATATCGCCAATCAATTTTCCAAGACCATATTTCTACACTTGAGACTTGTAATAAATTATGTTTCTCTTTTAAAAGTTTCCATTCTGATGCAATCTAGATTTGTCGGAACTTTCACAACTTATTTCTGGCAATATAAGCAGGCTATATTCTTGAGTATAAGACTACTGATTTAAAAAACGATTATTGACCACAAATGGACGTTGCTTTTTTGGGTATTGTATTTCTAAATTAAAATACAATCAAGAAACCTTACTACTACTGTTCTTCGTTAATTAGGCTATTTTGCGGAAATTTATTTCAGACTAAATTTCTGGAGTAAACATTTCTGGATAGATATAGTGTTTCTTTTATGGTAGATCTTATTTGTAATCGCTCAAGCATATTCAAAATAGTAAAAACTTTTTTCAGGGAAATAATAGCGGTATACATTTCTAAATATAAGTGTTAATATTAAACAAACGATGGTTCCCCGTTTGGTAGTGGCTGCTTCTTTGGCTAATGATTATACAATAGATGAATCACCTGCATTGTGTTAACCGTTAGAACTAAATTCATTAATTTGTAATTTAAATTTATTGAACTTTATTTAATAAACTTGATTTATTATTTTTATGAAATTTTAATTGTTATTGTAACTTATTTTTGTAATTTAGGACGTTGGTTCTTTAGGATAGGTATCCAAGAATGAAAGAATATGTTTGTATATATATATCGCCCATTCTCTGTGAAATTAGTGAACAAAAAATTTTTTTTTGCTTAAAATTTGTAAAATGCTTCTTTTTTGTATTCTGGACCACTCAGAATTTTTTTAGATATTTTTAGGGACTAGTTTCAGAGCTACAAAGCTTCAAAGTTGGGCTAAAATCATATTTTTGACATTTTTGACTATTTTAAGGCTTAAATCACTTATTTGGGTTGCATTTAAGGAATACATTACGAAGGAACTTTTTCCTTTAATGTATTCTAGATTTTCAGAAAAAAGTTATTCCAATGTGCTAATGTAGCTATCCGCTGAGCTAAAACTATTTAAATCATTGAAATATAAGTTTTGGGTTTTCGAACCAAGATATCTGGTCAGGGAAGATCATTGGAGTAGGTTATACATGTACAAATATACCTTAAAAATTTCAGAGTGGTGCGGCTTCTTGTTTTTTTTTTTTAAACAATGCAAATCCAACTGAAAATCATGAAAAATGATTTCTAGCTAGTTACTCATTTAAATGTCAACTTGCACTTATCTGTTGCAGATATCCCTTTGTAAGCATTCATAGAAATAGTTGTAAACTTAACAAATATTTAAAAATATGGAAAAATATCTTCTGAAAGGTTAAGAGCGGACCAAACCTCTGATATATGCCTATAACCTTTTTCTAAGATGTATCAGTTACACGATCAAAAACTAAAAATGCAGTTCTACCTATATGTCAGAACTTTTTGTGTTAATTCATGAGAACCTTGTTAATTATTAGGTAATTCAAGTCCAACTGATTTCATCCACTGTGATATTGATTTCAAAATTGCACTATACTGATCTTCAACGAACTGACCAAGAGAGGCTACAAGCTTTGGGTCTCAGATCCTGCTGGAACTTTATGATAAGTTTTGGTTTGATATAACTAAAAGAAAGCTATAGCTTCAGAGTCCAACGCTGAGTAGTTTCCAAGATAGAGCACATCACTTATGATTTTTACATTATTTGTTGGCAAATTTTAGTTAAAATATTTGCCAACAAGAATCATCATGTAAAAATCATGTAAGTTATCATATAAATCATTGTGTCATATTTGTAAAGTTATTTAATAATTTGTCTAGAAAGTAAACTGTCAGGTAACTCGACAATTTTATTAAACTTTCTTGTTTAAAAATTTTGCATGAAATTGAATCTGTTCTTTTATTAATCAATTATGTTAATTTTAGGTATAAAAAGAATAGCAAGAACATAAATTACATTTAAAGACTTTTTAGTATCAAAGTGAAGAATTTTTGTTCAAGGGTTTGTTGAAAATTTTAAAAAATATGAAATAAGTCATCCGCTCTAACTTGGAAACTAAAACTTATCATAAAGTTCTAGCCAGATCTGAGACCCAAAGCTCGTAGCCCCTTCTGGTGAGATACAAAGAGACACGAGCTCAGTTATATATCACTGACAATAAGGAAAATTAAATTAAATAATAATATATATCAATCTCTATTATATGTTGATTGTAAATATTTATTCAAATTTATTCCAAGTTTCTATACACAATTACATTTAATTATTGCTATCACATCATGAGATTCAATGACAAATTGTCTGAAAATGTAAATAATGATAATGAATTTTCATAGAATTTTGTTTGTTACTAATATAAAAATAATAAATTACATTTAAAAAATATAACAAGGATTAGAATTAATGATTTTCCGAAAGTAAACTTAATAATATACATCAGTATAGATACTTTAATCTTAACGAATCTCATTGAATGGAATTTAAGTCAGTGTGTGTTATACACTGAATCTATAAAAGAATATTATCATTTACCTGTTATATACATCCATATTATAATATTATTCACCTGCGTTGTTATAAAAAGAATGCTTGTTCACCCTGGACTTATACTAATTATTACCTGTAATTGAAAAAAAAATTATTACAAAGCATCAGTTTTATTATTTGATGAAATCTTTTTCAATTTGTGAACATGAAATAAAATAAAAACTTATCTGACTCATCGTATCCATAGTCTAATATCCAATACAGGAACTACTTCCATCCACTTCATTAGTAATAGCTGCACGAATTTTTTCTGTGTAACTTCCTTTTTTTATGTTTTTTTTAAACTCCCAGAACCCGCTTCAAATGACTTACAGTTATGTCAATATGTATAATTTTCTTGAAAATAACTTATAAATAAATCTTCTCTTAACATTTTAGGTGATTTAAAGTATATCTGAGAAAATTTATATTAGTATAGTTACTTAAGTATTGGATACTGTATTATTTTAAATTAAAAATAACAAGCAATACTTACAAAGACATATTTACAATAAACGATAATTGGCTGTTATTGTTTATTTACATATTATATTTATTTTAGGAATTTTTTTATACATTATTGATGTAAATAACGAATACCAAGATTAAAGAGCAGGCTGTTAATAACAGGGATTTTACACAATCCACAATTACTAACAGAAATTTGTTGTCAACAATCTGTTGTGAACACTATTATATAAAAACTGTTTACAAACGTATATTTTAAATGATAACGGTGCATACAAGTTGATACTCAGTTATTAAACATCATTTTGTCTTCATTTCTCTTATAAGAGAGTAAGTTATAATGCTGTTCGATTACTGAATGTTGATTACAAATTCGAGCCCACGGGAGTTTTAAGACTGGTAGGTACGATCGCGCCGTTATCATTTAAAATAAATGTTTGTAAACAGTTTTTATATAAACAGTATTAACGGTATTATTTTTTTAATTAAATTCATATAAGTTAATGTAATCATCAATATTTTATTTATGCTTTTTTTAATTTAAAAATTAAGTGAGCATTCTTTTTAATTTTATAAATAGTCGAATATTACATATCTTACAAATACTCGTGTTAATGAAATTGATGTAGATCTGTCTGATATTCGACTTCGTTTAATCACTTCTCTATAATTGATTTTAATTATTGGTTACAATACAATATCGAGCGAGGAAATGTCACTTGACGAAACTGAAATCGTCCATGTAGAAAAGAAAAGACGTATAGCTTATAATAGATGCAGAAAGCCATTCGCCAGTGAAGAGATTTATTCAGCAAAGTCATTGCGTAAAATATCAGAACAAGTCTTGGAGAAATTCACTAAAAAATTTTCTTGTGAACCTCTATTAATACCTGATGATAGAATTTGTTATAAATGTAGGATAAAAATGAATACTGTCTGCGTTTCAACTGAAACATCACCATATAATGTTCTTTATGTAAAATATTTTTACAATTTTAATATTTTCATTCAAATACTTCTTTATATCTTTTAATTGTTCTATAGATAGCACCCAAAATACAGAATCACCAGAAGATACATCAGATATTCCAATGCTTGTAGAACAACTTTTACATGACAACGAAGATGAAGTAGAGGTTTCTGTAAAAGATTTTGAGATGTTTGTAGATTTATTAGAGAATTTAAAGATGAAATACCACAGTACAGATACACATAAAATAGAAAAAGTCCAAATACTGACCCTGCTACCATTAACTTGGTCATATGATGAAATAAAAAAACATTTTGGTACTAAAAATTATTTGATTAACATGTCAAAAAAATTGCAAACTGAAGCAGGTCCTCTAGCAAAACCATCTATAAAAAAAGGTAATTAAAAATATTCATAAAAAAATAATAGGTGAAAAAATGAAACATAATTTAAATAAATTTAATAGAACATTTCAATTTGTTATATAAATGAAGTACAATTAAATTTTGGCAATAATTATTAAAATAAAATATAATTGGTTGAATATTATCCTGGTAAAAATTAATATCAATTAAAAATAATTTTAGGGAATCTTGTTCTGAAACAACTAAGCGAAATGTAATAAATTTTTATACAAGTGAAGAAAATACCTATATATTACCTGCAAAAAAAGACTGTGTTAAGTACAAGGATGAGAAGGGCAACATTGTTTATGATCAGAAACGTCTTCTGCTTTGTACATTGAAAGAGTTGTACAGATTATTTTGTAAATAATTTTCATCTGATATTCTAATAGGATTTTCTACATTTGCCAAATTGAAACCTAAATGTTGTGTATTAGCTGGTAGCAGTGGTACACATTCTGTATGTGTTTGTTTAATTCATCGAAATGTCAAGTTGATGATATCAGGTATTTTCAATTTATTTTCAACATTTTTTTCTCGGATAAATTTTTATAATATTAATTAAAAGAAAAAAAACACTTTTGTAGGTTGTAATTTAGAAAAAATGACAGAAGGCTATTCTCACCAGTTTAAGACATATAAAGATATTTTGCAATTTATCATTTGTAATAAAAATAAAATGTCGATGGCATACAAATGTTATTTTGGTGACTGCGACAAATGTCCTGGTGTTCAACGCTTAGAGTCTTACTTGACCATGATTTTTGATGAAAAAGAAATCGAAGAAGTTATCTATGCACAATGGGTGTTAACTCCTAGAGCCATTTTAAAAAATATTGTAGAGGACGTAAATGATTTCATTCCATCATTTTGTGATAAAATTAAAGCTTTACAGCCACATGCTTTTATTTCAATAGCACAATCTGAATATTTTAAAAAATTAAAAAATGAATTGAAAGAGGATGAAATTATGGTATGCCTAGATTTTTCAGAGAATTATGCTTTTGTTGCTCAAAACGCTCCACCTGGGTTTCACTGGGATAACGACCAGGCGACAGTATTTGTTACATATATTTATTATGTGGAACATACTCAATTATCAGGCAAAGCATTTGTAGTAATTTCAAATAATTTAAGTCACGATACTGTAGCAGTTTATACTTATCAGCAACTACTAATTCTATATTTAAAAGAAAATTTCAAAGGATTGAAAAATATTTACTATTTTACTGACGGAGCCCCTCAGCAGTTTAAGAATTTTAAAAACATTTTAAATATTTATTATCATAGTGATTATTTTGGGATATCTGCAGAGTGGCATTTTTTTCCAACTGCACATGGTAAAGGTGCATGTGACGGAGTAGGTGGTTCTGTTAAAAGAGCTGCAGCTGAAGCAAGTCTCACACTTCCAGCAACGCAACAAATTTTGGATGCAGTTACATTGTACGAGTGGTTGAAAAATAAAGGAAACTATACAAATGTTGATTTTGCTTACTCGCCAGAATCAGATTACAATAAAAATTTTAAAAAACTGTAGAATCGTTTTAAAAATAGAAACAGGGTGAAAAACTTACAAAAGCAACATTTTATTAGTCCAATAGCAAATGGCAAAGTAAAATGCAAATTATTTTCTAGTTCAGTAGACTCCATTGAAGTAACATTAATTGATTAATTATTATATCTATGTTTTTACATTTTTTTATATCGATGTTAAATTTTTAAATATACTGTAAATAAAGAATTTAATAACCCTGTCTATATTTTAATTATAACATGCAAATTTTTTTAATATATTTAAAACCTTTAACGGGTCGTCGGAGCTGTTGGAAACCATTTTTGCTTTTTTTATTGATAACTTTTTAATTTTATTATTTAAACAAATATAATGACTTGTGCGCACTAGAGTATATTAAGAGAATTATTTTAGTGAAATAAGAAATCAATTGTGTTTTTTATTTTTTTATAAGAATGGAAATTAGACATAAAACTCGATAAACTTCACCTCAAAATACTATTTATTAAAAGATTGCAAGTAACTTTTTATTCCTAGTATTTTGGTAAATTTCTTTAGTTTTCCGCACTCAAGTTTAAACTCACAAATTTTCTTACTGTAATGAAAAAATTCGATTTACCGTACCCTATTAAAAATATATACGTATTTCCAATACGTATTTTTACTACGTATCTCAATTACGTAATAGAATTACGTAACTCCATACGTAGCTAAGTGTTCGAATTTGTGACGTGATTCTTATACGTATTTATTTAAAAAATACTTAACTTTGATACGTTTTTCTTGTAAAAGTACGTAATTTTTAGACCTATATGCACTTAAAATATGCTAATAGAGGATACATATTTTAACTATATATACGTCTAAAAATAACGTACTTTTACAATAACAATGTATCAAAGTTACGTATTTTTTAAATAAATACGTATAAGAATTATGTCACAAATTCGAACACTTAGCTACGTATGGAGTTACGTAATTCTGTTATGTAATTATGATACGTAGTAAAAATACGTATTAGAAAAACGTATACATTTACAATAGGGTACTGTTTGCACGTATACTTGGAATTAAAATATTACTAGACTATTTGAGAAGGGGGGACCTCCGTCATGCTCTTAAGGAAAAATGTTTAAGTTTGTGAATTTAGTTCATTTTTTATTATATAGACAATATTTATTCAATATAATTATACTTATATTGTTTATTAAAAATTTCATTTTCATCTTCAATTTTATGATTCTTACCTTACCTAAGTAGTTCCTGTATTCGATATCAGACTATGGAGACGATGAGTCAGATAAGTTTTTATTTTATTTCATGTTCATAAATTGAAAAAGATTTCATTAAATAATAAAACTGATGCTTTGTAATAATTTTTTTTTCAATTACAGGTAATAATTAGTATAAGTCCAGGGTGAACGAGCATTCTTTTTATAACAATGCAGGTGAATAATATTGTAATATGGATGTATATAACAGGTAAATGATAATATTCTTTTATAGATTCAGTGTATAACACACACTGACTTAAATTCCATTCAATCAGATTCGTTAAGATTAAAGTATCTATACTGATGTATATTATTAAGTTTACTTTCAGAAAATCATTAATTCTAATCCTTGTTATATTTTTCAAATGTAATTTATTATTTTTATATTGGTAACAAACAAAATTCTATGAAAATTGATCATCATAATTTACATTTTCAGACAATTTGTCATTGAATCTCATGATATGATAGCAATAATTAAATTTAATTGTGTATAGGAACTTGGAATTAATTTTAAAAAATATTTACAATCAACATATAATAGAGATTGATATATATTATTATTTAATTTAATTTTTCTTATTGTCAGTGATATATAACTGAACTTGTGTCTCTTTGTATCTCACCGGGAGGGGCTACAAGCTCTGGGTCTTAAATCTGGCTGAAACTTTATGATGAGTTTTAGTTCGTTATAACTAAAAAAAAGCTCCAGCCTCAGAGTCTAACGCTGAGCAGTTTCCTAGTTAGAGCAGCTGACTTATTTTATATTTTTTAAAATTTTTAACAAACTCTTGAACAAAAATTTTTCACTTTGATACTAAAAAGTCTTTAAATGTAATTTATTTTCTTGCTATTTTTCTTATACCTGAAATCAACATAATTTATTAATAATAGAACAGATTCAATTTCATGTAAAATTTTTAAACAAGAAAGTTAAAAATTATAATACTAGATTCACTTTCTCGAGAATGATGTTTTATCGACCTGGAGGTCGTCCAGGTCACCTGGACATCATCTCCAAGAAGTGACAAAAAATTTATATATTTCCAATGAAAATACTAGATGTGTTTCCTTGTGAATGATATTTCGTGATCCTGGAGGCCATCCTGGCCACCTGGACATCATCTCCAGGAAGTGACAAAAAATTTTAAATTATAATACTAAATTCACTTTCTCGAGAATGATGTTTCGTCGACCTGGAGGTCGTCCAGGTCACCTGGACATCATCTCCAAGAAGTGACAAAAAATTTTTAATTATAATACTAGATTCACTTTCTCGAGAATGATGTTTTGTCGACCTGGAGGTCATCTAGGTCACCTGGACATCATCTATAGGAAGTGACAAAAATTTATATATTTTCAATGATAATACTATATGTGTTTCCTTGTGAATGATGTTTCGAGATCCTGGAGGTCATCCTGGCCATCTGGACATCATCTCCAGGAAGTGACAAAAAATTTTTTAATTTCAATTATAATACTAGATGCACTTTCTGAATGATGTTTCGTCGACCTAGAGGTTGTCCAGGTCACCTGGACATCATCTTCAGGAAGTGATAAAAATGTACGTTAATTTGTAATTAATGTATTCAAGCGTCTACTGAAAAATCGTGTTACGATTAATTAAACATAAAAAAATTAATTGAACATAAATGTTTAATTTAATTAAACATTTTATCAAATTTTGTTCACTTTCTAATTTTTTTTTGTTTTGAATATTTAATTGTCTACAATTTCTTTATAAATTTTAAAAAGATTTTTTGTTATATTTCGTATCTAGTTTTATAGAGTTATACAAAAGTTATATATAATCATTTTCAGATACAAACTATATCCAGTAAACTATATCGAGTACTTCCGTATTTAATTCATTCTTTTTGATATGAAGTTCGTAATCTTTCAAACTATTAAATAAATATACAATTTTGGCTGAAGAAAGTTTAGAAATCAATCAAGTAACCGTCGAGTATTACTTTATTCAATTCATTCTTTTTAATAAAAAGGAATGAAATTGACATTGATTAATAAGCTCTTTTGTTTCAACTTTTTTAAATAATATAAAATTCATAAAAATACCATTAAACTATTTTTTTATTTTATAATTTTATCAAATTTCTTGAAATTTTTTGAATATTATAACTGTTAATTTTGTTTTTAATCATGGTTCAAATTGATAAATACTATTTAATCTTTATTATTACTTTTAAAAAAGTATATTTTAGGCGAGTTCAGGTATTGAATAGTATAGTATTCTTTAGAACATTTTTTCTAAATATTTTATTTTACCCAATACATAATATTTTTTTTATTTTAGCTTTCGAAAGTACTGAAATATCATCATCAAGTTTATACTTTTTATTTGATTTATCTTTAGTTTTTGCTTAAGAAAGTTTTGAAATCAATCAAGCAATCGTCAAGTACTTCCGTATTAATTCATTCTTTTTAATATGAAGTTCATAATATGAATAATATGAAATTCATAAAATATTTACAGTTTTGGCTAAAGAAAGTTTCGAAATCAATCAAGCAATCGTCGAGTACTTCTGTATTCAATTCATTTTTTTTAAAGCTTTTTTTAGAGCTTTAAAACATATTAAATTTTACTAAATATCTACAAAATAACTTGCCAGGCCCATTAAAGAAAAAAGTTTCTTAGTAATGTATTCCTTAAATGCAACCCAAATAAGTGATTTAAGCCTTAAAATAGTCAAAAATGTCAAAAATATGATTTTAGCCCAACTTTGAAGCTTTGTAGCTCTGAAACTAGTCCCTAAAAATATCTAAAAAAATTCTGAGTGGTCCAGAATACAAAAAAGAAGCTTTTTACAAATTTTTAGCGAAAAAAAATTTTTTGTCCACTAATTTCACAGAGATTGGGCGATATATATGTATGTTGAATTAAACTTATCTTTATTCCTCCTTCTTGACGTAGTACAATAATTTTAGGCGAAGCGTAGCCTTAGACGGTAAGTATGAAATTAAGCTGGCAAGCTAAAGACTCTTGGATTTTTATGCTATGGTAAAGGACAGTTGCATTCTTTCGTATGTATGATATTATTAATACTTTCATAATTTCAAGGAAAAGATTGATTGAATTTTGCATGTGATGCAGTTTAGAGTTTGATCGCCTCTTGTGCGTCGCATTCTCGCGAATGTATAAAGTTATTGTTTGCTATCGCAATTTCAAGGTAGAAGACTTCACTTGACAATCACTCTTGAGTATAATGTGCAAGATGAATATGAGTATGAATGTGCTATAAATGTTTGTCTTTGTTTACACGGCCTTCCTTAAAATTTTTCGTCCCGAAAAATTATAGTAAATTGTAAAATGATGGAGGAATCAGGTGAGTTTTAAGTGTAGAAAAAGAGGATACTGAAGGTTGTATTGAGGAAACGTTCCCAGCGGTGGTAATGTTGACACAATGGTTGTAAGTTACTGTAGGTTCGAGTCGTTTAGTGTGACAACAGCAAAAATTATTTAATCTTGCCCAAAGATAAGAAATGATTATTATTATTACTTTATGTATGTTAAACTTATACCCGATAAAGACAGCAATCATAGAGAGAGCTACGTATCCCATATAATGATAATCTATTGCAGTTGAAATAAAAGAACGATTTCATCTTTGTAATGTTAGTCTTTCAATTTAGTCTTATATCTGTTCTAGGTTGTAAGCATGACTTCTTAAGCTACTGAGGTCATGTTCTGAAAACATCAATACAGGAAGAGTTATATTCAAGTTATCTTCATATAGTTTATTAAGTGTTAAGTTTCAAAGTGTGTTTGTATATGTAGTAGAGTCATGCGAAGTATGTAAATAATATGCAGTATTTGATATAAAACATTTATCATCAAGCTTTACAATACTAGCGTGTGATATCGTTATATCTTTCTTATAATTCTTACAAAATACGCTGAATGGCATTTCTTTTATAGGTACAATATAAAATTTATCATTCTCTATACGCTTTACAAAATCATGAGTTAATTAGAAATAATGTTCTTAATATTTGCTCGTGTCATTTAATAATATTCTATCGCAGGCAGATAATGATTCTATTAGTCTAAGTAAAATTTGTAGTTTAAATATTTTTGCATTGCCAAGTTGATTACAATCATTTATACTCGATAAGGTTGTATATTTTGATATATCATAGGTTGTTGGTACATATTGATTGGTTATGTCCAATATTGTCGTGTTTCCAAACCGTCTTTCTATAGGTAAAGGTTCGTGTTTAAGAATTTTGAACGGATCATTGTGGATAATGGGATACTTAGTAACTATTACGAGTCCGTCCGTCTTAATGTATGATGTAAATGTCATAACTTGTAATATTAAAAAATAGTTTTTCATTGTCGGTGTTATTAACATATCATCGTATTGCTGCTTTTTATATAAACTTTGTAGACCATTTATTAAAATTTCAGGTATTAATAATGCAGGTGATAATATTCCATTTCTTGCTATATTTAATAAATTGAATAGGTCTGTTATATAAGTCTCGTATTCCTCTAGCGATGCATCAATTTCTTGCAGGCTTAGTAATACAATTTGATTGCCTTGATAGTTGTTAAGCATTGTTGATATTTAGTATATTAATTTATCTTCATTTTCTTTAAATATATAGAATTCTTTTGTGAATTATATGAAGTATAATAGCTTTCATTATTGACTGTAAGAATTGTTGCTGGCCCTATAAATCCGCGTAATGTTCTAAAATTAACCCTATCCCCTGGTTATGGGTTGATTCTTAAAGTTTGTCTGTTATCTACAGTGTTTTTATTCATTTTTTTTGTATATTTTCTTTTGCTTTCCTTGTATTTTCTTCCAGTCGTTTATTTAGTGAGTTTGACTTGTCATGGTTCCAATTTTCTTTAGGTATGATTCGTCCAAAGAATAATTCATGAGGTATATATTTTGTAGTAGGGTGTATTGTTCTATTATAAACAGTAATGATTGGGTAAAAGCTTTTATTGTTCGAGACTGCTCCAATTATTCCTTTCTTGAAGGTCCCTATAAGCCTTTCTACTATACCGTTTGATTGTGTATGTAATGGAGTTGTTGGTATATATTCTATTTTATGTTTTTCTAATAAATTTTGAAATGCCCTTGATGTAAACGTAGCTGCATTGTCACTTATTATTTTCTTTGGTGTTCCCCATTCACTCATTAAATCTTCCATAGATTGCGTAGTTTGATCTAGATTTCTCAATTGATAAACTTTAGCATATCGTGAAAGCGCTTTTATAATAAAAAGTAATTTTATTTCCTTTTCTTCAGCATGATCTGTATACTATAATTCGTTGATTTTTTTTGGCGCGTTTATGATAGTGCCTGGAGCCTTAAATCTGCTGTTAAAATTTCTTTCCGCACAATATTCGCAGATATCGATCCGAATTTTAACCTCTTCTGCTTTTGTTTCCCAACAATATTTACGCAGCTGGAACATAGTTTTATCATAAGCCCAATGAGCTTCGCTATGGGCTCTAGCTATTAATGTTTTTCTAGTCTTTTCACAATCCACATGAGTCTGTGCTAGACTCTTGATTCGTATTCTTCTTGAAAAACGAGCAAGTTTCAATAATAAATCCAGAGCCGAAGCATCGTCAAAATTTCTTAATTCTATAATTTCTCCTTTATAGTTAGGGTAATGACTACGTAAATAATTTATAGGTGATCGTATTAATTCTTCATTTGGAGTTAGTATAATGTCTCCTTTACATGTTTGTTTTATTTCTTTCTTTCCATATTTAGGTTCCTTTTCTGTCCTAAAGTATACACGTGTTATCTCCTTTATACCTCTTTTGGCTGTTATAGTTTTTAAATGGTCTGTAGCATCGAAGAATTTCTTTCTGTTGAAACCTCTGAGTTCCAATATTTTCCCCTCTGTGTATTTAGACAGTATTTCTTTTAAAACTAGTTTTATGTCTTGATTATCAGTATTGTTATATATTATATCACCTTCTATAGCATTAGCGTACTTTATTAGTGTATTTTCTCTTTTTGTAACAAATGCTCAGCTAAGAGCATTGGCATCAGTATTCAATTTGCCCTTTTTATATTCCACTATAGGTCGGAAGTCTGTGATTTATAACAAAAGTTTAAAAATTCTAGATACAATTACTGGTGATTTTGATTTTATGAGACCTGCTAATGGTTCATGATCTGTTATTAAAATAAAAGGTTTTCCATATAAAAAATGTCTAAAATGTCGTATTGCCCATACTGCTGCTAATAATATCCTTTCGATGGTTGAATAATTTTTTTCGGCTTGATTGAGTATTCTTAAAAGCATAGGCACATGGTAAATCTTTTCCTTTCTTCTAATCACCTTGACTGAAAATTGCACCGAGTCCTTCGTTACTTGCATCTGTTCTTAGTATTAACATCTCTTCCAAATTAGGATATTTTAATATAGGCGATGATGTTAATTTCTCCTTTAATATTTCAAAAGCCTTTTTTCATTTATCATCAAAGTTAAAAGTGACATTTTCACTCATTAATTTATTAAGAGGTGCTGTGATTTTACCATAATTTTTAATAAATTTTCTATAATATCCACATAATCTTAAAAATTGTCTGATTTCCTTTTGATTGGGAGGTTGTTTATAATTTCTCATGCATTCTAATTTATTTGGGTTAGGATGTACTTCTTTCTCTGTGATAAGATGTCCTAAATATTCTAGTTCTGGTTTTACATATTTGCATCTATCAGGTTGCAGTTTTAAGCCTGTAATTCTAAGTCGATTAAATAATATCTGTAAGTTCTTTAAATGTTCTTTAAAAGTTTTTGAGTATACTATAATGTCATCTGAATATACGAAACATATAGTGCCTATTAATCATTGTAATTTTAAATCCATTATTCTTTGAAATGTAGCAGGTGCGTTTTTAAGGACCATTGGCATTTGTTTAGATTCCCAATGCTCTTTATGAGTAGGAAATGCAGTACGCTCTCTGTGTTCTGGTAAAACCGGTACTTGATAAAAACCTAAGGCCAAGTCAAATGCAGAAAAGTATCTCATACCTCCCAATTGATCAAGGATCTCATTTATTGACGGCAATGGGTAGTTGTCTTGGAGTGTGTATTTATTTAATTTTCTGAAGTCTATTACGACTCTATATTTTTGTATTTCTGAAGCATCCATTTTTTTTGGAACACACCAAACAGGTAATACAAAAGGCGAATTTGACTTTGTTATAATACCTTCATTTTCAAATTTTTCTATTTGTCTATCTATTTCCTTATGTAACGATAATGGGTGTCTATATAATTTTGAAACAACTGGTTGATTTATTGTTAAATCTTTACGGTGATACATCATCTTGAGTGATAGTGCATTATCTCCTTCTAGTTTAAAGATATCATTATATTCTTTAACTAATGTTTGTATTGATAATGCCTGTTCTCTCGGTAAATGTGATATACGCGTATTGTCTATAATAAGTTTGTCACGATGATACTTTACTGTCATGAATGTTTGTTTGTTAAATACTTGTTTCTGTAGAAAAATTGTTTCATAAATATTTCGTTTCTGTTCTTTAAATTCTTCTATCTCTATCTCAGTGTTTATTTTTATTTCTTTTTCCGATTCATTAACGATGTTAAGCGCTGTAGCTTTATTTTGTACCGTATATATTGCTGGTGTTATTATATCTTTTGGATCGGTTATTATGTATTCTCCATCTAGTACATCTATATCTATTTTTATAAGATTGACTCCTTGATTTACATAAACAGGTTTTTAATTAAACGTGAGTTGTAAAAGGTTATTTTCGGCATCGAAAATTCTTCTGTTTTGTTTTTCTGTATCTATCAATGATTTATAATGTTGTAGCCATCCTCGGCCCAACAGCCCGTCGGCATCGAGGGGTATTTTTTTGCTTGAAACGTGATATATAAAGTCTCTTCCAAAAACATTTAATTTGCATTTACCCAGCATTGTGTGATTTCCGTTGACTATCTGTATTGTTTGTCTTTCTTCTGATCGTGGTTTTATAGGGTTACAAGTATTAAGATCCAATACTTTGTTTTTAATGAACCTGCTCCTGTGTCTACTAGAAATTTCAATAATTTTCCTGCTGTTCCTGAAGGTCGCATCTAAAGATGCTAGTGTTTTCTATCTGTTGGAAAGATAGCGTCTTGCAATCCTGATCCTCCCAATAGTTCTGACGGTCGGGTGGGGTCTTCAACGATGGCGCCGAATCCTCTAGATACTTTTTGCTGTTTCAGGCATTGAGGCAAAATTCACTTTTTGCGCATTTTGATGTTTGAAACAATGTTCATTATTATGGCCGTATGTATTACAATGAGAACATGTAGGTTTATTCTCCTTTTTATCTGATCAATAAGTTTCTTGTCGATCACGCGAAAAGCTTCTATCACGTGTGTAATTTTTATCGAGTGTCGAATGTTTCTCATGATTCCTTAAATCATATCTGGAACGCATTCCGGCTAATTGGTCATACTCAAGTTCCAATTTTCCGAAATGTGTATTCAAACATATTTTAAAATGCCCGGCTGTAGTGGCTTGATTTCTCTCAACTAATTCTTGCGCTTTTTCTTTTAACTTAATGGCTATTACTTTGCGTATAAGCGCTGATATTTCTTGCTCAGAGCTAAGTTGTCTAAATGCGCGAATAATTTGATCAATAAATGTGCTAACATCTGTTGATCCATCATACTCCCGTATTTCTGTTAAAAGTTTGCGTATTAATAGGTGATGTTCCCATGTTAGTCCTGGAAGCACATTTAATCTAGGGTCGTTGTCTCTTATTGCAGGTGGTCCACTTGGGAGCTGTGGTGAATTTTTCTTTTCCGTCATTCGAATTGTTAATATTTGTAATTGTTCCGTCAAGATCAATTATTTTTCTAAAGCATCAGCTTTTTCCTTTTGCCGTTGTAATTCCTGCACTAGATTTTGTTCTTCTTGATCACATTGTGTTATATATTCATTGGATTAAAATTACTTTAATAAACGATCCATTTTACTAGGTTTTAATTATATTTTCAATTTATATAGTCTGTCGATAGTATCGTAAAAATTATTAGATACGTCAGAGAGAGATGCAGGTGATCGTGCGGTATTTTCCGATCTTATGCTATAATTATCGTCTTCAAGATAATCACAATACATACGCGGGTGATGTTCGTATGTGTTAACCTCTCAAGCGTGTGTGCTCCAGCTTAAGACGTTGTATGTCTTATAGATAACTTATGAATAAAATGTCACAGAAAGATAGACATGCCTTTATTTTCTGGCTTGTCCCGCTGTGTGCTTAAAATTATTGCACAACTTGCTTGAAGGTTTTAAGAGATGATGTTTTTGAAGGTCTGGTTGGCTGCGTCTCTTTAACCGCTGGCGGTGCAGAAGTCCTCTTTTATTGTGGAGTTGATCCTCTCTTTATCCTTGGGGATGCAGACGTAGCTTGATAAACCCTTCAACTTCTGGTAGTCAACTCCTGAGAGTGTGGGCTATTGTCACCAGATTAAAGATAAGTTTTCTTGATTTTTAGATTCTCCGTTTTCTCCTGAGAGAAGATATCCTGAGATATCGAAGTTTTGTTTAATTGTCTTTTATCGCTTGGCTTCTTTTAATTTTTAAACTTCTCCGTTTTCTCCTGAGAGAAAATATTTTAAGAGATCGGAGTTTTGTTTAGTCACTTTTTATCAATCATTTTCACTATCCTCTTAAGCTAACACCAATTTATGTTGACCGTTAGAGCTGAATTTATTAATTTGTAAAGTTTAATTTATTAAACTTCATTTAATAAACTTGATTTATTACTTTTATGAAATTTTAATTGTTATTGTAACTTATTTTTGTAATTAAGGACGTTGGTTCTTTAGGATAGGTATCCCTACTGAAAAAAATGACATGAGATCTCACGATTGAAAATGAAACGAGATCCCATGTGCCGCAAAATTTTATTTTTCCTAATGCCCGATCTCACGTGAGATCTCATGTGCGAAAAGTATAATTTTTCCCGATACCTGATCTCACATAAGATCTCACATGAGCTCTCATATGAGATCTCGTGTGAACTTAAATAAAATTTTTTCCTACACTTGTTAAGTCCTGGCTTGCACCAGGACTAAATAAAAGTGTGTAAATAAAAGTGTATATGTTATTTAATTATATTAATTAATTGCATTCAATATATATAAATTATGTACGTTTAAAATATTGAATTTATTTATAAAATATATAAAGATAGAGATGTATGAATCTAGTGGTGGAAAAACTCCACCAATATTTAATTGAACAAAATCGCTCTCACGATTGAATAGTATTAAAGGATAAACTTGATTCTTGAAAATAAAGAGTTTATTAAATAATTATATATTCTTACCTTGTAGTATTTCTCAGTAGATTGGTGCTAGGTATGGGTGGACAAATGAATAGGCACAATATGTAAGTAGATCCTCGAGGTTTATTGATATCTTTTAACACTTTTAATATAATTGATTTTTATGAGCGTATATGTTTTAATAATTGATACATGTATATTTAATAATAGCAATTGCTTTGAAATATAAACTTGACGGGCAGTGTAAACGTATTACCAATAAGACACCCGGGGTAATATTCCGTTTTTTCGATGATCTCAATTTGGTTTTATACTTATCTTTGTTTATAAGATTTTATTGTCTTTTACATCAATTTTATTTTATAAATTTTCTTAAATTTTAATAATATGTTTCGTAATTTTTTTGAGATTTGTAAAATTCATTTTGAAATTTCGAAACATACTTTTCGATTCTTTTCTGATGATCTACTTAATTTCGCTTAATAATGAAATAATGCGAGTGTTCA